>CAUJNA010003515.1:197500-420000 GCA_963377175.1 Effrenium voratum | reverse complement strand
GCTGTTTGCGGGTGCGCTTGAACAAGTGTTCTTACCGCGGGTGCCCTTGAACTTCTGTTCTTCCCATTTGGCTGTCATGGGTACAGCGCTGCGCGAATGCACTTGAACGGGTGTTCTTACCATTTGGCTGGCAGGGATACAGTGCGGCGCGGGTGCACTTGAACGGGTGTTCTTCCCATTTGGGTGCACTTGGGCGGGTGTCCGATTTCTATCGCATGATGTCGAAAAAGGGGCGTGAACGCGCCGCGCCAGGGGGGAAAGCATCTGGAAAGCGCGCGGCGACACCCCGCCGCAGGGAACAACAAACAACAAACAAACAACCAACAACAAGCAACAATCAACAAACAACAAACCACAAACAACACACAACACACAACAAAGAACAAGAAGCAAACAACAAACAACACACAACACGCAACACGCAACACCCAACACACAACACACAACACACAACACACAGCACACAGCGCACAGCGCACAGCACACAGCACACAGCACAACACTCAACACCCAACACACAACACCCAACACCCAACGCGCAGCAAACAGCAAACAACAAACAACAGAAATCAAGCAACAAGCAACAAGCATCAAGCGACAAACAACAAACACCAAAAACAAACAACAACAAACAAACAAACAAACAAACAAACAACCAAACAAACAAACAAAAAAACAAAAAAAAACAAAAAAACAACAACAACAACAACAACAACAACAACAACAACAACAACAACAACAACAACAACAACAACAACAACAACAACCAACAACCAAAAACCAAAAACCAACAACCAACGGCCAACAACAAACAACAAACAACAAACTGCAAATAACAAACCACAAGCGACAAACAAGACACTACACACAACACACTACACACTACACACTACACACAAACAACAAACAACAAACACCAAACAACAAACAACACACAACACGCAACAAAGAACAAACAACAAACAACAAGCAACAAACAACAAACAACAAACAACAAGCAACAAACAACAAACAACACACAACAAACAAACAACACACAACAAGCAACATACAGCAAACAACAAATTTAACACACAACACACACACAACAAACACAACACACAACACGCAACACACAACACAAACACACACAGCATTGCACACAGAACACAGCACACAACACACAACACACAACGTGTAACAAACAACAAACAACAACGCTCCGATTGGGCGTCGCCGCCTGCTTTTGCAGGCCAGAGTTTTTTTCGGTCTTATACTGCCAAAGCCGTGAGACACAGTGCTGTCCGGGTGCACTTGAACGGGTGTTCTCACCCTTACCTCTTAAAAACACAACTTGTCAACTTTTTGGGTAACATGGGCTATATGTCTGTAAAAGATTAACTTCCCCAGGGCTTGGAGTTTTAAGGGGTAAGTACCATATGGCTGGCATGGATACAGTGCTGTTTGCGGGTGCGCTTGAACAAGTGTTCTTACCGCGGGTGCCCTTGAACGGCTGTTCTTCCCATTTGGCTGTCATGGATACAGCGCTGCGCGAAGGCACTTGAACGGGTGTTCTTACCATTTGGCTGGCAGGGATACAGTGCGGCGCGGGTGCACTTGAACGGGTGTTCTTCCCATTTGGCTGCACTTGGGCGGGTGTCCGATTTCTATCGCATGATGTCGAAAAAGGGGCGTGAACGCGCCGCGCCAGGGGGGAAAGCATCTGGAAAGCGCGCGGCGACACCCCGCCGCAGGGAACAACAAACAACAAACAAACAACCAACAACAAGCAACAATCAACAAACAACAAACCACAAACAACACACAACACACAACAAAGAACAAGAAGCAAACAACAAACAACACGCAACACGCAACACGCAACACCCAACACACAACACACAACACGCAACACACAGCACACAGCGCACAGTGCACAGCACACAGCACACAGCACAACACCCAACACCCAACACAACACACAACACACAACACCCAACGCGCAGCAAACAACAAACAACAAACAACAGACAGCAAGCAACAAGCAACAAGCAACAAGCCACAAACAACAAACACCAAACAACAAACAACAAACAACAACAAAAAACAAACAAACAAACAAACAAAAACACAACAACAACAACAACAACAACAACAACAACAACAACACCACCAACACCAACACCAACACCAACACCAACACCAACACCAACACCAACACCAACACCAACACCAACACCAACACCAACAACACCACCAACAACAACAACACCAACAACACCAAAACCAACAACAACAACCAACACAACAACAACCAACAACCACAACAACAACAACAACAACAACAACAACAACCAACAACCAACAACAACAACAACCAACAACAACAACAACAACAACAACAACAACAACAACAACAACAACAACAACAACAACAACAACAACAACCAAACACAACAAACAAACCAAAACAACCAACAACAACAACAACAACAACAACAACAACAACAACAACAACAACAACAACAACAACAACAACAACAACAACAACAACCAACCACAACCACAACAACCACAACCACAACCACAACCACAACCACAACCACAACCACAACCACACCACACCACAACCACAACCACAACCACAACCACAACCACAACCACAACCGCAACCACAACAACCAACAACCAACAACCAACAACCAACAACCAACAACCAACAACCAACAACCAACAACCAACAACCAACCAACAACCAACAACCAACAACCAACAACCAACAACCAACAACCAACAACCAACAACCAACAACCAACAACCAACAACCAACAACCAACAACCAACAACCAACAACCAACAACCAACAACCAACAACCAACAACCAACAACAACAACCAACAACCAACAACCAACAACCAACAACCAACAACCAACAACCAACAACCAACAACCAACAACCAACAACCAACAACCAACAACCAACAACCAACAACCAACAACCAACAACCAACAACAACAACAACAACAACAACAACAACAACAACAACAACAACAACAACAACAACAACAACGAGCGCCACAACCACGACGACCGCCAGCATCGCCGGAACCGCAACCGCAACCCAAGCACAGGCACAAACGCAACCACACCGACACCGGCACCGGCACCGGCACCGACACCCACACCCACACCGACACCAACAATTTCAGCAATTCCTCCGTTTTTTGCAATTCGAATAGACCACCCACCGCCGCACCACACCACACTACACCACGCCACACCACGCCACGCCACGCCACACACCACACCACACCCACACACACAAAGGAAACACAAAACAAACACATACACACACACGGCAAAAGATCTCTGCAGTCTGGTGCCTGAGCTAGCTTCCCCCACAAGCACCACCAACAGCATTCGGGAAATGCTTTCCTGCGCTTGCCGCCCAGGAAATTCGCCAATGACTTCAATGACTTTGAGAAGGCTTTGCGGGCATTGCCAGCAGATGGTGCTATTAAAGGCCTAGATTTGCTGGAGACCATCACCCGCAACACTGCTCAGAACCCTCAAGAGGAGAAGTACAGGAGAGTTCGGAGTAGCAATGAAAAGCTGGCCGCGTTCTTCAACTTGACCGGCAGCAAGACGGTCATGAAGAACATGGGTTGGGAAGAGGACGGCCAGCATTGTGTCGCAGAGGTGGCACCTTGAGCGCTGACAGAGCTGAAGAGATACACTTTTTTAGAACTTGCCATATAATGACCAACATTAAGCCTGCAGTCTGCCGGAAACTTCAAGGAGGTCGAAATATAGAGTTAAATGACTGGCTTGAGCCCTTTGTTCAAGCCACTGCTCCTGCAACGTGCTTTACCTTTTTTTTGCATCCTTTCGACCTGTCTTTGGCGTTTCTTCTTTTTTTCCTCCAGATAGCTGAAAGCTATAGGCGGGGTTCCAACTTCTAATAAAGAATGGAAAGTGATTTGCAAGATTGCCGGCCGGGTGCTAGGGGGCATGCAGTTTGGGGTGCTGGTGGATGCTGTTTTGCGAGCTTGACGGCCGGGTGCTGGGGGGGCGCGCAGTTTGGAGTGCTGGTGGATGCTGTCTTGCGAGCTTGACGGCCGGGTGCTGTGCTAGGGGGCATGCAGTTGGGGTGCTGCTGGATGATTGCGAGCTCATGCAGTTTGGGGTGCTGCTGGATGCTGTTTTGCGAGCTTTCCGGCCGGGTGCTGAAGGGTATGCAGTTTGGGGTGCGGGTGGAGGTGACGGCCGGGCCCTAGAAAGGATGCAGTTTGCGGTGCTGGTGCAGGTGGTCTGGGATACTGTTCGAGGTGCTAGTAGGCGAATTTGATGGTCCTCATGCTGATGCAGGTGCTGTTTTGGGGTACGCACTGTTTGGGGTGCTGTTTGAGGTGCTGGTGACGTTGCGGGCGCAATTTTCCGAGAGTGCCGGCGAGTGCTATGGGGTGGTGGTGCAAGCGCCTTTTTTCCCAGAGAACTGAAAACCATAGGCGTTCTAACTTTAATGAAGGGGACTTGTTTTGCAAGATCGACGGCTGGGAGCTAGGGGGCACGCACTTTGGGCTACTGGCGCAAGTGCGTGCTGTTCAGTTGAGGTGCTGGTGACAGTACGTGACGGCAGGGTATTGGGGACATGTCAGGTGCTGGCGCAGGTGCTGCCGCAGGTGCTGCATGGGGTTCTGTTGGGGCTGCTGTTTTGTGGTGTTGGTGACGGTGCGGGCGCATATGGGTGGCAGGGTGCTAGGGCGGGTGCTGTTTGCGGGATCGCGGTTGTGGCATCATCATGATGCTGTCCGCGGTATCATGATGCTGTCAGCTGAACCGATTCGGACGTTGTTGCTGCCCAAACTGTGGCGCGTAGATCATGATGTAGTCAACCACGTCATGATGCTGCTGGAATCACTGCGATGCTGCGTTCTGGCTCGGTGCCGCGGGAACCGTTATAATGCTGCATCATGGTTTGTAGCCGTGGTGTGCTATTTGGGGTCTATGCTGGTGTGTTTTTTTTCTTGTGAGTGTTCCCTGAAGGATGGCGAATTCATGGTGCTACCTAAGTCAGTGACTCGGCCTTTCGCAGCGCTTATTGCACCGATTCAGCAGTCTCGGGGGGTGTATTTTTCCTTGATGCTCCTTCATATCGACCCTTTTCTTGCCCGAGCAGGCTTCTCAGTAAGGGACAGGAGCGGGCGATGTCTGACGGTTTTCTGAGAGCAACGGGAAATGTTGTATCCCCCAAGCCATAGCTGTTTTGGTGGGGGGGGGTTATGCTTTGGAGGCTCCCTAGGTGCATACGTACAGAAATGGAAGGCGGAGTGCTCGCGCCTGGTAAGCTGCCGGTAAAGGATGGCCATAGACATGTAGGTAGCTCAGTGCCGCCTGGTGGGCTATCATGTCACTTTGCTTCACAGCAAATTATTGTTCACGAAGGCCACGTTTAAGTCACGAGGTTTGGACAACATGTTTTTTTTTTTCGGGCCGGGGGCGGGGGGTGAAATACGAGGAATCCCCGTTGTTGCGTGGCAGCTGGTTCCTCAATCTAGATGAAACATCCTTGGAAGAGGGCTGACCACCTTGCACGACTGGCAAGCTCGAATCTGAAGCTGGCACTGCAAGGGCGTTATGTGCAAGAAATGCAGGTAGTATAGTGGAAGCCTCCCCCCTCAGAACAGTCAAAGCACTGCTCGGGGTCGTTTAGAAGCAACTGCATTTCCACAATTCACTTGAGGTGAAGCTGGACTTCCCGTCTCATGTGGTGAAGATCCTTGAGGCGAAGAGCCACTTTGGGAAGCTGCAGGAGCAGGAGAAGAAAGCGGCCAAGCTGGCCCAGGAGTGTTCTTTTGTGGGGTGAGTTTGGCATTTGTGGGATTGGCGGGATTCAGTGGTCTCACGTTTTGTTTTTGCGCCGCTAAGGCCAACAGAAGTCGACCATAAACGGGGTTTGGGAAAAGTTCGATTCCAGCCAGTTCTACCCTTGAATTCTGGGTCGGCCGTTCCCGCAGTTCCACTGAAACATTACTGCGTTGTTTGCGTAGCAGGGCACTTCGTTATGGATCCTCTGTGTGCTTTGGGTCTGGCCCCGGACCACTAACGCCCATGCAGCCCCGAAACCTAAATTACTCCTTCTGCATCCGAGGGAATAATTCCGGGGACCTTGAAATTAGTTGACTCAGAGAGTATTTGGACTATGATTGATGAATCCCAGATACAATGGGAAAGTCAAATAGGCACACACTACCCGACGGCTCAGCGCAGCTGTTACAACATTTCCTCTCCCTCATTCCTTTCTGTTTGGCTTGGTCACGCTGCTGCTTCCCACAACACCCCCTCCCAGTCAACCTCCACGCAGCCCTAAGCCAGAGCCTTCCCATTCGCAGCCCCTCCCAGCCTCCTTTTTCAGCCTCCTCCCGCCTCCTCCCTGCCAACCAAGCCGCCCTCACCCACCCAGCCCTCCCGTTTCCCAAACCTCCCCTTCTTACCCGCAGCCCTCACCCAAACCTCCCAGCCCTGCCAATCCCAGAACCCGACCTCCAGCCCTTAGCGACCAGGCCGTCACGCCCCCAGACTGACAAAAGGCTTTAGCTGTCTCGCAGGATCCCAACAAGGCCACGGTCCTTAAGCAGCTTGAGCTGGACCGCCGCGAGCGCGCGGCCACCGTGCCCGTCGCGCCCGCTCCAGTGGCCGCGCCCGCTCCAGCGGCTGCGCCGGGGCCGGCAGTGGCAGAGACAGAGGAGGAGAGAAACGAAGCAATGCCGGGGGCTTTCACTTGAGAAACCGCAAACAACGGTCTATAGGCATTTGTGTAGTTGGTTGTGTAGAACTGATTCGACGAATTGGAACTATTTGTTGAGTTGGGTTGAAGGGTCAGCCACAGACGCCAGGCACACGCTTCATGAAGAAATTTTGGACCCTGCTCTTTGGATCTGGTCTGGGGAAGCAGCTTGTTCACTTGCAAGCATCTTCTCCGTATTTTCCGCAACCATTGCAAAGGGATCTTTCTGTAAGATCGCCTGCTTCTTGATCAACTAGACACCTTGCAGTGACACAGATAGATAAGACCGCCTGCTTCTTGCACAGATTGTTAACAGTTGCATTTATAGTATCACAAAGTGTGCTGTTGGGGCAATAGTACCTCCACAATGCCCCGTGTGAGGCAGTGTTTAGCTTGTTGAAAAGACGTGGGGTCATCATGGAAGCGGAACAATTCATGTAGGATCAATTTTGAGTTGTCTCCCTCTCTCACCATCCACATTTCTCTACGAAGTGTCCGTTCCTGAGGCTACGGCGTGCGTTGTTTTCGCCTTTTTGGCACTCATCCGCTTACTGACTCAGGCACCCCACAAACCCTCCTGCCAAAACAGAGGTACACAGACCTGCAACCACGCAGAAACGCACGGACTGTCAACACCTGGATTTGGCCATGTTGAGCCATTTGTCCATTCGTTGGCCCCGGTGCGCGGACATTTGCTTTTGTGATTACACGTGGGGTATCGCGTTGAAATGTTACAGAGAGTTTCGCAGAGGTTCTACGGCTGTGATTGCACGTCAGACATCAAAACAGTATTATGTCCAATGTGCACGCCTAACGAGACGACGCGGAGCTGTGGAGCTAGAATCACTGCTCCAGATTAAAAGCGGTTTTTTAAGGCGGCGCGGCGGACCGAACCCGATCAGTGAAAACGCGACCCCGTGCATGGTCGATGTGCAGAACCGAATGTTTTGCTGCTTCTTGGTGCTCACGGATGGGTCTTCGGAAATCAGTTTTTTGCTTGCCTGAAACTTGCGCACCGCTTCGGCACTCCAGCGTCCACCCACTTCAAGGGCAATCACGACCAGCCGGCAGCGAGACTGGGGCGCCAGCAGCTCAGGGTACGTTCCTTGGCGCGGCGGGCAACGCGCAACGCCGCCCTTTCGGCCCGGCCATGGTGCCGCCGGGGAACTGCAGCAGCCGTAGGCTGAGACACAAGTGTAGCGGCAAACTATCCGCCCAACAGGCCCAAAAGGCTGCAGGTGCAACTTGCAATTACAGTTGTACCGAGAACGTGTGCAGAGAAGCTGGCATAGAGAAACTTACGCCGGGAATTGCACAGACAGATCAACTTGCACAGAGAACGTTGCGCAGAGAATGTGTCAGGAACCTAGCACAGAGAAAGACTTTCTCGCGGCACCTGCGCACGTTTGTCTTAAGCTTGGTCGGCGTAAAAAGCAGCATTGCGCGGGGCAATGGTTTCGGGCCACCTGCCTTTCAGCCGACGGGAATCTTGAGGGCCAGACTAAGCAGAGGAGCTCCTAACGCTGACTTGGCGCCCCACGAAAAGGGGGCAAGCGGTATGGCCCTCCAGATCAGTCTAAAATTGTCCTGCTTGGCTGTCCTATGATGATGTTGGTTGACTTGGATTGGCTTGACTTTGTGACTGTCGCTTTCAACTGAAAGGAGCAGATAGCAGCCGCCATCAAGTTGTCCTTGGAGGCACAGGCCAGGCTTTTGGAAAGTTGGAGCTTCAGTCGTAGTCTGTTGACTTAACGACCAGTCGCTCTGGTTTGGGGTGGACGTTTTCATCAGCGTTGCCTAGGGCCCACAAGTTTTGAACTATTTCCAGTCAATCACCTCAACCTCAACATTAGGCAGTGGACAAGGGCCAGCCGCCTGATCCTCCTGCGGTGCCTGCGGTGCCTGCGGTGCCTGCGGTGCCTGCGGTGCCTGCGGTGCCTGCGGTGCCTTCAGCGCCCAAGGGTGACAAGAAGGAGAGCCCAGCGGTGTGTTTGACCCATTGGGGTTCTAGGGGGGGCTCGCGACCACCTGATCCACAGCTGGGTTGTTTTGATGGCTTTGGCATGACTGTGCAGTGCCCTGGAAGCGGCGTAGTTGCGGGAGCAGTTTTTTCCCATGTGCGCCAATTGCACTTATTTCTCGGAGATCGTGCGTTCCGTGCTTGTAACTTCGGCTTTGTGGTTTATTGAATCCTAGTCTCAAGCTAGTGGTTGGGCCATCACTCAAGCACGCCATCGATCCAATCAACCGTGGAAGCATTCGCATGCAACAGGTGAGTTCAACCTTATGAATATGCCTGGCAACAACCAGGACTCCGCCTTCGACTTCAAGCGTCGAGATGATCCAGAGAAGAAGCGACAGGAGAGGTCACAGAGAATGGCGCTTGCTGCAACCGGCCTCAGGCAGTTAGCTGCCTTGCCAACCACGTGAATGGGTCAAGCGGCAATTCAGAAAATAGTCGTAGCTGATGTTAGACAACCACGATATTTTAGGAGCAAAGACTTGTCGGCACAATGAATGAAAGGTTTCGGGCTTTGGATCCTGAGGCTATTGCAGGCTTAGAATCCAGGCGCTTATGATTGCATGACCGAGCTGTGAATTGTAGCTGGCTGACCTCCGATTGCAGAAAGAACATGTGCAGACAGCGTAGTTTGCTACCAGTCAACATCCGGGGAGCATACCAAAAGGGGCTCCAAAGACGAGCAGAACAAATGCCAATCAGATGATTTTAAAGGCAACCACTGCCCCTTGAAGCCTTGAAGGGTCATAGCTGGAGGGATCTACGGCAGGAGCAGGAGATGTCCCTGGCTGACATCCGGGCGCTTCAGAAGGCGAAATTCCAGGAGTTCCAGTCGGATCCCAACGCCAAGAAGCAGGCGGATTTCTTCTCACGGGGCGAACCGAGTTTTGTTCCAAGTTGAAATCTTGGCACGGCCATGTTCGAGGCTGCTGTGCACAGGGCTTTCCTGGTTTTCTTTCACGGCTGGGTGTGTGTCTTAGGGGACTTCCCATCACTGCTTTCGATTCCGTCCTTTACCACAAGAACCTTGGCACCCGCAAAGGCACACCCGCTGCTTGTGAATGAGCTGTAATTTTGATCAAGCCTTAGGTGCAGACGCCAGCCTGCAGGCCACGCTATGTTCGTTAGATCTCCGTGGAAAGGATTGGCAAAACAAGTAATCTTTTCCATTGTTTCGACCCACAAGGGAAAGCTGTCAAACAGAGACACCCAACATTGTTGGTGACTCGCAGGATGCGTACCAGCGCCCTGCCGCCATCGCGCCGGGTGGATCCGAGGAGAAGGGCTGGTTCGATTGGATGTGGGGTGGATCATCCAGCTCCAGTGGCCGCTGGCTCGCAATGGTGAGCCATGTGTTTTGATATAGTCGACTGGGCGGAGTGTTCATGTTGCGTTTGCTTCGGAAGGCATTTGTGTGTGAGTGTGTGCCTTTGCACCTTTTGTGCCTTCTGTGTTTGTGTGTGTGTGTGTGTGGGTTTGTTTTTCTAACTGTTTGTATGTCTGTGTGTGTGTGTCGACCGTATGCGTGTGAGTCTATAACAGATATATATATATATATGGGAGTCGTTCTAAAGGTCCTTATAAGGAGATTAGTATTCGGTGACCATCGGTGTTGGTTGAGGTAGCTCCGCGAAAGATTCGCGATGGAGTTGCGAAAGTAACTTTTTTTCTCGCGAAAGTTTTGCGTAACTGTATCTGGGAAATCAATGATATGTGGAACCGTTCATCTTTTCTGCTGAGCCTTCCTTCTATTCTGATTAAAGCACTTTGTTGATGTTGCGCTGATAAAGCCTGGTGAGGCTACAGTTTGATACCCTGCTTGGCTGGTTAGTGCTCCAAGCCTGTGTATGTGTGTCTGTGGGTGTTAGTCGGTGGCTTTCCGCGCTGAAACGTGGGTGATTTTTCGCGAAAGTTCCGCGAAAGATCCGCGAAAGCCCGCGTGAAAGCGCAGGCTTCGATTGCAAGGGGAGGTATAGTCTGAGCGCCGACCTAGTCAGTATACTAGCTTGGTACTGGAAAGCTGCGACTTCAAGCTGGAGCTGCACGGCGGACGAAAAGCTGCGACTTTCCAGCCGGCGCACGTCATGTACTACCCCTGTGATGAAAAGTTGCGACTTTACAGCTGGAGTTGGGAAATGGATATTTCGCTCACAACGCTGGCACTTAAAAGCTGCGATTCTCTGACTCGAGAAATGAAAAGAGCACGGCGATGAATCCGCGAAAGATTCGCGAAAGTAACTTTTTTATTCGCGAAGAATGGCCGTTTCGAGACAAAGGGATTTAGATCAACCACCATATATATATATATATACACATGTGTGTTTCTGCGTGTTTGTGTGTGTGTGGTTGCGTCTCTGTGTGTCTCTGTGTGTCTCCGCAGTTTGCGCGTTTGTGTCTCGCACTGTGCTTGCCTGCTTGCCTGCCTGCCTGCCTGCCTGCCTGCCTGCCTGCCTGCCTGCCTGCCTGCCTGCCTGCCTGCCTGCCTGCCTGCCTGCCGGTCTATATGCCGGTCTATATGCCGGTCTATATGCCGGTCTATGTGTTTGTTTCTGTCTCTTTGTCTCTCTTTCTCTCTATCTCTCTGTCTGTTTGTCTGGCTGTCTGTCTGTGTCTTTCTTGCCGGTCTATGTGTTTGTTTCTGTCTCTTTGTCTCTCTTTCTCTCTGTCTCTCTGTCTGTTTGTCTGGCTGTCTGTCTGTGTCTTTCTGTGTTTCTCTGTGTCGCACTGCGTCTCTGTGTCTCTGAGTCTCTTTGTTTCCTGTGTGTGTGTGCGGAGTGGCAGAAAACCCTGCCACCGTACGATAACTGTTTCCCACTGCAGGGGGGCTGTCCACTGCATGGAAGTGACGGCCCAACGTAAGAGGCTTCCATCATCCATCAGTGCTGATATGGATTCTGGACGCAGAATCCACGTACCTGCAGTGATGAGAAATGTCCTTTTGGTCCCTCCCCTGAACCGCTGTTGCTTCTCTGTCTCCCTGTTGAAGTAGCTAGAGTGAAGCCAAGTGACCTGCCAGCCGAAACTTATCCGACTTTAGACGTGTCAGTTGTACTCGAGACTCATCAGTTGTACTCGAGACTCATCAGTTGTACTCGAAAGATTAGAACCCTCCATCTGGAGTCTAGGTGTGAACACCCCATTCGTGGGGGACCCTCGGGTGTACCCATTGTGTGACCCCGGGCCGGTACGCCGGAAAATTTGACCTCAACGTGCTTATCATAGAACAGCGGAATTTCACGTTTAAGCAGGAACGAGGTTTCACTAAAGGGAAGACAGCCACCTCTTCATAGTTAAGTTTCACAATCCTGGATGTCGCTGCTGGCAGATTCCTTTGTGCCTTGCGTTGTGATGCCGTTTCCTTTCGCAAGGGGCATGTCGGCCGATTCACATGCTTGAATTTTCCGAGTCTTGTGCTGCACTTGACGTACTGCACAGTGGTCGAGCTTTGATTCATTAATATGCATGTACATGGTCTTGAGTTGTCGTTGATTGTGGTTTGTCGTTTGTATCCTTCCTCAAGGACGAGCTTTACCATTTCCGGACGTGTTGCTGTTTCGTCATGTCACGCCGGGATGATCGTGACAGATCCAGAACTCGGCGCAGACGGGATCGGAGTCCCTCCTCCCAGCCTCGCAAAGCACGCAGACGTGAACACAATGACAACCTGGTCTCGGATGGCATGGATTGGAACAACTTGGTCTCCTGGCAACACAATTCGGGCTACAACACTTCCAGTGCTTTTCCGGTGCCGCCAGGCAACTATCAATCGAACCCCACACCAGCTAAGTTCGTGACGCCCGTGATGCCACCACCGGTCACTTCTTCCCAAGCTACACCATCGCCTGGATACCCAGCTGCGCTACCAGTTCGACCTCAAAAAGCGTGGCTTACTCCACCGGATGGTTGGAAACCTGGTGATGGCATGTTCGACATCAACCAGCTCTACAATTTTAGCCTGCCCATGACGGTTGCTAACACCCCGCACAATACTCTACGTGACATGGCTACTGCGACCATTTGCTCACGGTGCTTCAGTTTCTTCACCAACATCACGCGACTCTTACGCCCTCTACCCAAGCAGAAGACATGCTCAAGAAGTTCAATGACCTACATCGAGCTCATGAGTTGCTCCAGGCTCAATATTCGGCATCACAACGAGCTTCGTCTTCCCCTACGTTACCATCTCAGAAAGATGATGCAGAGTTGGTTACACCACCTCCGGCCAACCACTCACAATCTTCGACACCGACCAGCTCCCTGCCCACGGTCAGTGCGGCGGCCCTCGATGGCAAGTCGTTTGATGGTTTGGTTCAGCAACAACCTCGGATCATCCAGTCTCTTCACGGACTGTCTTCCCCGCCTTCCAAGCCGGCGACGTCACAGCTGCTCACCATGCACAGCACGCCAGAAGACATCATCAAGCACTACGCATGGACCAGTGATCAACCACGCTTGTATCTCAAGCAATCACCCACTACCACTACAGTGGCGTCATTGATTAAGTGGGCCAATCACCCATCCCGTCTCAACGGTAACAAGTGCTTGGAATCTATGTCGACCCAGCTCTTTCAGGCGCGTCAATGCATGCCAAAAGGAGATGCACCTACGTTTGCAGCTATGGCCGCACTGTGGGGACTTGAGCCTGGCTACATCACCAAGCTCACGGACAAAGCGCTGTGTCACCTCATCGTGACTGCCCGCTTACTCACCGGGTGAACAGTTTCCATTGCTTGCATATTAGCCCGGAGTGGCAGTTGCGTCATAGATTACGAACGGTTCAAAACTTGTCCGTCCTCTTCTTGCACATTGCTTGTTTGGTGAGGTGCTTGTCTCTACTTGCCTTGTGAGTTGCTTGCTGCTCATTGTCTCTTGAATGCATGTCGCCGCCACCTTGTAGCTTTCCTTGGTTGCATATCCATCATGTGGACTGAACTTCGCCACAGTGGAATCTTTGACGACGTTGCACAATGGCATTCCTAGGCTACTTTTTTGACCTCGCTGACGGTGTTCTCTACGTGCTGGCAGTACTGCTTTCCTGGACTTCCACCACCGTCGATTCCAATGGATGAGTGTGAGTCAATTCAGCAATTGCCTCAGTTCGGACCTCATCCTTGAAGTGCTCACCGCGGTTCGGATTGCACTTCAGATTCCGATACATTCCATGTCGCGTTCATCTCATACTGTGGCCAACAGGTATGAGCTTCACAGATGTCGGAACACTGCCTATCTGTTGATCTGTTTTTTGCAGCGTCTCATTTCTCAAAACCATGGGTACATTCCGCCGTTCTTCGAGGTTCTTCATTTTTACAAGACGTCACTGCTGTGTGAAATCATGCACTCCACTTTTGCGGATATGCGACACCTTCGATCACTGCGGACACGCTTCCCGGACCTCTTTGACTTCATTCAGGATCCAGGTCACCATCAGCAACCATGCGTCTACTTCAGACTCTCACCATGGCATAGTCCCTACTACGTTGGAGCAACAGATCAGGATGTTCTTCGCCGAGAACATTCACGCAGCCGCAAATTTCTACAACTACTACGGGGACATCATGCCTTCTTTGAGCCTGCACTTCACTACTGGAAGCGATCCAACACCTACTGGCTTTTCTGTGCCATTCCGGTTCAGATTAAACTTCCACTTTCCTCACCCCGAGTTGTGGCAATACATGCTACGTCCACATCTAAACGCTCCCTGGGTGCACAGACTTCTTCGGAAAATTGGTTTCCGTGAACATCTGGTTGACTTTCGGCGTCATTCGTTGTCATCGCCTACCTCACTTTCGCTACACAAGCGCTTTCGGCGACGACTACATCCTGATCTCCATCGGCAATTACGACCCGAGATGTTGGATGACATTCAAGCACACTACTCCACTCTTTATCACCTGGGATCCAACACAGGTGCGTCGTTTCAAGCTATGCGCGATCTGTTACCGGCGGCTTTTCCACCCACCCAGCTCTACTACTTCCTGCGACTCTCTGTCTTTGTCAACGAGCCTTTTCGTTCCAAGGCGCAGAAACTCCTCGCCCAGGTTATGCGCAAACGACAACTTCATTTACCGAGCACCATGACACAACTGCTTCTCCCACCTCTACACGTTCCAGTGCTACCTTGGGAGACAGGATCTACAACTACCGCACATGGCAACGCAGGTGGACTCCTGACACGCCTTTTCCATGTCGCTGTTCGGACATGGGTGCCTGCAACCGGTATCGTGCACATGGTCATGCCGTGATTGTGGATGAGTTCTCGCGCATCAATGCGGACATTGACCTTGACATCATGATTGCATCCATGAAGGATCAGTATTTTGGTGATGTTGACATGCTTCAACAGCGTTTTACCATGCAGCTTCGTAAACTGGCTCGTTGCTGGCATGTACATGGAACCAGTTTCCCTACTGATTTTCAACCTGTTCTGACGGAGTTGATCGATGCACATCGCTCTAACGTTCAAGACCACGCACACTGGACTTCCGCGTCACTACAACGCACTATTGTTTCCCTGTCCTCGTGGGTTGTAATCCCAGCGGATCATTTCCCTTCGCGTGCTCATGTGATTTGTCCTTCGTTATTTGCCACACTGATGCACAAGACCTTTTGCACAGGAGATGTCTTTTCGCTGTGCCGTGAGTCTGCAGCATCTTTTCGTTCTGAAGTTGTCACTACGATACCTGCTCTCCTACAACAGCGTTACGCTTGGGGACTTCGACTCCAGGCACCGTTGCCCACGGCTCGCATCCTTCCCAAACCGACCAAAGACTGGCTAAAAGCGAGACCGATTATTTCTTTCTTTCGCACGTGGGCAGCACCCCTCCTCACGGTCTTCGGCGCCCTCATCTTTGAACTCACCAAAGTCAGCTTTCCAGACGTACCAGGTCAGCTTTCGGTTACGGAGCTAGTCCAGCAGCTTTGGGATGCGCTATCACATGAACCGAATACATCCACCTGGTATCTCAGGACCTTTCCGGTTTCTTCACATCCATACCTACGGAGCGTTTCCACCAAGCACTACAAGTCCTGCTTCATCGATATGATCAAGTAGTTGGTCTCCGCAGATCTTCACAGTGGTCGGTGTACGAGGTGAAGTCTGATCATCGACGTCGCATGTTCAAAGGCAAGTGGCGCCATCAAACCAAGGTCCCTCGAACCTTTCGTGAACAAAACCTTCGATGCCTCCTTGACTTTGTCATTGATAACAGTCATTTTGAGATTAATGGCTATTTGTTCAGGCAGGAACGTGGTGTTGCTATGGGATCACCTGCGGCGCCCCCACTCTGCAATCTGGTTGCCACAGTTGAGGACTTCTTCTGGCATCAAACCATGTGCTCTCTTCGATTTCACATGTCCGACTTCGGGGTGATCTGGCACGAGCGCTATGTCGACAATCGCTTCATCCTTCTGCGTGATTCGGCCCCGTCCACAACGGTACTCATGAATTTTCTCTCCCTGGAATTTTATCGTCCCCCTGTGATGCTGGAGACCCAGAATGATACCAAAGTGCTTGGCTACATGTGTGATTCATCGTCCAGGACTATCACACCGCAACTACCTGATCATCCTTCTCAGATCAAAGGTATCCGAAGTGCCAATGATCAGATGTTTACTTACTCATCTTACTCTTCGTGGTCACCCCGATCGTGGCTCATTGTACGTGGAGCTCAACCAGCAGTCCAGCAACAAATTGGACTAGATGCTCTCAAACGCCTCTATGAAGCCAAAGGCTTTGATCCTCATCTCCTTCGTGACGTTCGGCGACGATATGCGGCAAAATCTGTACGCTACCTTGCTGCTGTTGTGCTTGTGGAGTTTTCCTTGAGATTGCTTGCCGGCGCGTTGTTTCTGTTTCCTTCATGTGCTTGCATGTGCGCAGTTGGCTCGGATGTGTTGGTTTCTTGCATTGCGGCGTTTCTTCACCTGAGCATGGCGGAGTATGTGGTTAGCAGCCTTCTGCGCCCTGACGGCACGGTGCAGACTACCAGCCAAGTTACTCTTGACCAACTTCCAAACTTCATCAATGGCAATGAGATGCAGCTCTTTGTCCAGACGCATGGCCTCGTGCACCTACGCAACGTTCAGGCGCACAGCTCTTCACGCGATGTTCAGGCACTCAGCTCCTCACGCAACGTCAGAGCGATGCATGACCCGATCCCGGGTTAGGCTTACGCCTGGACCACATGGGATATCTGAGGATGAAGAGGACTGGGGTGAATGGACCCGCACTGGCCGTCGCACTCATGATGATCAGAGGCGGCCTCGATCGCCGTCAATCCCGCCGGCGCGCCACAGGGTGCCCTCGGACCAGGTTGAATTGATTCATCTTCCTGTTCGCCATCCGGTACCTTCCTTGGGCAGCCATCGTTTTACGCTTCGCTCCGGCAGTCGGATTGAGGAAATTGCCATCTTGATCGATGAAGTTCTCTACTGCACGTTGCCCTGCATTGCGACCCTAGTTTTTCCTGAGCCAGACAAGTGGAAGAAATCCTGGGAGACCGTCTACAGGAGCCTCATGCCGCACTATTGAAGATGAGCAGCGAGTGAAGTCTGTCTCTGAACTGCCACCTTCTCCACCGGCAACCCAGGCCCCTGGACCGCTCAGGTAATCATGGAGATATCCTGTGAGTTCAAGATCTGCTGCCTGCGCAGCTCATTGTTCAGCTCGGCGTTTGCGAAGAGTGTTGGCCGTACATCCTGAAGACCAGACGGACCTACCACCGGTTTCAACCAGCCAAGAAGGACACCAGGAAGAATTACTTCGGGATCATCTTCTCCTTCGAGCCACGCCGCCTGCTACCTGACAAGCATCGTACTCAGTCGATCTCACCGTTTTTCTGGGCGCACAACACCAACATCCACGCTGCCATCAACATCCTACAGGATGAGCAGCTCGTCCGACCTTCGAAATGGCTGATGCAGCCACCTCCCAATCACGATTACACAAACTGGAACAACGTGTGGCTTCCTCCGATGGGTTTCTACTGCAGAGGCAGCCTTGTGTCTCATGACGCAGCGGTGAAAGCAGCAGCCCAATTCGCAGGAGTGCACAGTGACCGGCCCATCTGCATAGGAGGGGCGGCAAGACTGCGCCAGCCCCACTGCACGATTCCGCGCGGAGGCACTTACGCTGATATTGCAGCTTCCCACTACTATGATTGCATTCATGCCAAAGATGGCAGGTGGAAACTTCGTTCATCCATTGCGGTTCCAAACTACTTGGGGATGTTCTGGTGAATGTCTTCAGCACTGCGATCCAGTACCATTTGCTTGCACTACCCCTCCGCGGTTTGTGTCAACGTTTTCGTGGTTTCCGCAGTTTGGGTTTGCTTCTGATCGGACCACTTCATCATTGCCAGCCGTATCCTGCGCTCATGGATCATGGGGACCTTTTACAAGAATGTCGGCTCATGCTGCACTCTATCTCGTCGCAGATCAGTATCCTGGTGGCCGGACTACAACGTCTTGAGGGTCAACAACGGCATCCACAACCGCCGCTTCCACCTGCGGCGCCTGGCGGGCAACAACCACTACCGCCTCCATCGACACCGGCACCTGCATCCCCGAAAGCCTCATCGATGAGACCACCTCACCCAACAGTGCGCGTCACGCTGGTGGCCACTTCCACCAACCGGATGGAACCGGCCGATCTCATTGAGCCGGTGAGTGACAGCGCTTCCAGGGAGCACAACCGGAGAAGAAGGTCCAGACACCGTGACTTGCATCGACGTCGGTCTCGAAGCCGTAGTCATCGCAGACGACCACTTGGCCGTCGTGCGCGACCTATCCCTGAGCATCGGCTATTGATTGTAATCAATAGGGTTTTATCTCTATTGAAGAGGCCTTTTTTTCAATATAATATATTGATTTTCAAGATACAATTTTCAATTAAATTTTCAAATGCAAAATCAATTAAAAACAGCCTTAAATTGAACACAGAAATCAATTGGGAAATCAAAAGCAAACTTCTTTTTTTCCATGCATAGCCCTGCTTTTGCAGGCTGCTGGGTGAAACGTTTTTCTTTTTGTCAAGGAGTACGCATGCAAATCCCTTTGGCCAAAAGGGTGAAGGTTTTTCCCAAATAGCCTGCAAATCCCTCTGAGAAAGTGCATGAAGCTTATTGCCTTTTTGGCAAGGAATTGCTTGCAAACCCCTTTGGCCAAGGGAGAAAGACTTTTCTTTGTGGCAAGGGGTTGCAGGGCAAACTCTCACCCTTTTCATCAAAGGGTTGAGGGTGGTGGGCTCAAGGCTCATCAGTGGTATTTTCATGGCAGGTAAAACCTGGCCTGGTCAGTTGCAAATGCAAGAGGGCTCTGTATTTTAAGGTAATCTTGGCAGACACCTTTGAGGTTTTGATTCCAAAGGCACAAGAGTGCCCCAAGCGACTGATCCTTCCAACATAATCTTCAGAGCGAAGGTTCCAATGTGCCTTTGGGTTCAAAAACTTGCTGTTTTTGATGAGATGCAGGAAGCTGTGAAATTTGTATGTCACATGAAATATTTTCGGCCTTTTGTCAAGGCCCATTTGTTGAGTGCATCATATGCAGAGAAGAACCTTTTGGCAAGGCCACAAAGCTTTTCATAATCTTGTTTTGATGGGATTGTTGCAGCCTGGTCCATGACTTGGATAATTTGACAAAAGGCACTCAAGCTTTGTTTCATTTGTTGATGTGCCTCTTGATCATCATCCAGAACATCCTGCAAGACTTCCAATAGGCAAGGGCAGAAGTGTTTACATTCTGCAGCCTTGGAATCCAGGGATGCAAATTTCTTGTGGGGAGATGCAGGGTCACATATCATGGACAGCCGGAGGTTGTTCATTCTGACCTTCACGTGGTCCCTCTTGTAGATTTCACAAATCTTGTTAAAGACCAAGTTCAGCCTTTGAGAGGCAGCCAATTTTTGCCTCCCAACCCCATCAAAGAAGCATATATAGTGCAGGATGCTTCCTGTTAAATGGGACCCAACTCCATGACAGTACATGATATGTAGGGCATCACCCCTGACATGGTTTGCGGTAAGGCCCTCAATGCTGAAAAGGGTTGCTCTGTTGTGACACGCACAAACTTTTGGGCATGCTCAAGTAGAAGCTTGACTGATTTGCCCTTGAGGCATTTTTTCTTTTTGTAAACAGGCCTCCTTGCATCGCATTCATGGCAGGGGGCCTTGCTGGCCCAGTGCGGCAGGTGAAGGATGTTGCTGAAAAACTCATGGTCACCTTGTACACACCACACAATTGCCTTGTGACCCCCTTTTGTCAAGGGTTGGCCAGCCAACTCCTCCATGCCAAGCCCTTTTGGCAAGGGTCCTCCCCAAGGGTCTTGGGTAGGGTGGGTGCCTTTTGACAAGGCCCCCAAGCTCCAGCTAATCCATGCATCCAGGATGTCCCATGTGCCTTTGGCTGTGCATGCTTTTGGCCAGGCCACAATCAACAAGTGAGCATCCAGAGCCCCATGATGGGTCAATAGAGGGCCCCAACTCTGGACCATAAGTGAATTGTTATTCTCATATTCCACTCCATCCCCATGAAAACTAGAGGACGAGTGGCCCGGAAGCATGGAGGCAAGTTAGTTGTTAGCGATCAAGTAGTCTAGTCGCGACAAGCTGCACACAGACAGATTCCGCTTTTTGTCAGTAGCTCGAATATGGTACTAAAAGTTGAGGAATTTCATGCGCTTCTCAGCGCAGGTTCTCCCTGCTCATCGCGATCTTGCCCACCATCATGTCGCGCGTGTAGATCGAGTGGCTCGGCATGTGGATCTCGATGATGCATACCATGCTTCGGGCGGCTCCAACATGAACAAACAGGCAGCAAGCAAACTACCGCGATGTTGATTAGCGCTAGCTTGAACCAACCACCAGGCGCGTGGTGCGGAAGGCGAGGCGGGGGAGAACCAACACCTGAGGCACCGTGGAGAAACCACCACCACCTGGGCGAAGCGAAACTGGAGCGAAGCTCCTGGACATGCAGGCAACTTACATAGCGAGGTCTCAATGCAAATGCAGAAGTGTGGCACGGAGGTTGTTCAATCTGCTGATGTTGTCCGGCTTCACTCGGCTTCCCTTGGCTTCCCTCGGCTTCACTCAAGTGCAACAGCGCTCAATGAGCACACATGCTCAAGCATGTCACGTAGGTTGTTCAATCTGCTGGTGTTGTCCGGCTTCACTCGGCTTCCCTTGGCTTCACTCGAGTGCAACAGCGTGCAGGCAGCACAAATGCTCACGCGTGTCATGTAGGTTGTTCAATCTGCTGATGTTGTCCGGCTTCACTCGGCTTCCCTCGGCTTCACTCAAGTGCAACAGCGTGCAATGAGCACAAAAGCTCAAGCATGTCATGTAGGTTGTTCAATCTGCTGACGTTGTCCGGCTTCACTCGGCTTCCCTTGGCTTCCCTTGGCTTCACTCAAGTGCAACAGCGTGCAGGCAACACAACTGCTCAAGCTGCTGATGCGAGTTGTTCAGTCTGCTGATGTTGTCCGGCTTCACTCGGCTTCCCTCGAAGAGCAAAACGTGGAGTCAGCGCAAGCGCTCAAGCATGTCACGCAGGTTGCTCAATCTGCTGATGTTGTCTGGCAGCAGCGAGGAAGATCGCAAAGCGCATGTTGAAAGATATGGCGGCTACATGCTGCGCGCGAAGCTGTGCGTGGCGCGGTGCGTGACGCTGCGCGCGGTGCTGCGCATGATGTGGCACATGATGCTGCGCGCGAAGCTGGTTCAATCTGCTGATGTTGT
The DNA here is from genome assembly GCA_963377175.1 of Effrenium voratum. Taxonomy (NCBI): domain Eukaryota; class Dinophyceae; order Suessiales; family Symbiodiniaceae; genus Effrenium; species Effrenium voratum. The sequence continues at coordinate 398,480 of CAUJNA010003515.1, read as the reverse complement.
CCGGCTTCACTCGGCTTCCCTCGAAGAGCAAAACATGGAGACAGCGCAAGCGCTCAATCTGCTGATGTCGTCTGGCAGCAGCGAGGCAGATCGCGAAACGCGTGTTGCAAGATGTGGCGGCTGCGTGCTGCGCGCGAAGCTGTGCGTGGCGCGGTGCGTGACGCTGCGCGCGATACTGCGCATGATGCGCCACGTGCTGCTGCGCGTGAGACTGCGCGTGGTGTTCGCCAGTGCTGGCGGTGTCGTTCGTGTGCGTTTGTGGCGCTGGCTGCTGGCTCTGCCGGAGTTGTGCGCCCGCATACAAGCAAAAGCCCAGACCGCATTGTTCTTGCTCGTCGCATGCGCCCGCTCGTTGCGCTCAGCAACAAGCCGGGCATCACTACCTGAGCTACTCATGAGCTATGCTACCCGGAGGACTCACAAAGAATCACGCGTGCCGCCGCGGAGACTGGAAGTGCCAAGGTCGTCCTTGAAGTCGCCGGAATCCGACCACCAAGATGCTCGTCCTCCCACGTCTATGTCGCGCCAGACTGGGATCGCTCGCGCGTCGGAAACATCCGCCAGCGCGAGCCAACCCAGATGACACGACTATAGCTGTCTGCAGTGCTGAGCCATCTTGATGACGAACGGTGTGGCAGCCCAGGCTGCGTGTCACGCACGAAGCTTTTGCCGGACTCGCCGCTCAAAAGCGCCAGCCTAGAGGGGAAGAGATCGGACACGAACTCGCCCGGAGGACTCACAAAGAATCACGCGTGCCGCCGCGGAGACTGGAAGTGCCAAGGTCGTCCTTGAAGTCGCCGGAATCCGACCACCAAGATGCTCGTCCTCCCACGTCTATGTCGCGCCAGACTGGGATCGCTCGCGCGTCGGAAACATCCGCCAGCGCGAGCCAACCCAGATGACACGACTATAGCTGTCTGCAGTGCTGAGCCATCTTGATGACGAACGGTGTGGTAGCCCAGGCTGCGTGTCACGCACGAAGCTTTTGCCGGACTCGCCGCTCAAAAGCGCCAGAGGGGAAGAGATCGGACACGAACTCGGAGCTGTGCCAGCCAAGCTTTCTAACGTAGGACAATGCCCTGCTTCCGTCCCGAAGCGCTTGCGCTTCGAACTGCTGCATCCTCTCCACCAGCGTGGTGTTGTGGGCGTGCAAGTGCCCCTCAAACACGTCCCTCTCAGGCAAGTCGATGATCCACAAGTCGTCCAACTTGCGCGGGCGAGATAGCATGACGTACATCGCCAGGGCGTAGTCTGCGTCTTTCATCCAGCTGGGCCTGGAAAGGAAGGCCACGAGACCCCGCCGGGCAGTCACGCCCTGCAGCCCGTAGTGAGTCAAAACACAGCGAGGAGCCAGCGGCACCTGCTTGCGCACCACGCTGATCTTCTCCTTGCCAGCAGTATGAAAAGACCAAGCGTTTTCTGAAGATATGGCGCGGATGAAAAAGTGCCCGGGCGGAACGCCCTCATGCCCAGGTAGGCAGTAGTTCTTGTACTCCTCGTCATCTACTTCTACCAGCACTGCCAGAGGCTGATATGCGAGAACAACACACCCCTGACCCTCCGGGACTGGCGGCTCCTTCGGGTGCAGCTCTATCCTTCGAACGATCACGGGCAGCTCGCGTGTCAGCAAGGGCATGGGCAATATGCAAGACACGCGGGCAGGCATGCCCACGTAGAGAGGACACATGCCAAGCAGATATGACGTCTTTGTCATGTTCACGACCTGCAAGGCTGCGAAGACGTGGTCTCTGCTGAGCTGCGTAGGACCCGTGGGGCGGTCAATCGCCTGCGCGAAGTACAAAGTCTGACCGGCAGCTCGGGCCTCCAGCGCGGCCCTGAGCTGCTGCAAGCGGGCCACCTGCTCCCAGGCAAAGCCGCCCCAGTGAGCTTGGAGGAGCTGCTCGCGAGTGGACGCTGAAGTCGCGGAGGCCGAGGTGTAGCTCCTCGCTTTGACGGCTTGCCACAGCTCGTCAGACATGCGCGTCCCACTTCGCATGTGCTGCAAAAGCTGCACGAGCTGTCGCCCAGAAACGCAATCCAAGAAGCGACCTGTGCCGGTGAAGTGGACGACCCGCTGCAGCGACTGCTTGAACAGCAGGCGCCCCAGCTCGGACGCGTTGCTGACCTCACGGAAGACTCAGAGTGAGGCATGGCCTACATCCAGCCGTGGAAATGCGTCAGACAAAAACACAACACTCAAAGCTCACAAACGCCGCCAAGCCCTTGGAGCCTCCTCCGAGTCGTCGTGCTCCGCGTCCGCGTCGGGGTCGGCCGAAGGCTCTGTCGCTGCCTTGGCCGACACCCACTCACAGAGCGACTTCTGCGTGGCTGGGCGCAGCTGCAAGAAGTCCGCCAGCTGGATGCCGATGGGCATCTTGCCAAACCACTCCTCCATGTACTTGCTCATGTCCAGGCCCAAAGGCTCTTGTCGCAGCAGAGAAAACCTATAGCCGGCCGCGTGATACACATCTGGAGGATTCATGGACAGCTCGTCCATCACCGTGGCAGACGCCTGGGCAATCTGCGCCTCCACGGCGCTGCCCTTGGCCTTGGCACCGCGAAGGTTTCGGCGGTCCAAGCCAGTGTTTGGGCTCACGTTGGCCCACTTGTGCAGCGTCTTCGCCTCGGGGCCAAGGAGTCTGACGGCTGCGTGGGTGGGAGCTCCCACGATGTAGCCAGCGCGTCCAAAGAATCGCTGGAAAAGAGGACGGAGCACCTTCGTATAGGCCCAAGTTTTGCCGGAGCCCCCTGCGCCAAGCCACAAGCAGTTGCACTTCTCGCTGCTGGCTCCATCCGCCAGGCAGCTGGAGAAATCAGTGCGCTTGTCATACATCTCCTGCATGGCGTTCACGACCGGGGCCACTGCCAGAACTTGCTGCTTGTTCAGGGTGTGCTTCCGCACCAGCTCCAGCGCGTACTCGGCCGGGCCAAGGCCGCGGGCGTTCAAGTCCACCAGGAAGGGGTCCAGCGTTTCCGGCACCGGCGCAACTCCTCCTCGTCCGCGTCATCCTTGCCCATCTCTGCGTCACCTGTGGCCACAACGGGGCAGTTCCACGAAACCAAGAGACAGCGAGCCAGAAAAGCACATGAAAGCAACAGCGACCGAAAACTGAGCTTGCATGGGATACGCCGCGCCTCCAGAAAGAAACTCCAGGTAGCGCTTTTGAGCGCCAAGAGCCCGCTCTGCATCCGCATGAGTCCAGTTGCGCCGCAGACCCACAGCTCCTTGGGCACGAATGCTCAATCCCTGCTGCACTTGAGGGACTCCTCCTAATGACAAGCAGAAATCCGTGAGATTGGTCAGCGTCTCCTTGGTGCGGCTTTGCCGTCCAGCTAGCACTCGAGCCCACTCTGCTTCGCGAAAGAGAACATCCTGCAGTGAATCCAGCGCCACAGCGTGCAGGGCCCGCTCCTGACGCTCGAGAGCATCTTGCTCTCCCAAGCCATCTTGCACATCGTGGCCTTCGATGTCCACTGAGCCGTCGTCCTCTTCGAGATCGCCATGCTCTTCCAGCTTGGAAATGTAAGCAAAGCGCTCCGCGCGACGCTGGCTGCTGCTTAGCCTTCTTGCAGCGTGATGCTGCTCGAAGCGGCGCAGCCACGTCAACTGGGTGAAGCTCAAGTGCTCCAGCGGCGATAGCTGAGTGTAGTGAAATCCAACAAAAAGGCCAAGAAAGGCAGCCACCAGCTCGTGTATGCGAGGCACATCGACAAAGATGCAGGATCGGGGTTGGAGCATGTGGTGCAGAGCCCACCGCAGCACCAAGCTCTGTGATTGCTGCTCCGGATCAATCTCATCGCCGTCTTGAAGTGGATACCAAGATCGAACTCCAACCACGTCTCGGATGACGGGCGAGCTCAAGCCCCCCAAGATCCGCTCTTGCGCTGAAGCGGCGCGCGTCTGCATGCAAGCCCTCCAGTGCCGCCAGGACGGGGAAAATCGTGCCGAAATCTTACCCCCGTCTTCATCGATGCGCAAGCTGTGGCACGAGAAGCACGACTCCGAGCTTGCGCACTCTTGCGAACATAAAGGGAAAGGAAATGACAGGCCCAGCATGTAAGCTGCGTACTTCTCTGATTCGGACTCCTGCGGCAAGCGAAGATCCAGAGGCACCACTACGGTGTTGTCCGCGCTTCTGACCTCCTGGCCGCGCATGCAAACGACAACGAAGCAAAAGCAAGAAGGAAGAACTGTAAAATAAACAAAAGCAAGAACTAAGAACTGTAAGAGAAAAAACCCTCCGTGGGTCCTGCAAGGAACTCTCGAAGTGAGGATAATGCTTCTCAAACTCGAAAAATCGAACGCCATCCGGCTTGCCAGCTTTGGATCGATCAACGCGGCGCACAAAGCGAGAATACATCACCATGGACATGCATCGCAGTAAAGGGTTCCGGCCGCGATGTAGGTAGTCGTCTTTCTGGTTGAACTGCACGACTCGAAGCCTTGCAGATGCCTTAGACTGTCCCCCTTCTTCGTCCGACTCACTCAGTTCAGCCAGCTCCCGCACGGGCATTGGTCCAGAGTCCGGCTCCTCAGGTGCGTCCAGTGGATCCACCTGCATGTGCGGAGCTCGCAGCGATGCCGCCTTTAAAGCAACCTCGCGGCAGCGCATGATGGCATACGGCACGAATCGGAAAAACATGTTGTATCCAGCAAAGCTAACGTACTGCTCCTGTTGGTAGAGAAGCTGGTACGCCATTTCTCCATTGGACTTGCAAATGCATCTGTTCATGCCGAAAGCCAGGCGACGAAGTATCGACAAGCAGCGCTGCCTTTGTTCTTGCACAGTAGATGCGCGGCCGCGCTCTTCGGGAACATCTGCAGAGTCTTCAGCAAGCAGTGTTGAGGCATGTTCCCTGCGCCTCTCGCGCTCTTCCTCCTCTAAGCGCTGAACGCCAGCAAACAGCTCCGGCAGCAAGCTCCTGGAAATCTCAAACTTCTTGGCTGCGTACTCGCCGACGTAGAAGCCAACGTCCTGCATGTCGCGAAACATGTCAATCAGCATGCGCTCCAGTGCGCCACGCATGCTGCCGTCGCCCCGGGTCTTTGGCTTCAAGGCAGCAGTGCCATGGCGATGCTTCTTGGCCACAGATTGCTCCAGCTCCGCCGCCTGTGTGGCAGACGAAGACGCTGCTGCTGACTGAGCTCCGGAAGCTGCAGCAACAACTGCGACGCCCGCGCGTTCAGAAACATCTGCCGCGCTACGGGCGTCGCCGTCGTGCACTGTAGCTTCCGGAGCATCCACCTTGCCCTGGCAAAACCGTGCCAAATCCTCATCGGCAAAGCAGCGGCCCAGGTACTTGACGTCCACGTTGCATCGCATGACAACCTGCGCCGCCGGATTGGACATGCCTTCGAATGGATGGTCTCTGCGTGCTTGAAAGACGTGCGGGTTTTCGTTCTTGAAGTCTTCAAGCATCTTGACATCTGCAGTTTCGTGCGGAAGCTTCATGAAGTCAGCAGCCCGAACGCGTGGCCAGCCTTTCCAGCACCGCGTCTTCGTCTCCCCGCCCTCGTCTTGCTGAAGCTCCACATGAAAACATCCAAAGCGACAGCCACGCTTGCCTTTCGCAGCGCTCCTGAGCAAGCGCGCATGGGTGACACAGCCTAATTGCCTGAACACACTCCCATCACAAAGCAAACTGTCTGGCAACGCGAAGAAACATGGCTGCTAGCGACTGCAGCTGTGTCACAGCGCGAAAAAAACACTCGAAAAAAAAACTGGCTGTTAGAGCTGGCCAGCGTCCTCTTGAAGCAAGACTTTGTGCACTTATGAAAGTGGTTCTGAATGACCAGTCTTCTGTAGTCGCTGTAGAACGCCCGCTTCCACTCCAAGGATGGAAAGTCAGACGCCTCGCTCCTCCTTTGATATCTTGGGCGAAGAGATGCGTAGCACCCGGTCAATGTCATGGCGCCATCTTGGCCTTGCAGAGCCCGCTCTTCTGCCAAAACTTCATGCCCGTCAGGCTCCACAGGTCGCACAGAACAATCTGCGTAGTGCTGCCCGGCTTGCAAGCGCTGAGATTCCGACAGAGGCAAGGCCACGGGCGGAGTGCCCATGGTGTCTGCAAAGGCCATCTGCGAGTCGAACTTCATGCGCTGTGCGGCCGCGAGCACGCGCTTGCTCCACCGCTGAAGCTCTGCCACCAGCTCTGCTTGACGCAAGCCCCGCAGAATCTGGCCAACGCGAGACCCCAAGTCGTGGCCGAGCAGAACCACCAGGATGTGCGGGTGCAGCGAGCCGCGTCCTCATAAGGCAGGTGCGAACACGTCCCTTTTGAACACAGTGACCAAGTTTGTGTCAAGAGTTGAGACCCAAAAAGATACCAAATCACGAGCAACCTTCTGCGATCCTTGAGTTTCCAGCGGACCACAAAAGGCCGCGACATCGCCGAAGACGCCGCCGCTCAAGGAGGTAGCCATGCCGTCCTCGAACTCTCTAGCGTAGCCCACGCGGTAGCTTTCCCGCCATAAAGGCGGTAACACGCCCAGCACCTCCTCGAAGAAAATGTCCATCATGAGAGCAAAGAAGCGTGCCTGTGACACTGGATCTCGGGCAATTACGCGCCGCATGGCAGCTGCCGTAGGCATGTCTGGGGCTTCCTGCGACCAGTCCAGAGCAATTGCAAACTCCTCCACCTCCGCCACTCCATCGTTCTGCAGATGCAGTTGTAGCAAGAGAGGAGAGCGGACATCAGCCAGATTCGGAGTCACGAACAAGTGGGGAGTGCCGTAGTGCCATCCAGCTGCGTGACTGCGAAACCTGATCTGGCTGCGATGGCCCTCCATGCCAATGATGCTGGCCGTGGCCTGCAGCACGCCTCCTAAGGCCCGCTTCAGCGGCAGGTCCACCGCGTCGTCCTGCAGTAACTTGCGGACGTCGGCGGATTCGCCGTGCAGGGCCATGGCCTTCAGCAGGTGCTCGACCGAAACACCGGCAATAAGCTTGCAGTGTTTGCCGAAACCTCGGCGCTGAACGTGCGCTTTGGTTGCCCGCATGAGGTGAAGTCTGCGGCTGACATCGTACATCACAGGGAGTAAAGACTCCGAAAGTGACCACCTCGGCAGCATGGGGCGCGCGGCCGCTTCGTCCTCGCACAAGATGTAGTGCAGCTCCTCCCGCAGCAAGAGGTAGCGAAACACTTCGGGTGCGTCCAGAGCAGTGTCGCGTCGTAGAAACGGCACTCCGTCTCCCCATGGAAACAAGTCCGGATACGCCATCGCCCAGGTGGAGGGCTCAAACATGCTCGCAGGCTCTGCTCCAGATGGCACGACGAGCTTGGACGGCCTCACATGAAACATGCTGGCCTCCGCCCTGCGCTCGCTCTCGGCAGTGCCGCGTGCCAGGCTCTGCACTCGGCGGATCTGGTTGATCGTGCGCCGCTCGTGCGCGCCTTCACGCCCCAGAAGCTGACGATCTCCGTCGGGCACCTGTCCGTCCATGTCGTTGTTCGAGCGATTGCGCACCAGCTCCTCCGCATGGCTACGCCGATCGCCCGGGCGGCGTTCGCACAGCTCCTCTAAGTCGCGAACGACACGGACCCACTTGTTCTGCTCGTCTGCGCCATCATTCAAGCCGACGACGGTGGACAGCATGTGGCCTCGGTAGCAAACGCACATGCAAGAACAGCACTACGAGACAGAAACCTAGCCCTGATGCGTCGGAAAAGTCCGCCAGCATCAGCAATCTAGCCAACAAAGTTTCAAAGCACCAGCCAAAAAAAGATAACACCGAACCTGGCCTGCGTCTTCTTCCGCAGCGCTATGCTCAGATCCATGCGCTGCAGGCTGTGTCGTCTCATCCTTTTCCGACTCCTCATCTTGGCCTTGCGCATCCGCGGGTCCCTTCTGCAACAGCTCGCGAGCCAGATAGCTGTCCTCCGAAGTCTCCACGAAGCAGCCCTGCATGGGTGACTCTGAGCAGTGCCGCAGCTCCACATTGCGATAATATGGGCTGCTGCGCTGTAGGCAGGACACGGCAGCGTCATACTCGTCTCGGGGACATGACAGCAAAGCCGAGCTAGCAAGTGTGTCCTTCTTCTGGCCCACGAGAACGAACAGGATGGACTCCTGCATGTCCGACTCAGGGGGCGGCAGCGTAGTCCGTATGGCGCTGGGCTGCGCTTGCGGCAAGAAGATGCTGTTGCCGACGAAGCCCCGCTGTCGCTCCTCCTTCTGCAGGTTCGCCGGCTGCAGAACTGTCACTTGCAAGCAAGCCCGGATCATGGGCAGCAGCCTGCGTGTGCCCGCGGCCAAGTTCCGTAGCGGCTGCATCTGCCTACCCATCCATAGATCATTGGCCAGGCTGAAGCGAGGCAGGGTAAGCACGGAGCTGAGCAGCGCAGCACGGCAGTCCCGACATACGTCGCAGGGCTGCGTCACATCGACCGGCATGCGTCGCTTGTGCAGGGGCAGAAACTCGTCCTTGAGGAAGGGGTGCTCCACAGCAGAAGCCTTCAGCTCATCCACATCAATGTGGGGCCAGCGATGCGCGTACCGCTGCACTCCAAGCAGCCGACATAGGCGTGACTGCTGCGAAATGTGAACCTTGTCGCAGTCGTGGTCCACATCTTGCGCAAGCTCGTCGGCGCATGGGTCCCGAAAAAGAAGCAATGGCTTCAGGTCCTCCTCCCAATGACGCCTGGCGCAGACAGCACAGGCAGACTCATGACGATCTTGCTCTGGACCGCCAGGCTCGCGAAGTCTGCTGTCCGCGTTGGCGATGATCCCGCGCTGCGTGCTCATCGAAGGGGCCTGAGGTACCAGCGCAGTATGCACTAACGAAGAACACGTCATCAAAACACATACAACAAACGCGAGGCCAGCTGTGACAACTTTAGGGAAAAAGCACATGCGCGCGCCTCGGGTCCTGCATGGTCCAACAAACCAATGACCTTCTTTCGATACTCAATGTAAGAAATGGAGGAGTCCACGCCAGCAGAATGGTCAGACACTATGTGGTCTTTGAAAGAAGTCCAGGAGGAGAACTGCTGGCCACAGAGTCTGCAAGCATAGCGAAGGCGGCATTCTTCTGCATCATCAGGAAAAGAAGAAAGCAGACGTCGCGACAGCGACTCACCCACTCCTGATATAGTAGGAGTGCAGTCCAGTAAATGAGCCGCGCGGCGTAATTTGGCGTCCAGGCCCGCGCCGGTGGTCTGCAACAAGGAGAGGCAATCCCTGACGCAGCTGTCGTCTTCAAACTTTAAGATATCAGTCAGCGGATGGAATAGCCGTGTCTTACTGCTAGCTTCAGGCCAGCCGCGAACATCCAAAAACAGATTTCTTTCTGCGTGAGATCTCCAAAGAACACCATCTTGAAAGTCGTCGCCAGACTGCAGACAGTCAATATGCAAAGCAGAAATAAACTCCACGTCAGGAGGATACGCTTTCCTCAGTGCACGAACGCGCTGCTTGCTAGCTTGTCGCAGATACGCTTGCACTCGTGAAGCGAGCTCCCTGGAATCGCCCTCTGAAGGAATGACTGCGTCGTCATCCTGCCATTGCCGTAGTTCTTCATGCACGCGAAGAACATCGGGATGGATGCCCCTCCTGCAACGCAGCGCGCTGAGCTTAGGCAACTAACAAAGAAAGCGTGCAAATGCATACTACACTAGAGACTGTGCGCAAAACGGTTCTCCTGCTCGCACGCTCCGCGGCAACCGCTGCAGGCTGGTGAAGCTCACGCAAAGTGGTGAGCTCAGTCGCGCTGCGTGGATGCAGCAACTCTTGCAACAAGAACCATGCAAAAGCGACATAGTCCGCTTTGGGAAACACTTCTTGCCACAAGCACGGACTGTCGGCATTGCTGCGGCGCTCCCAGCCGTACTTCCTCATCAAGCAACGCAAGTATACCATGTCGCCTGGATCCAAAGCGCCCCTGCGCTGACGAAGCTCATGCTCATGCAGCACCAATGCCTTCCTGCCCCACAAGATCACAAGCACTGCCTCGATCATGTCAGCTTGATCTTCAAAGCCGCAGGGCTCCATCCACGAGCGGGCCACCCGCAGAGTCAACAAATCCAGCAGCCTTTGAGCCACGTCGTAGACTCGCGCGTTCTAAAGTCCAGGAGTTTTCGCCACCCTGCAACTGTGGGCAACGCAACACTTCCGCATGTATATCGCAGCAATAGCCACGGAAGAAAGAAAAGAAACACCCAAAAAAAAACACAAAAACAAAGACAAGGAATGCACAAAAATGTTAGACATCGAGCAGACGCCTCGACCCTTGCTTGGATCACGCTCCAGGGCACACGCAATGAGTGCAACCTGCACGTGCCTTGCCAGAGCCTCAACTGGCTGCAAATCCACACTGCCAGGAACTGCAGTTACATCTTTGCCAGCGCGAGGCAACGATGCTTCAAACTCACCAAAGGCCGATAAACACGGCGTCGTCCATGCGATGATCTGCTGCTTGATCTGTGCCTCGCTGCAGTGGCGACCCGCCAAGCGATCTTCTGCCATCCCTAATAGCCAAGCCAAAAGACTGGCGCGACGCTGCTTGGAGGGCAGCTCAGTCTCGAGCAGCGCAGCATCAACTGGCAGACCAGCGCGGTCGGACCGCACGCATGACCAGATCCAACGCCAGCCGCGCTCAGGGAAAGCGTCGTCTGCAAGAACATCACGGCCAGCCGCTGACGCAGCCTACCACAACTGATAGACCGAAACTAAAGAAAACCTTGCCTCAGGCTGAGATTAGCCAACATGATGCTAGGCCTGTGAAATTTGATGATGTTCTAGGACTTCTAAGATGAGCTGGAGCTGCTAGCCCTGTAAAAGATGTCTGTGCGCAATCCCAGAGTAAGGCGACCAGCCTCTTACATTCAGGGAAACACTGTTGACAAAAACATTCTTTCGAGCAAGCCCTCCTCTGTCCGCTACGCGCGCTGAAAGACACGCTCCGGTATCTCAAGGCTTGTCGTGAACAAGTGCCAAAAGAGCTAAGCAAGAAAACTAAACTTGTGGGGTCTACTTGTAACTGCGAAACCATGCCTCTGCGTCAGGTCGCGAACGTAGAGCTGCAACCACGGCTTCAAGCAGCTGGCTCTTGGAAAGCCGACTACCAGATGCGGGATCCCTCTGCTGCACGCCGAGGCCAGCTGCGAAGGCACGAAGCTTGTCCAGCTTCATCGAGCCATCCAGCTCAGCATGGAGCCAGTCTTGACCATGTACTGCTGCTTCAGCCCGTAAATGCTCAGCATCAGGAAGAGCATCCAAAGGATTCGCAGCCTGCTGCGCGCGCTGAAAGCCATCCCCAGAACTCGCAGCAGCTGTGGAAGACGAAGTTGCCTGCGCTCTTACAACATAGTTCTTACACACGCACAAAGAGCAAGGCGACCAGCTTCTTACATTCAGGGAAACACTGTTGACAAAAACATTCTTTCGAGCAATCCTCTGTTCGTGCGAACACTGTTGACAAGAAACAAGCGCTTTGGAAAACCATGCCTCTGCGCTGGAAGGAGGACACAGAGATTCGACCAAGACAGCAAGCAGCTGGCCCTTGGTGCGCTGCTGGCCAGACGTGGGGTCCCTCTGCGAAACGCCTAGGCCGGCTCCAAAGGAGCGAAGCCTTGCCGCCGTCATGGAGCCATCCAGCTCGGCCCGGAGCCAGTCAGAACCTCGTGCTTCTGCTTCGGCTCGCAAGTGCTGTGCATCGGGAAGACCATGCCCAGAACTCGCTACAGCTGTCGAAGACGAAGTGGCCTGCGCTCTTATCACATAGTTCTTGAACACGCACAAAAGAGTAAGGCGACCAGCCTCTTACATTCAGGGAAACACTGTTGACAAAAACATTCTTTCGAGCAAGCCCTCCTCTGTCCGCTACGCGCGCTGAAAGACACGCTCCGGTATCTCAAGGCTTGTCGTGAACAAGTTGCGCATTGAGGGTGCCAAAAGAGCTAAGCCAAGAAACAAGTGCTTTGGAAAACCATGCCTCTGCGCTGGAAGGAGGACACAAAAAGTTGACCAAGGCATCAAGCAGCTGGCCCTTGGTGCGCTGCTGGCCAGAAGCGGGGTCCCTCTTCTGCACGCCAAGGCCGGCTCCAAAGGAGCGAAGCCTCTCCGCCGCCATGGAGCCGTCCAGCTCGGCCCGGAGCCAGTCAGACCCCCGTAGAGCTGCTTCGGCTCGCAGACGCTCTGCGTCAGGAAGGCCATCCCCAGAACTCGCAGCAGCTGTGGAAGACGAAGTTTCCTGCGCTCTTACAACATAGTTCTTACGTGTTTTAAAAAGCCATGCCTCTGCTCTGGAAGAAGGCGAACGCACAAAAGAATAAGGCGAACGCTCCAAAGCCTCTTACATTCAGGGAAACGCTGTTGACAAAAACATTCTTTTGAGCAAGCCCTCGTCTGTTCGCGCAAGCACTGCTGACAAGAAACACATTCTTCACAATCCCCGGGAGAAAAGGTAAGCAACCGTCAACAAAAACAAGCGCTTTTCCTCTGTTCGCGCGAACACTGTTGACAAGAAACAAGTGCTTTGGAAAACCATGACAAAAACATTCTTTCGAGCAAGCCCTCCTCTGTCCGCTACGCGCGCTGAAAGACACGCTCCGGTATCTCAAGGCTTGTCGTGAACAAGTGCCAAAAGAGCTAAGCAAGAAAACTAAACTTGTGGGGTCTACTTGTAACTGCGAAACCATGCCTCTGCGTCAGGTCGCGAACGTAGAGCTGCAACCACGGCTTCAAGCAGCTGCTCTTGGAAAGCCGACTACCAGATGCGGGATCCCTCTGCTGCACGCCGAGGCCAGCTGCGAAGGCACGAAGCTTGTCCAGCTTCATCGAGCCATCCAGCTCAGCATGGAGCCAGTCTTGACCATGTACTGCTGCTTCAGCCCGTAAATGCTCAGCATCAGGAAGAGCATCCAAGGGATTCGCAGCCTGCTGCGCGCGCTGAAAGACACACGGTGGAAACCAACAGCGCAAGCCAAAAGTGGTAATTCCAAGAAACCAAGAGGGGTATGCGAAACAATCGTGCGCTCTCGCATGCCAACGTCCAGCCTGCGCACGTCGCTGGCAACCAGAATCCGACATGGCAACACGACACGTCGGAAATACCCGCCAGCGCCGCGCGACTCTGATATCTTCTGGCCACCCGCTGTGTGTAACTGCTTTGACAAGATTGGTGCGCCAAGGAAACGAATCCGCACTTCGGAAGATGCGATCTGAGCGATGACACCTTCTACAGTACTAACACGGAGGACTGCCTTGAGCATGAATGCACGTGCAAGCAGCAATGACAAGCGACAGCAACCTCATGGAGCACCCCTCCAAAAAATGAAGCATAACACCAACACAAAGAAGCCGTGTCGCCCTAATCAACTGTCGCCGCAAACATTCTCTGGGCAAGCTCCGCTACTGAGACACTCATGACATCCAAGCTTCGGCTACTATTGCTCTTGTCAGCTGCCTATCACTCCAAAATCCAACTGCGCATGTTTATTTTACAAGCCAATTACAAAAGCCAACTGCCCACCCAATCTCACTTCACAAGCCAATGACAACTGCCAACTGCCCAATCTCACTTCACAAGCGAAATGCACTGTCCCAAAACACAAGCCAAATTTTCGAGTGTTACGTCACTATCCTAAAGCGCAAGCTAACTTCTCGGGCGTTTCTTCGGCATCGTAAAGCGCAAGTATTCGTTTTCAGGCGTTACATTGCAAGCCGACTTTTCCTTTTCTACCTTCTCTTCTCGATTCTGAGTTCTTTCTTCTTTTTCCGGCGGAGCTGGGGAGACGCTCTCCGCGCCGAGATAGGTCCGCAAGTGCTTTGTGCAAGCGCTCTGTGCAAGTTGCTCTGCGCAAGTTGCTCTGCGCAAGTTGCTCTGAGCAAGTGCTGCCGGAGCTGTGGGAATGTACTTCGCGTACTATTTTTTTGTACTTAAAAGTTGTGATTTTCCAGCCGGAGCTGCGGGAGTGTGCTCCGCGTACTACGTTTGTACTTAAAAGTTGCGATTTTCCAGCCGGAGCTGCGGGAATGTGCTCCGCGTACTATGTTTGTACTTAAAAGTTGCGATTTTCCAGCCGGAGCTGCGGGAGCACGCTCCGCATACTACGTCTGTACTTAAAAGTTGCGATTTGCCAGCCGGAGCTGCAGGAGCACGCTCCGCGTACTACGTCTGTACTTAAAAGTTGCGATTTGCCAGCCGGAGCTGCAGGAGCACGCTCCGCGTACTACGTTTGCACTTAAAAGCTGCGATTTTCAAGCCGGAGCTGCCGCGGACCAGGGGGGAATCGAACCCGAGGACCGCGGGATTGCGAAAGCAGGCGCGCAAACCACGAGACAACTTCCAAAGGCCGTTTCGCGAGCAAGAAAATCGCACGGCGCCACAGCGAGAGCGCTTCGACACGCACGATCTCCGCAGAGGGTTCATCGGGCTCAAGACAGATGCGCACGGCGCCACAGCGAGAGCGATCCGACACGCACGATCCCCGCAGAGGGCTCGCCGCGACCAAGACAAATTCGCACGGCGCCACAGCGAGAGCGCTTCGACACGCAGGATCTCCGCAGAGGGTTCGCCAAGGTCAAGACAAATTCGCACGGCGCCACAGCGAGAGCGCTTCGACACGCACGATCTCCGCAGAGGGTTCGCCAAGGTCAAGACAAATTCGCACGGCGCCACAGCGAGAGCGCTTCGACACGCACGATCTCCGCAGAGGGTTCGCCAAGGTCAAGACAAATTCGCACGGCGCCACAGCGAGAGCGCTTCGACACGCACGATCTCCGCAGAGGGTGCCAAGGTTTCGCACGGCGCCACAGCGAGAGCGCTTCGACACGCACGATCTCCGCAGAGGGGTGCGTTTCGTAAGCTCCCGTCGGGCCTACCCCCGCCATAAAAAGAAGAAGAATTAAGAGTCGAGAAGTGAAGGTAGAACAGAAAAGTTAGCTTGTGTTTTTAGGATAGTGAAGTAACACCCGACAAATTAGCTTGTGCTTTTAGTAGAATGAGATAACAGCCGAAAAGTTGACATGAGAAGTTGGCAGGTGAAGTAACTCTCGACAAGTTGGCATGAGAAGTTGGCAGGTGAAGTAACTCTCGACAAGTTGGCATGAGAAGTTGGCAGGTGAAGTAACTCTCGACAAGTTGGCATGAGAAGTTGGCAGGTGAAGTAACTCTCGACAAGTTGGCATGAGAAGTTGGCAGGTGAAGTTGGCAGCCGCTTTTAGAAGAAGAACCCTTCACAATGCTTCCGGGAAAAACAAGGGATTGTTTGTGCTGGGTTCTGCACCCTTTTGTCAAGGGCCAAAGGTGGAATCAGCTTGTCATCCCCAGACTTTTCCACTGACTCCCAGAATTGTTCACATTGCTGGCAGCCAAACACTTCTTCAAAAACAAATGGGTAGTGCTCATGTAGCTGGGAGAACATCAAATGTGGCAGCAGCACACCTGCCTTCTCTTCAGGGTCTGTATTTGGCTTGTTCTCTTTGATTGGCACACTTACCTGCAAAGGCTGGCATATCTTTATTTGCTTACAAAACATTGCCATCACATCTCTGTGGCAGTTTCCTTTCTGGCTGCCAAAGCTGCCACATTTTGCCAAGTTCATGAGGTCAACAGGCTGCCCCTTGTCCAAAATTGCCAGGTGAGCAATTTCAGTAATTTGGGTAGCAGATAAAAAGCCTTGAGACCAAAGTTCTAACAGCCTGGTGCACAAAGAGCTAGGTGTTGTAGTGTCCTTTTGGCAAGGGCTTGGGGCACACTGCTCCATTTCCTTTTTCCAGCCCCTCAATCGTTTGATGCCTTTGGGGTTGTCATGCATTACCCTTTTTGCAAGGGGCTTCCCTTTTTGTCAAAGGGGCTGCTGAGTCAAACCTGTACATTGTTTTCTGGAGCCAAATGGCAATCAAAGCAGACCCTCTAAAGCCATGCAAGCTAAACCTTGCCCCCCCTGTCAACCTGACATGGCCTGACAAAGGTTTCATGTCAACACCACATACATGTTTGTTTGCTTGGGGGTGGTGACAAGCTTGTTTGGCAACCACATGCCTTTACAGTATTTATATGTCATATTGCTGAAGCCCTTGGAAAAAGGGTGTGCCCCTGCTGCCAAAGGTGAAGGCCTATGTTCAAGATTTTCTTGACAAAACCATGCTTTGTAATAGTGCAAATTGTTTTCACTGGCTGTGCCCTTGAAAAAAGGAGCTCCCTGTGTGACACATTAAAGTGTTTGGGTTTGTGGGATAGAAGGGCACCCCCCCCCCCCTCCACTGCGGCCTTTTCCATGCCAATGCCCAGTCTGGTGCCAGCCCCTTTCTCCAAGGGAAAAAACTGTACATATACTATATCCTTTTTACAAGGATGTTCCCAGCCCCTTTCTTGAAAGGGTGGATGACTGCACATTTGCTATTTCCTTTTTACAAGGATGTTGCCAGCCCCTTTTTGCAAGAGAGATTTGCAACTCTGCATGCAAAGCCATACCCTTTTGGCAAGAGTACATTCAGCTTTTGGATGCCCTGCTTGCTGCCTTGTTGGCCAATTGGATCATTTCTTTGACCTCTGCTTTGGCAAGCTTGATGTCACTGGCAGTGTCCAGCGGCTGCCTCTTTTTTCAAGAGGACCTGCTTCAACTTGGCAATTCTTTTCCCCAAGCTAACCATGCTTGCTTGGTACTCAGCCTTTGTGGTTTTTGTCACTCTTTTTTTCCCCTCAGCCTTGTGCAGGGCGCTTTCCATGTCAAACAACACAGAGTTGGCTTGGTCCCTTGCATTTTTAGCCTTGCTAATGCACTCTTGCCATTGCTCTGGCTCGGTTTTCTCCTCTGGGGATGGCGGGTTTGGGTTTTCAGGGATCCCATCTTTCAAAGGCAGTGGTTTTGGCCCTTTGCCCTTGCCTTTCCCTTTGCCAGATCCTTTTGCCAAGGATTTGCCTTTGGAACCCCAGCTTTCCACATCCACAATGTGGCTTTGGAGGTCCCTGCTGAATCCCTGCCCCCATTGGCTTTCAACTTCTTGGTTGCTTTGGAACTCCTGGCCATGGGACCATTCCTTGCTAGCTTTTGCTTTCAGGTGCACGGTTATATCGCCTTGGTCGAAGTACTCATAGTAGCCTGGGGTCCATGGGTCACTACGCCACTTGATACGTCCTGATTGTATGTGGGCTTGCAGTTCATGATCATCAAACCTCTGCAGGATTGTCTTCTCAGATTCCCATTTTTCCCTTTTGTCAAGGGATTTGCTCTGTTGCAGGGACTCCTTCATGTTCATAAACTTTGCCACATTCTCCTGCAGCAGCCACATGGCAACACTGTGTCCTTTTTCCCTTTTGGCAAGGGAGTCAAAGGTTCCTTCTCTTCTGGGTTGTGTTTCAGCCATGTCTGGAATTTGCTCCATGCTTTGCTGCTTTCCTGAGGGGTCATCATCTCTTTCAGGCTCTTTGCCCCTTCTACTGCACTCTCTGCTGTTTCAGCAACCTTCTCCATTTTCTCTTGCATGGACAACTTTCCTAGCTTAGCCAGGTTCTTTGCTTTCAGCTTGCTCCCTTTTGTCAAGGGTTTTGTTGTATGATCACTCCCATCCTTGCTTGCAGAGCCCGCTCCTTTTGACAAGGAAGTGTTGGAACTTGGTTTCCCTTTTAGCAAGGGCTTCTTCACCTTCTTTTTGGCTTTTGGTGCCATTGCTCAGGGAATTCTACATCATCAGCCAAAAAAATGCCGTTGGTGATCCGAACATTGAAATCTGATGAAATCTGATGAAATCTGATGAACTCTGATGAAATCTGATGAAATCTGATGAAATCTGATGAAATCATAGGTTTCATCAGATTTCATCAGATTTCATCAGATTTCATCAGATTTCATCAGATTTCATCAGATTTCATCTGTGAGTGGGCTGGTTTGTCCAAACACAAGGGGCGTTTAATTTGCTTCCCCTTGAAATCAGAAGGGGCAACCCAGCTCAGAACAGTTACAAACTGGATTGAGTGTTTGTGGAAATGTGCCTATGGACAATGAGGTCAGTTGGTTGCAGTTTTGTGCCTTTGGCAAAAAGGGCCTTTAGTTTGCTTCCCCCTTGAAATTAAAGGGGCAACCCAGCTCAGAAGACCAGTTACAAACTGGATTGATTGTTTGTGGAAATGTGCTGATGGACAATGATGCAAGTTGGTTGTGCCTTTGGCAAAAAGGCAGGGGCCTTCAGTAACTGGTGCTGGGTGCCAATGACACAATAGTGGTTGCCCTTAGAATAGATGTTTGCTTGGAGGAAAAAATCAGTCCATGTGGCCACCGCTTGATGGTCATGTGTTGGAATGCTAATGGGTCTTCATGGGGTGCCATTCAAACAGAAACATTATTTGAACAAACAATTGCAAGAGCAATCTCATGATTTGTTTATCAGTGTTTTCCACCCTGCCCCCCATTGCTGCAGCTCTTTTTTTCTCTTGATGCAAAAGTCTCCTGACCCATTTTGGCCAGTTATGCCCTTTTCACAAGGGAGTGATGTCAGCCCACACAGCTCCTTTTAGCAAGGTTTTTTCCTTTTGACAAGGATGTTTGGAAATGCTGCCATCCTGCCATTCTTTGGCAAGGATAGATTTTCCACTGCCAGCTTTGCCCTTTTGACAAGGGGGTTTGGCGTTGCTGCCGGCCTGCTGCCTCCTTTTGACAAGGAGATCAGTCAGCCATGGCCTGGTCAAGCAAGAAGGCAGCCACTGCACCACACAAGGTGGGGTGGGCTCTCTTGCCATTGAACACCCAGTGCCTCTTGGGAGAGACTGGGTATACAGACAAGCCTTTTGACAAGGCCTCTTGGCAGATATCATTGTTGTCATCAAAAATGTGGCCCACACTGTTTCTGATCATCCACTCAGCTTTGCCCTTGGCCCCTGTCCTTGAGGAAGTGAAGGCGACCTGGTCAAATTTGAAAGGCAGCTTGTCGAGCTTGGCTTGCACTTCCAGCTTTCTCACATGTCCACAGAAGGACAAGAGAAACACTTGGTAGCCTTGGCTCCTCAGGGCCTCAAGGGACCTGAGGTTTGCTCCTGTGACCACCTCATCAACTTCAAGAGTGTGGTGTGCCAGTCAATGGCCACTCTTGTGTTGGGATTCTGTTTCAAAACCCAGGCCCCTTTTGGCAAGGGGGTTGTGGGCTCTGGCAAGGCTGCTGCAGGGCTTGCCACCTTGGCCTTCTTTACATCAGGAGGGTTGCACTCACTGGAAGGGGCTGCAATCAGCCTCCGGTTTCACCCCCATGGCCTGCTGGTGAAGCCCAACCTCCTTTTGGCAAGGGGTAGCCTCCTTTTTTGGCAAGGGGTAGCCTCCTTTTGCTGGCGAAGCTCAGGGTCCTTTTGGCAAGGGGTAGCCTCCTTTTGCTGGTGAAGCTCAGGGTCCTTTTGGCAAGGGGCAGCCTCCTTCTGCTGGTGGTGCTCAGGCCCCTTTTGGCAAGGGGCAGCCTCCTGCTGGTGGTGCTCAGGGCCCTTTTGGCAAGGGGCAGCCTTCGCCTGCTGGATGTGCCCAGGGCCCTTTTGGCAAGGGGCAGCCTGCAGGGCCTTCCTTGTGGTGGAGCTCAGGGTCCTCGCGGGGCGGCAATTTCCCTTTCGCTGGGGCCAAAGGCAGCAGATTTGGGCTGGGCAGGTGCCAGAGAAGCCTGCTCTGCAGCTTCTTTGGCCAAAGCCTTCTCCCTCATCCTCTGCCTCCTTGCTTGGCTGACTGTGCCTGTGCCCTGGGGTCGGCCCTTGTTGTTTGTGTTGCCCCACCAGCCATTCCAGTTGTCCCAATTGGCCATCCCTTTTCTCAAGGGCTGTCCCTTTTTTCAAGGGTTGTTCCTTTTCCAGGGCAGGCCCTTTTTGCAAGGGAATTGCAGAGCCCTTTGGTCAAGGGGGTGCAAAAACAAAAGATCTTTGAGCTTGAAACGGCTGCAGTTGAAAGTGGTGATGGCTCCACATGGTGCGTGTGTGTGCTTAAGTTCCAAAAAATGAAATGACCCTTCCTCCACCAAAAGGTTGTTGGTTATGTTTTTTTGTGGCCAATGGGTCTTCAAGGGGTGCATTGAACAGCAACATTGTTTGAACAGGCAGTTGCAACAGCAATCTCACGACTGGCTTTTTCTTGATTTCCCCCAGCCCCCCTAGCTGCAGTTTTTTCCATTGAATCAAAATCTGTCCTGACCAATTTTGGCCAAGGAATCTGCCACCACAAAGGGGATTATGCCCTTTTCACAAGGGATTGGTTGCGGCAAGCACACGCAGCTCCTTTCAGCAAGGAGATGCAACTTTGCCCTTTTGACAAGGGGATGAAAGCTAGCACCCAGCCCCTTTGGGCAAGGGTTCTTCTATTCACTGTGGAATCCCCCTTGTAAACAGCAGCTGGCAAACCCTTAGGGCCAAGGCTTCACCCTTTGGGCAAGGGTTTTTCCACTTTTGTGCATCATGTGCACAACTCCTCCCTGAGCTGGATGGCCTCATTTTTTGTGAGGTGGTTTTCTCTAAGCTTGGCAAGAATTGCATCAATGTGTGCACTGTAGGAGGCTGATCTTTTCATTGAGATCTCCACAATCAACCTATTTTTCTCCCCCGGCTCTTGGCTTCCAGTGATGTAAGCAGAGTTGTGCTTTTCTGGTGTTGCTTCAGCCCTTTTGACAAGGGCAGCTGGCTTCTTCATAACAATACACAGCTGTTCTTTCAAGCTAGCCGTTGGCTCTGGCGTTTTTTGGCCCAGCCTTCTCCTCATGAAGCTTGGCTTGCAGAGGGCACTGGCACTGCTTGGCACTTGTCCTTTTGGCAAGGAAGGCATTGCCTGGCTGTGGCTTGAACTAGCTTCCTCACTGGGGAGTGAATCTCCCTTCTCAGGGCAGCCCCCTTTAGACAAGGGGCTTGTGGTTGGCTGAGCTTTGAGTGGGCTGGTAAAGCAAGTTGGGAAGCCTTGGCTGTCCAGGGAAAACCACTCACCAGTGGCTTGAGTTTTCTTTGTTTGTTCTCCATTTCCTCAAGGGGTGGCCCTTCCCTTTTTCCAAGGGGTGGCTCCTCCCTTTTTTCAAGGGGCTTTGAGGCAGAACTGGTTGGTCATTGCTTTTCTTCTCAATCATGTTGACAACCTCCTGCAACTTGAGGTACTCAACACTGGTCAACTTAGAAGCACAGAGTCTCATGCTTTCTGGAGATTTGAGCCGCCGAAAATGGGCCAAAATAACATTCAGCCTTTCCAGCTTGAGGCCAACCCAAACTTGCCCATTGAATTTGGAATTGTTGATCGATGGGTCTGATTGATACACAGTATAGATTGCACCTCTCAAGTTTCCCTGGTGGATTTCACAGGTGGGCTCTGCTTCCACAATGCATTTTACCAGTTCCAGCACATGCATCAAGCCTGCAGGGTGGCAGGCCTGTGACCTAGAGATTGTTTCATAAACCCCCAGGCTTGCCAGAAGGTGGGAATGGCACTGCAGTACCCTCACCAAAATTCCAATATCAACTTGGGGTTTGCTGAAGTGCCTGGCCCCACCTTTGCCCATGTTGGCAAGCCCTTTTGTCAAGGGGGTAGATCAGAACCCTTTTGTCAAGGGAACCCTGCCACAATTGCTCCCTCTGTGAAGGATAATGCCCCTTTTAGCAAGGGGGTTGGATAGCGGCACCCTAAACCCACAGGCTTGAGCCACCATCCAGTTGGGCACGCATATACATCAAAGCTGCCATGTATAAGAAGCATGGGTGCCCAAGAAAAAGCCAATAGGGCAAGCACAACCACAATCAATAGCTAAATCAATATGAAAATCAATATAAACATCAATAAAACTGCAAAAACTAATCAATAAGAAACAATCAATAGCCAATTGATTTTTTCAATAAAAACACCTCAAATCAATATCAATAAGAAAACATTGGTTTCTGTTGATTACAATCAATAGCCGATGCTCAGGGATTCTTGCTTCGGACCATCGCATTGCCGTGCCGAAGCCACCCCCTGCAGTCAAGGCCATGCCGGCGTGTCGACCATCTGGCCTATGATATGGCCGTTGAATCTTGACCAGCGGCAAAAGGTTCTCAGCCTACGGATTTGCACCAGTGCATGCCAGCATGAGTTGTCAGTGTAGGTTCGCAGCCCTTCTTTCTTGTGTTGCCCTTGCTGTGATTTCACTTGCCATGTGGCTGTCTACAGAGTTCGTGAATAACCTGGTGGCGGTGCTCAACGTCCTCGCCTCCCAAGTTGCCACTGCCCTGGACACCCTGAACTTTGCCCTGGCGGCAGATCGAAATCAGGAATCAGATCCCCGGATGCCCCCCAGAGCACCACGTAATTCAAGACATGGACTGCGCCCACGCATCATCACGGAGCGCATCTGGTCAGATCGGTCTCGCACTCCCGCCCGCACCAGAACTCGGCCTGTGGATACTTCTTCTACCTGGTATATACCTGCAGTATCACCTCCTCGTGAAGCACGTCGTGAAGCTCCAGGAGGCAACCCTGGCCAACGTCCAGAGACTCTGGTGGACCGGTTACCACCGCCAAGACCTCTCGCTCCCAATGCCGCACGCAATAATCGTGCGCCGGGGCACGCTTCGTCTACTACGCCTGATTCGGATTCGGACGGTTCAGTCCGTCCACATCCCGGTGCTTCATCGTTCCGTCCATCGCCGACGGTGGTCCATGGACCTCGTGAACTTCTACAGGAATTCACTATTGCCCTCCGCAATGAATATCTCGAACCATTCACGGCATGGACACAGGGTGAGCTGGATGAGATGGTCAGACGCAAAAAGGACAAGGATTCCAGGCCCACCTACAAGACTATCGCCCGTTTCCTTCAGAAACCCATCGAGGAAGTCAAGCAGGCATGGAAGGTCTACCAGCGACTTGAGGCTCGCGGTTAGATGACTTTGCAATATTGGAGCCGTCAAAATTCCTTTCGAGTGGTGGTGCATTGCGTTGACCTTGTAGTTGTCTTGCCTTGTCTTGCGAACATGAGTGTTCAAATCATGCTGGAGCAAAATGTGCAGACATTCATAACTTGGACCCATGGAGCGCAGCCGACGTGGTTACAGTATCACGGACCAAACTACCCGGCCGGTACATTGCTCGACAGATCATTTCGATTGACGGCACCACCACCACCTCCACCACAGTTGCTACTACTTCCTCCTCCTCCTCCACCACCACCACCGCCACCGATGATTCTTCATCCACAGTTCATGCCCTCATTGCGAACTTCCTCTACCCCTTCTCCCCGAGGACAGTCATGCCCGGCTACTACACACGACGCTCAGTTTGCAGAGCTGACGATCTCCGCAGTCTCACGCGTTCCCCGAAACGCACTCGAACAACGTCAACCTCTGCTGAGCGTTTTTCTCGGCGGCCCTTCACTGTGTTCACTTCGAAAAGGGCTACTCGTACAACACGGTCCAGAACTACAAGATGCAAGCATTACTGCCATGCCTTCCTACATCATGGACGGAAGTGTCTTTCCCCCTGTGTGCGACGTCAACCAGGACATTTCCATTGCAGATGCGCGCGTCATCAGCGGCGGTGAATCATTGCCGCAGTACACTACATGCTTTGTTGATACATCTACCTCCACATATCGTGATGGCGCAGGGTCTACCACTTTGACGTGTACTTGCCCCGTGACAGCACCGGAGGCACCACTGCGGACCCGAATGTTACGCCCGTCTCCTACGCGTCCTATTACATATGGCAATTCCGGGATTGGCGCACGCGTGGCTATCAACGCCTTGGTGTCCCACGTCCATATATTGGATCGACAGATTTCGTGTCTGATGGAGTTTCGTCCTCGTCGGCGTCTTCAGTTCCGGATGGCGCGTGGCGTGAACCTTCTCCCCCGCCGAGCTATGATCCCAATTTTGATTGGAACGAGTCTGATTGACGCTTGGACAGAATGTTGGTTAAAACATTGCGCTTGTTGAGTCTTCCAGCTTTAGTGCTTTGCCTACGGCCTTTTGATTGATTACTTGCATTCATGTCAATGCTGCTGGAAACACGCGGTGGCACTGAGCCTACTGCGTGCCAACGTGGTCCGATTCGCTTGCTGCTTGGTCTTGAGTTGCCTTGTCTTGTGTTGTGCTATCTCCATGTCCATGCTTTCGCAGACTCATTTTGTCTCATAGAGGCCTATTCGGTTGTTATGTTCAATTCGACAATATTTGGTACTGACAGATGGCCCGTCCCGCGCTACTTTGAGTACGACATCGTGAATGGCCCTGCAAACACAAGAGTTGAATGGATTCGAGTTTATGTACCAGGTCCGTGGCAACCTGTCGCCGACTCCACCTTGGGACCAGCTCCGGATAACACATCAACCTATCGGGAATGGCGCAGGTTCTACCACTTCGAAGTGTATTGGCCTCGTGACAGCCATTCTGGATTCTTTCTCCAAGCCGGTCTCCTATGCATCCTTTTATACATGGCAATATCGTGACTGGCACACCAGAGGATACCAACGACTTGACAATCCGCACCCGAACATTGCGCGGCCAGTTTTCCCTTCGGCGTCGCCTGACCTCATGTACGCTGGATTGTCTTCTTCGTCAACATCCTTGATCTCAGATGGTGGTTGACGACCTTCCTCACCTCCCTATGATCTTGAATTTCATTGGAGCGAGCGGCATCGACACCTGAGTCGCGTCTGGCTACAAACTGCGGTGTTCGGCGCTGCACATGCTGTGAGTACTGGATTGAGTGTCTTGCGTTTGCTTGGCATGTTTGTTGATGCGTTGCATGAAGTGCTTGTTGTCTGCAGCCGTATAACTCTCGGTTGTGCGTCCAGGTTTTGAGTTGTCATGCCGTGGCTGGAGTGGTGCCCGGATCCTCAACAACCAGACGCTCAATGGGTCAAGATTTTTCATCCGGGATCATGGACACCACAAGATGAACGCGATGATCCGCCTCCGCGCCACACATACAGGGAGTGGAAGGAGTTCTGTGCCCCAAACCTGGCTCATGACGAAGACCAGCCCACCAGGCGCACTTGGTACAAGAGGGACTGGACCACTGAGGGCTACCGGCGTGTTGCTGCTCCTGAAGCTGTTCAAGACTTCAATTCGATGTTTCCTCATCAACATAGCGTGGCCACGCAATCTTCGGCTCTGAGTATGACACCGCAGACGTTGAGTGCGATTCTCCGATCTTCGGATGCTTCTGAATTCTCTGTTGAAGATCTTACTCGTCTTCAGGCTGGGATCTGTCAGCAACTGTCAGAACGCGCGCGTCACGCGTCCCACCATCCAGCTCAATGTATCTCGTGGAGTTGCACCACCCGAATCTATTGGGGTCGCTGATCTAAATACACCTGCGGGTCAATCAGGCAGCTTTACCAACAAGGCGCAGCCCATCTTCGAGCTAGGTGACGTATAAACCGATGCATCTTGATCATGACATGACAGAGTGTCACCTTTGCTCTTGCTTACTTGTGTGTTTGCCGGTTGTGCATGGTTGTGCATTGTGACTGTTTCCTCGCCAGCTGGATCAGAGCCTGCGGTACGCCCTGTCCTTTACTTCAGCATGGACACAGATGATGTGACCCAAACGTCGGCCAGAACTGACGAGCAGCGCCCTTGGCTCGAATACTCCGTCTGGCCGGACCAGGAGTGGGTGCGGATCTACACTCCGGGTCAACTTCAACTGTGGCACCCAGATGAGGCAGTACCCGCCCTACCTGAGAACTTGTTTCGGGAGTGGAAACGGGTAACTGGGCATGTTGACGGAACTGGTGAATCCAGTCAAGCATGGACAATTCGTGACTGGCAACATCAAGGTTATCAACGGATTCTGTCTCGCTTGGAGTCCTTCTCCACCCATCATGACCCTGATCCATCACTTGCTGATGTACAACATCCGGACATCATCCGGGTCGAGGAGATGTTCACCTATGCCCCTCCCATTTCTGACTGTGATCGCCCGACAGCTTTGCAGCTTCCGCCTGTCTTCTATGGCGGCACACGTCTTGCTCATCTTGGAGATCTTTCGTCCCCGTCTTCTGAGCGGCCTCGTGCGGAGCGTGCAGTTTCGCGCTCTCCCCGACGCAGTGGATATTTTGGTAGACGTTAGAATTGATGAGCCAATTGCGTGATCTTCCGGCTGGAACAAAAGATTTTCGCCCCTCACTGAGGGGCGTGTGTGTGCGGAGTGGCAGAAAACCCTGCCACCATACGATAACTTTTTCCCACTGCAGGGGGGCTGTCCACTGCATGGAAGTGACGGCCCAACGAAGAGGCTTCCATTATCCATCAGTGCTGATATGGATTCTGGACGCAGAATCCACGTACCTGCAGTGATGAGAAATGTCCTTTTGGTCCCTCCCCTGAACCGCTGTTGCTTCTCTGTCTCCCTGTTTCACAGCTTCTCGCATCGCCAAACTCTTGGAAGATGGGCCAAGATTTCAGCCAAAATTGCTACGGACAGGCAGACAAATGCCCCGACTCTTCAGCTGGAAGACACAACGGCTTCGTTCAACGGCTACGGATGGGGAGATATATGCCTAGACTCTTGATCTAGAAGACACAACGACTTCGTTCAAAGCCCGGACCATTTTTCCGAAATATCCCGGATATTTCGATAGTCGCACTCCAGACCATTTTTCCGAAATATTCCGGATATTTCGACGATGGCATTTCCCGAAATATTTAGAATATTTCGGGAAAATGGTTCTTAAAATATTCGGAATATTTTAAGAAAATTGTGGATGGCTGCGATTCCCGGACCGTTTTCCCGAAATATCTAGAATATTTCGGGAAATTGGTCCCCACAAAAAATGAAGCCACTATGTCTTCCGCACATATGCCCGGGGTAGCCCGGACAGATTTGGGCGAGCGATCCGTAGGAATTATGAAGCGGTTACATCTTCCCGGGGCAGTCCGGACCAATTTTCCGACATATCCGGGATTTTTCGGAAAAGCGGTCCGGGAAAACGCGCGCAAGTGCGACGAGCAAGTTTCACGGTTTCGTTTTATAGAGTAAATATTACATATATATATTATGTATCCATATCTATTCACAATACACCTAGATCTGTCCTTTGTTGGGTTTGCGTGCTTGCTGCTTGCTTTGGATGCTGCTTTGTTCCATGTCGGGTGCAGGCTATGGGGGTGGCGGTGGCGGTGGCAAGCCGGACAAGCCGGACAAGCCCTCGGGCGCCCGGATGAAGACCATTAAGGACTTGCCGCCTCCGCCCCGACGAGGCGGCTGAGGCTAAAGAACGGCTCTGCCGTAGCTGCTGAAGATGCTCGGCCGGGCTTAGTGATTGGCTGCCTGCATGTCATGCTCGAATGCTCGACGGCCTCTGGCAAGAACCCCAGGTCGGGCCGATTTGCGCTAAGTGGCAACAGAAATGGAGCACACTAAGAAGATCAGCGCCGCTGCAGTTTTGGGTTTGCACAATGGAGCGAAAGTGTTGCAAAGGGGTTAGTCCCCTGACCGCAGCCAGAAGTTGAACAAGGGCCTATTGGTGGTAGCTGTTCATGCTGCTGCTTTATTTTTTCTCAATGGTGTTCTTCTTTCCCACCTACCCTTTGGCAGCCGCCTAGTTGCTGTGGTTTGTTTGAGTTTCAGCAGTTTCAATCATTTATTCAAGGCTCCTTGTGCTTCGCCCATGCCACCTGGTGATTCCTGGGGAGCAGCTGAGGGCACACCCTGGCACTGAAAAATCGCCGCGACGAGTGACGACCTCCTGGCCCTTTGCCATGAGAGGTTCTGAAGAGTTGCAGTGAGAATGTCCTAGGGTGAGCAGCTACGGTGCAGAGCCTGGCATGAAGTGCAACATCTATGCCATGTGTGTTGTTGTTCAACCAAAACCAAGACCGGTTTTGACCGATATTGGCCTGCAACTTGGAGATGGCGCATGAGGCTGATTTGAGCGTCACGGATGTTGCACGGCACGAAGCACAATGGGCTAGAACACAGAGAGCGTAAGTGAGATCGCCCGTGCGATCCTTCCAGAGGATCTGACCATTGTGGATTTGGTCTCCGCTCCCTTGTGGGACCCACGGTCCAGATCCATTGCAAGAAGCATGCGAACATGTTATTTGCCACAAGCAGTCAAGCAGAGCATTTGATCGGTCGGCTCATTTTCAGACTTGAAGCGCTGGTAGCAGCAAGCTGTAGCCAGTGACAGGGTGGAGCCCACTCCCCTGTTGGACTGACAGACACGGATTTGTGCAGAACAAAAGTGGCGCACGCCTTGGGGAGGGGCGGGTTGACATCTAGGCAGGCGCTCAATCACAAGGCACGCTGCGCCACAGAAAGTTGGAGAAACGGATGGGCCACATTTCAGGGCAACAAAAAGGCCTCGCCAGGATCGGTCGATCACGTTGCCCGCAAGATGTGATTGCATCATTCCAGTCATGAGCATGTTCAGCATGTTCCAGAGATGACCTGGAGGACATGGCGGACCTTCATCGCAGGATCCAGCCGCGTGTTTAGGGCTTGGGGTGGCTAGCGCGCACGAACTTATGGCCTCTCAGATGCCATGGGCATGCAATGTTTGCCACTTGTGAGCTGCACAGGTTTACAATGGCTTACACTGGCAGCAATGTTCGGCCTAGACGGCAGTGCGAACAGAAAATCAGCAGGGCAATTTAGACTACTGCTGACTGTAGTTGTTGCCATCCACTTTTTGGACCATGAGGGCACTGGCACGCTATGTGTAGTAGTTATATTGCGATCGGCTTTCCTTGTTGTTTAGTTCCGGCCTTGAACCCTTCTGTTATTGCAACAAAGCGTTAGCCCCATCTCTTTTGAGAGAGTTCCGCACAAATATCAATTCGGAGCTGGCAGGGCCCCTCCCTGCAGGCTCGAGGAGTGCGGCAGCTACCCGCCAGACTTTTGCTCCCTTTGGCCACGTGGATTGACTCGCTCGACTCGGGGGAAATGGACAGGCTTTGGCACGCATCAAATGGCTGGGGTGGACTCTGTTGGCCTTCCTTTGGAGACGACCACATTTGGGACGTCTCAGAATCAACATCGGGCCCTGCCTTTGCATGGAAGCTGATGGGAACCCTTGAGCAGACATGAGTCCACTTGGGGGGCCACTTGGTGGGACAGCACCGCCGGTATGCGGCGAGCCCTGTGTTGCCTTGAGGGATCCCCACCCCGGCAGAAATGGAATCAGGGAGGGAGGGGTGACCCCTCGAATCCGGTGTGGTTCCATGTTCTCTTTTATGGGGAAGACTAGATAAATGGAATTGGGGACCCCTCACCCCTTCCCCCTGATGGTAGGTGGGATCTTGAGGGCTAAGCTGTGCAATTGAGTCAGACGCACGTAGCGTAGCGCAGCGCATGCTTATACATTCGACGAACTGGTCAATAAGTGTTATGACCTATCCATACTCATGCAGGTTGATGTTTCGCACGTAACTCTCACCAAATGATTGCTGCTGGGGAGCATGCCCCAGATTGATTACTGATGGAATTAGTGTGAGGTCCATATGCTCCAGGATCAACTGGAAATCCGCTTTAAGCCCATTCCATTCACGCTATTCACACCGTACACCGTGGAAACGCCAAACCGGGCGGCTGGAGGCTTTGCAGCCGCACTTTCGGGCCATTACCTCCCGGCTTCCCTCGGCTTGAGAGCTTTCCGGTGCCTGCGCTGCAAGGGGTGCTACGGGGTTTGTCAGCCTGGCCGTTTTGGGCGTGGAAACATGTTTATGGCCTTTCCCCTAGAGAAGCCTGCCATCTTCCGTGTGCTTTATGAGGATAAGAGGTTTGTCTTTGCGATCTTGGTGCGTGGTGTGCGAATTGGTGGCTGCTGCATTGGTCCTTGTGCTGCTTCATGCACGTTCTTACTGATCCGGGCGGAATTGCAGCGAGGACAGGCGTCTTTTGAAGCCGCGGTTCATTTTGCTGGCTCGCTATCAAGCAAGCAGAGAGTTTACTCCAGGCAGCCATTGTATTAGTTCTATTCCGACTTGGAATTGGTGGTATGTAGTTGGCATGGCAGTTGCCAATTTCAGTGGGTTTGGCAAACAGATTGAGTTTCGATGCGACTTGAGCTAGCCAGTGCATGCTTGCTGGCTATGTTGTTTAAATTCTCACAATGTCGCGCTAATTAATAACGTCACCTGCTTTTGGCGTCAAATGTACACACCCTTTACTGGAGGGGTTGGGAATGGCATTTTGCGCCACAGCCAGAGGAAATGCGCCCCTATGTTCTCAACCGGTTTTGGCACCTTCTTTGCCAGATGTGTCTCACCGATTCTCAGGTGGGCG
This sequence comes from Effrenium voratum, assembly GCA_963377175.1. Taxonomy (NCBI): domain Eukaryota; class Dinophyceae; order Suessiales; family Symbiodiniaceae; genus Effrenium; species Effrenium voratum. The sequence goes on along the minus strand of CAUJNA010003515.1, from coordinate 368,333 downwards.
ACGACAGCATCACAGGAGCAATGTACTCCGCGGTGCTTTGCGCGCTTGCGAAAAGGATCCGAAGCAAGGAGCCAGGGAGCCAGGGAAGGGCCAATTTGTAGGCACACTTGCGGAACAACGAGAATGACACCTTTAACTTCCATTTGCTAAAGAGCATGTTTCATTTTCCCACGCTGGTTTTAAAAGGAATTTATCACAACTGGACATATGTTTTTTTTTTTTTTTTTTTTTCGGGGGTCTTAACCAAATGGAAGCTTATGGAGGATGTTTGAAGAGCAACACTTCGGGCACGTGTCTCAGCGGTAGCTTGTGGGAGATGGCCTGGACCCTATATTACATGGACGCAGTGGTTTCTTTTTAAGCACACGTGAGCGGCGCCCAAACACTCCATCGGCGATTTTTGTCTTTTGTAGGTTCAGGTGGTTCTGCTGGTTGGTTCAATTCGGGGGATAGTAAGGCCGATGAACCTTTATCACCAGAGCAAAGCCCAAAGTCAAGGGTTTTTGCGCGCTGCCCACATGCCAATGCGTTTGTGTGTGTAGATTCATGCTAGATGCTTTCCTTGCATTTGAGCAGCGCCCAACCCCCCCCCCCCATTGGCCATTTAAGTATCTGGTTCTACCTGGTTTAGTAGGGACTATAGCAAGGCCTTTTTTCTTCTGTTGTTTTCCTTTGACCCCAGACAACAATCAAAGACTCAAAGACGCATTGCAACCATCTTAGGACCACAAGTCAATAGGTTTTGGGCACTCACGCCGGCCCGATGGCCCAGGCCGCACTCGGAGCAGCTCAGTAGGCTGCGAAGCTCCGGTCATCCGGCAGCGCCCAGGGTGGTGCATGAAACCTGCAAGGCGCATGGGGGGTGTAGGGGAATGAACCGGTTTTGGGGATTCCCGAAACAAGTGTTAAATAGAGGGGATGGATGGTTTTTCTCGGGGGCATTGCCTCATTGACAACTTTGGAATCTCCCATGTTTGTTTAATCGGAGTTTGCAGGCTTCACTTTTCGGAGATCATTGCAGGATTCATTTGACTGCCAAGGCCAGACAAGCAAGCAATGCAACCCATGCATGCATCGCGGCAGACGGTCAAAGTGCATCTCCCCTGCAATTCCTGCAGTTGCAGGTTAAGATTGAGCCGGAACTAGCGGTGAGGCTTTGAGGCACCTGTAGTGCCGTGAAGCACATGTATTTGCTCAATAAGATTCAAACCAATCATGTTGGCGGCAAGAGCGCCTTGCTTCGCCTTTTTGCTTGCAACAGGAGTGGGAGCGAGGCCAGAAAATGATCTCTGGAGAGGCGGGCAGATTGCTGAGTGTTTAGTGTTTGGCTTTCACGTTGCCACATGTGTGTGTTCTTTGTAAAAGTCACAGCCCCATCTTCCTGCTTGAGCACACAGTTGCTCAACAGATTGGAATAGAATATGTATCGAACATGTATGTCCCTGCTTCGCAAGAGCACACAATCCTTGCGAGTTGACATCAACGCTTGAGGATGCCCGTCTTGCTCAAGCTGTTAGATGTTGAGTGTACGCATCCAGATCACAATCTTCGACCTCAGAAGGTTTCTTAGACAGCAACGGAGGGTTAGAGAATCAGCCATTTATGTGAACCTACTCAAAGGGGCATGGTACTGAGAAAGTGGTTAGTAAGCCCACTTAGGAGACTTCTAACCATGGCAAGTGGGTTATACCATGGTTATTGCCCGCTTACTAGGTACCCTGCCCCTTTGAGTACCCACATTTTTCCGCAGGACTACGTCTACTCCAAGGAGTCCGGCCGCTATTGCGCCTTGCACGCGGGCCGCGCGAACCCAAAGGCACACAACTGGGAGAACTGGAAAAGCCTAGTGCTCAGGGCCCACTGTGAGAACTCAGTTCCTTAGGCCAAAGGTCAACCAACGAAGACTTTTCTGGCACCTCATGTTTGGCTGGGGGCCCGGGGCTGAAACAACTTGGAAATGATCCCAAGCTGACGGAAGAATATGGCGAGCAACCTGGGTGCATTGGGTGCTTGATGAAAATGCAGGTGGCAGACGACAAGGGATAGCAGCTGAGCCTCAAGTGCCCATATGCTGTTGCTCCTGCAGCCACATCTTCGCCAGAGCGAAGCACATCACAAGCAGCAATCCTGCAAGACAATATATTATAACATAAGGCTCATGCAAACGCTTTGCATGAGGTGGAGCGTGCTTGTGTCAGCTGTGTGAATGGCCCAGCGTGACGTTTACACAGAGGCCATTGCGCGGGCCTTTGTATTCGCATGGCCTGCCAGGCATGGTCTTTGGCGCTGGAGTGTCGGAACTTCAAGGATGGTCTCAGCTGCGGCCTCATGTGGCTGTCACAGCTGTCCAACACGGACCTTCCGCTCGTTTTCCCACCCTTGTTTCACATTGCTTTGCCCTGGCCCCCAAAAAGAGCTTTGTTGGTAAGCTGCTTTTTGCACCAGGTTCCACGTACCCCGATTGCAAGGTGGCACGCCTAAAAGAAGAACAATTTTAGCCCGAAAGGAGAGAGAGAGAGAGAGAGAGTTCGACTCTCAACCAGAACAAGGGATGATAGCCAGCCAAAGGAGGGGGAGCCGGCGGCAGGCATACAACTCGGGGGGTCAATATTTAATCAAACAAGTGGGAGAAATGAAATACTTGTGCAATGCTTTTGCTGGCAGCGCGCCAGGCAGCAACGTTCTACAATGCGACATTTATGACCCTGAGCAACATGTCAACGTGGACGTCTAACAAGCTGGAAATTCGCATGAGACAAAGCTGTCATGTTCCGGGGCTTGCCACTGGCTTGTCCCTTGCCCGGCTAGGCAAAGAGATCTTCTACCAAGAGCGGGTCTTTGTCATGTGCTGGCCTAAGACATCCTAAAACACTTGAAGTCCTGAGGAGTTAGACATAGGGGCCCTGCTGAAGTTTAAGGAAGCCAACTTGCAGCTGTACAATGACAGGGCTCCTTAAAAGATATCACATGCTTCCCATTTGAAACATGGCTTGTCCTGCCAAAATAAAGGCAATGTTCAGGTGTATAATGTAAGAATCCCTGTACAAGGTCGCAACAATTTGACTACATGGCACATGGAAGTGGCCAGCTTGTCGCTGGCTGGCACATTCTGATTGCCAAGTTTGTTTGTTGGGTAGTGCTCTGATGAATTACCCCATTGACTCGTTTTCTGCACTTCGAGGAAACATATCTTTCTGCAAGGCATCGCAAACATGTCCTGTCAGTTGCAGCTGTAAACTCCGGCACTGGTGGTGCGTTGCTTTTCTGTTTGTTGTGGTGTGTTTGGGTGTGACTACGACACAGCTTCAACGCCATGCGTTCGGCTAGACCCTGGCATGAGGAAGCATTTGGAGGGCACATGCCGCCGGGGAAGACCAAGGTCGCGACCCAGGGTCTTCCGGCGGTACCACCGCATTCTGGGCCAGAGGCCAAGGAGATGTATTGGGTTGCCTCAGGTTTGCCAGAGCAGCCTGGCTTTTGGGGACCTTGGTTTTTTTCACGTTTTCTTTGTCCTGTGGCCGTGCCCTCAACAAAAAACCACTTTCTCCAACGTGGCCACAACTCCGTGGGCTAAACCTGGCGCAAGCTTAGGTCTCAGCGGCTCCATCGGCAGCGAGCCAGAGAGAAAGTTCCTGCAGGAGACGTATCGCCCGGCGCCTGAAGTGAGATATGGCTGTGCCTGGCTTCGAGTGGCTTTCTTACTTTGCTTCAAGGCCTGTCCGATAGATTCAAAACAGCACTGGGACTGCATGAGCAAGCCCGATGAACGGCCACATATTTACCAAGCGAGTAGATGTCAGGTCCTGTAGGCACTTTTGAGCCCATCCTTGCCGTGTTTGGTGTAGTGGTTTGCGACCGGTAGCACCGGAGGCACAGCAGGCACAGCAGTCGGCCCTATCCTGAAGAACAAAGTCCAAGGCCATGATTCCATGGAAGACGATGGTTTACAGAAACATCAAAACACATTAGCTTGAATAGGTTCGGGCGCTTCCCGTCGAGCGCCCCAAGCAACATCCTTGCCTTCCGTCCGAGGCGCTGCCTTCTTTGAGGTGCCACCTTTCTTGAAGTCCGGCGCTTGGGCCACGCAGACAAACCTTAGATTGTGTTTGTATCTTGGGGTCGCCTTCACCCGTAGCCTGAGAACCAACCTGCAAAGTTCCAACCTTGACTTTGCCTGGAGCACAATTGCAACTTTCACAAATTGCTTTTGCAGCAAGCAGTGTTTGTGGAATAGTCTTAAACAAGTAATGCATCTTAATTCAATGTACGGGGCGGAAGGCACAACAGCGGAAAGCTAATTAGCTTGATAACAGGAGAAGGCAAGAATGGCTTCATGAACAAATATCAGCTTATTGCCATCACTGAACAACTATTATATTGTTCACCACCCCACTTTGCAAGCAGGGACATTGCCACGACAGCCCGGCAGCATTGATTCATGAAGTAGGCATACAAACAATTAGGTGCTGCCACAGAAGCACCATCACTTGAATGCATGAGTGCAAGCATGTTTGGCGTCCCTTCCCCTTCATTATGAAGTTCCCTCGCGCAAGCTCGCTTCCCTGAGTCTCAAAGCTCAACCCCCCAAACCTCCACCTGAAATGGTTGCCACAAGTACCGGCACAAGTTTAGTAGCATCATTCAACAGCCTCTGGACTCAAATACGGCTTCCTAAGAACAGCAATTTCATCACGCGGTTGCCGGCATTTCATCCCCTGAGAGTTCAATATATTTCTTGCCTGGGGCGGGCATGCCCCATGTTCAACACCCCATGGTGCGCAGTGACGGGCGATGAGTGACCCATCCCTTGAGGACGTGCCGCGGATCGCCATTCCACGAGCTGTCGCCTTAGACGAGGGCCAAGCCTGGCGGTCAAGCTGAGCAATTTGCTGCTTCTTGGGAGCACTGGTCGGTGTTTGAAAGCTGGCTTCGGAGGCAGCGGTGCTATCGCGGGACTTTGCATTTTGTGATACTTTCCGGGTGGCAAAGCCGGTGCTGTACAATGTTGCAGGATACCCCGCAATGCTGTAAAACAGCTGCCAAACACAGGTTAGATTTGCTGAAGGCACCGCCGGCAACATGTTCATATTTTTTGCGGGCTTTGCTCCCCTGGCGGTTTCCTGCTTGCAATGTATATTTTCAGCCAACGTTCCGAGACCGCTTCCAGCAAAGCTGGGCAGCTCCCAAGCTGCAGTGTACGTGGAGGAGAATGTGGAGGCAGTTCACTGTGTTGCAGGTTTCCTTCGGCCCCGTAACCCAATCCCTTCAATGCAAACAATATCTGGATATGAGCGAAAATTCAACCACCAGGGGTTTGAAGTCCTTGGTTTCATTTGCCAGGGCCACCCATTTGGGGTTACCCTATTTTTGACCCACGGCCATATTTCAGCCCTAGCTGAGCTACCTGATGCCTTGAGCCGGCCCTTTGAGCCGGGTCGAATCGCTACGCTTCTTGAAGCGCCAGGCGCAGACCTCGCGCATTGCAGAGGTGGCTTTCGAGGCTCGCGAGCCAGGGGGGGCGCCGCCTTCAATGGGCTTTTTGCATGCCATGACTAGTTGTGGGAGCTGGAAACAGTTTTTTTGTTGGATGGGTGAAGCTTAGAACATGACAATAGTGAGCGCATTTGCTTTGCGAGTATATGTTGTCGTGTGAGGGCGGTGCGAGTTTGTTTTCGATCAGCGTGCTGTTTTTGGCTGGTAGGCATTTGCCATGTTCATGCTCAGGTGTTTGTTGGGGACGTTTTTCCCCCCGGAAAGGCTGCCATTGTGCTTGTTTTGGCTACGTGTTGACGACCTAGTATGGTCAAGCCCGAGCGTTCCGAGCGCCAGCTGAGCATCGGACCATGTGACAATCACTGGCTCAGCAGTGGGCAAGCATGGGCTTATCTCCCTTTGCCCAGCACCTCGACGCTCGCATCCCTTTCCTTGCTACGGGTTGGCCCTCAGAAAAAGCACGTGTTGAAAATGAGAAGCCTGAACATGAAATACCATCAGTCCTTGTGGAAGGCTTGCGCCAGAGCCTTGGTGCTCAGTGAGTTAGGAGATCATACAAGATGTGGTTGCTTTCTGCTGCATGCTCAGCTTCAATGAGCATGACTTGGCCAGAAGAGCGGCATAAGAAGTTCAATCATTTTGTTGATTGTTAGGGAGCGAGGGTCCAGGGTTGCACCTTGGCGCCAACTTCCCCGTACTTTGCATGTTTGCTGTAGTTTGCCCCTGCCAGGCACGGGAACGCGTGCCGGTCCTCATCATCGCGAAAGATCGCATGCATGTCGGCATGCCTAGCTTCATTTCAACCCAGAGATTGGCCTCAGCTTTTGCTTGCCCGGAAGAAGTAGAGGGTTTTCTTCTTAGCGCCCCCTCTTTGATGCCAATAATGTCCTCTCACACAGGACCATTGTGGATGTCGGTTTTTGTTCTTCAACCAGCTGGTCCACCAGCTGGCCAGCATTACTTTTGCTGCAAGTGGTGAAAGGTAGCAATCCAGCGAGCACATTGGCACAGATCATTTTTGTGCGGTTTGGTGACGGAACATTTTGTTGCGTCGGACCATTTCCAGATAATGGCATGTTCTCAAGCGTGAAGGAAGCTGGCAGCGACTCATTCAGATGCCAAGTCCATTCCACCGATCCCGTTAGAGGAACCCTCCGGTCATGGAACCTCATGGGGGGGGTGGTTTAGACCATGTTCTTTAGACCCTTTGGTTGGTTCTTGGGGAATTCGGCCTTTTGCCTTAGGCTGACAGCTTGCTGGAGAGCATGCAGATGGCTGCGCGGTCCCGCGGCTTTGGCACAACCTCGCAGGAGCGTTCGACAGCTTTCGGCCTCGAGGGAGCCCGTTCCCTCGGAGGTCTTGTCCAGCAGTATGGCGAACTAAGTTCTAATCAGTTGGAATCAGCCACTTCACACAATGATGGTCAGGAGCCCCCACCGAATTCTGATGTCCTACCAAAAAGTTGAGCCATATTGATACGGAGAGAGGTGCGCCACAAGGAAGCCATTCGTCAGCTGTTTGGAGCAGTCTTGACTTCAAATGCCCTGAAAGCCCTTCGGAAGCACTCGGGCATGCCTAGTGGCTAAGCACGAACTTTTCGAGTGGCATTGATATGCAATGTTACTTACTAGTACTGACAACCAGCCAAGAGTCGTTGGGCTATGCAGAATCGTTGAATAGGCTGGCTCAAGCGCATGGGACGACGTGTGGCCTTTTGGGGTGTGACTTCTTATACACGTAAACGGTACATTTGCCCTCATTTCCCTGTTGCCGGGGACATGATTCCGGCCTTGAGAAGTGTTGCGTAGCGTTGCCTTGCATTCAGTGCTTTGTGATGCTCAATTTTATTGACGAGTTCAAGAGGAACCCAGGGTGCGGCTCAGCTCAAGAGGCACCCCACAATTTGACAAAGTCTTCTGAAACACTTGGGGATTGCAGGATGTGGTGCGGTCTCTATCCCGGACGCTTCGGCCCCAGTGCGTGGTGCTTGCTGTGGGACGTCTTTTGCCATGGCGACAAGCCTAGCCAATGTCAGCCAGTCTTGGCCAGTCTTTGCAAAGTTTTGCACCGGAGTTATTCATTGTTGCCCTTGGGGATTGTGCCTTGGGCAGGCCTGCGGCCGAGAAGGGTGTTTGCCCTTGAACAAGCCCTCAAGGTTGACAGGTCGTGTAGAGTAGAAGGCGTTTGGGGTAATTGAGGTGTCCCCCTGGTAGTATGTTATTTGTTCCCGTGGTTTGTGGGCGTCTTTCTTTTCGGGGATTTTCTTTTGTTGTTCAAAGGGAAATCAAGACTCACTTGAAGCGAGCCGACCTTTTGAATTGATCTGTAGGCATGGCCATTTTTTTTTTTAACAAAAAAATCCAGGTCCTTTGAAGCAAAACGAGCCCAAGACGAACCCGCGAGGCTCTACGAAGCGGAGCCGGAGCAGTGGAAGGAGAATCTCAACCGTGCCCGTGCCCTGTGGAAGGTGAAGCTTTTTGTTACGTCTTACCCAAAGTGCAACCCCAAGGAAGTTGATACTTTGCAGTTTGGCCCAGTTTTGATGCTCCCCAAAAGACTGCAGATGCCCATTGCATCACACCCTCACGCCAATCCTTGGCAAAATATACAAACCAGCCTTGAGGATGATGGGGGTAGCCATTGCAAATCTCAAAGAACAACTTGTCCAAGAGTCAAGAGAGCTGTTGTGGAAGACAGTGAAAAGCGGCAAACTTGCAACTTGAAGACATTGCCAGCAACATCTTTCCAGTAGCAGCAACAACTGAACACAATTGTGTTGGTGCCTCAGGTCACTTGACCCACTGATCTCAGCAGCACCCTTTGTCACTGCTTGTCAAAAGTGGGTTTGCTACTTGCTCTTCTGCAATTCTGCTCTTACATTGCAGTCATGACGCTGTCCTTTGGACCGAGGGAGCCGAATGCGTCCAAACTTGGGACCTCTCAAATGACATCATATTTCCATTTTCAGGTTTACTGAACATAGACCAAGCCAAACAAAACGCATCTTCCCCCCGGGGCCCCGGGGTTGTTGCAGTGGCAGTAAGGCCAGGCGCGTTTGAGTGCTGAATCCCAAGGCCACGATGCCTTTGGGAGCGACAGAAGGGCGAGATAAGTTTGGAGCCTCAGGTGCTGCTGACACCTTAGAGCTTGGGATCTCGCCTTTGCAAGGAGTCAGAAGGTAGTTGTCCTCCAGCCTGCGCGCTACATAATTTATGGGGAGGGAGCTCACCTGGGGGTACAACGGATCCCTTAGTTGAGGTTTGGGAATCATAGTAAACTTTGCAGCGAACTCCGGGCATCCATTTGGGGACACCGAGGTCTTGGCGCATCACCGCAGGGCTCTCGGATATGCAGATGAGCAACTTGTGCTCGCTGACTGCTTCACAAGCTAAAAGATGGGTTGCGTCAGCGAGGGATAGCTCGGCGTGTTAGAGTTGCACAGATGCCAACTTTCCACTGTTGCACGGAGGGCGTGCCCTCCGTTTGAAATCCCTGCAGCTAAGGTTTGCTGAGTTTGTAAGTGTCCTTCCTGCTGTTCAGTTGTCTTTGTGGCAAAAGCCATGCACCGACTAAAGACATGGTTGCGATGCTCAAGTTATTGTCTCTTGTTGTTCCCAGAAACTGAGCTAGATGGCTGCCAGAACAAATGCACAATGAATGCTTGCTCCTTGTTGTTCCCCGAAACTGAGATAGGTGGTGTTCTGAAAAACCAGCATTGAAGAATCCACGAATGCAAGCTGCAACCGCTGGAGGTCACGGACCGAAGAGGTGGCCGTGGGACAGACTATCGCGTGGACGACTCTGACGTGGATGGGGCCGGAGGTGCCAGCAGACGGTTTCCTGCTCGGTCGTCGGGGGGTGAACTGACTGTGGATGGTTGCAACTCTGATGTTTTATGATGCTGCTTCTTTTTTTATCTGCCATCACTGCCATTGTTCTTGGTGGGATGTCACGACTGCTGACAGAATCCAGACATATGACGTGGTGGCAGCATACCGCAATACCTTTGTCAAGTAGCACCTGCTGGAGGGCCTCCCTGTTCATTCAAATGCTGCCCTACACATGTCAATTGCGTGCGCCCGGCTGTTTTCACGTTTGATGTCTGTCTTGGGTTGCAGCGGCTTCAATATTTCACTTAGGGTCACTTGGGTATAGCCGGGGCCGCACCCGGCAGAGCGCTCTCGGCCAAAGTCATATCCAAGCTTTGCACCTGGCAGGTCTTCTGCTGATTCCTGCCGTGGCAGCGCACCGAGTGGTTTCCGGGTACTCAACCCCAAGGGCTCCGGCTGTTGCAGCCGGCCCAGGGAATTTCCTTACTGAATTTACTTTGTTGCCCCTTTGGGCAACCTGGGGCTTAATATGGGCCACATATGAGTGCTGGTTCGGGGGGCGGGCTCCAGCTCTTCAGTGGTTTTTGTTCTGGTTCACTGCAGGTTCCGACCTCCCAGCGCGAGTGGACGCAATTCCTGGGGCGCACGGCGCGCCAGGGACGTGTCGGGGTGGTTTGCGCATGGTTTTATACCAGTTATGGCAAACTCACCTGAGGCTAAAGTCTGCTCACCCAAGAAGCTTGCTTACCAGGAGAACTCTTCATTCATGTTCGTGAATTGTGGTACTCAGTGCGGATGTTTGCCCAGCAATGTGACTAGCAAATCCGGAAACCTTGCCAAGCTCGATCAAGCTGCAGTCTTTTTACATAGGCTTTGTAACGCTTTAAGGTTCTGGCCGTACGTATGTGGGCGCCCGGGAAATGCAGTTGTTGCGTTGGATGCCGGCAATTCTGCAATTCCTGGGAAGAGCGTGTTTGTGTGCAGCCCCAAATTAATATCGTAAGCTAGATGCGTTGCTGCCGATGTAATTTTCTATGAGTAGATAATTTTCGGCTTGTTGAACGTTGCATTTTGTTGATGTGGTGCATACTACGGGTTGCCTTTGAATGGTTTAGAAGCAGGACATGCGGAGTCAATGAATAATTGACACTTTGAGATTCAACCAGATGCCTGCTGACTCCGCAAGCCGTCAGCAACAGGCGCGGCAAGACCGGCATGGCCAATATACGGCGGTGCTGTGCGCCAAGGACTATGTCATACGCTCAGGGGCATGCAGGGAGGCATGCATGGGGCATGCCAACATGCAGACAGGGACTTGCTCTTCGCCCCCGCAAGCGTAGTATGATCGCAAGGGCAAGGTGGAAATGGTGAAGTGTGGGGGTGGATGTAAACATGTGCAAGCATCAACTGCTAGAGTGCCCAAGTTGCTAAGTAAGCTTAGTGCGCGAGAAAGGATTTGTTTGTAACTACCATACCCATGGAGGTGTGTTTCTTACCGTGCAAGATGTTTGCTAGATGCAAAGGCGAACTATGCAGGGCATACCAAGACACACACACACACACAGAGAGGAGCTTCCGCATGCATGTATGAAAATGGGATGCTGGTCCGCCAAGGATTCCTACTTTATTGTTTGATCATGTCAAGCCAGCAGGTGTTGTGTGCTGGCCAGCAGGCTCTATTGCACTACATGCTGTGTGGCATGCCCGTTGAGTATGTGTGGATGGTTGCGAGCGCAACACAAGCCATTTAGCACGAAGAATGGTTAAACGGAATTGGTACGAACTATTTTGGATGGAGGTTTGTTGGAACGTGAGTGAGCACAACTGGTCGGTAGATTCTGAAGAGAGGGAGGGGTGGTGCTTTGTTGCCGCTCAGAGAGACCAGCAAGCCATTTGCCCAGTTCATGGCAATCCCATCAGGAAAACAGCGAGCTCACTGAGCTCACTCATTGCGTTTCTCCCAAGGTTTCTGATTTGGGGCTTTGGAACTGTAGGTCTTGCAGCTTGCTTTTTCCTTTGCACAGCCTTGTCCAAGGCTGCGCTTTCCAGCAAGTACAAGGTGCGAGCGAGTTTGGGAAGAGAGCTTTCTCGCGTCACTTCCAGCTTTCAGCGATCTCAGCCATGCCACCTGGCCCAGGGTCAGATCTGGTCACTGAGCATTTAAAGTGCTGGTTATCAACCCATTTTGGAGCTCGCCCCATTTTAAGCCAACAAAAAGGTTGCATATCCTGGGTACCCTCGTCTCCGCTAACATGGAAGCTGACAGAGAGGTCCGGGAAGACCAGTTTGCTTCAAAATGGACCGTTCCATGTTAGTGGAACCCCACAAAAGGCTGCTGGTTGGCCGTTGCTTTTCAAAAACGCTAAACCCTGCAGCCCTGGGGCCTGTCCTGTCCAGGAAAGCATGCCTCAGGGCGGCTGCGGGTTGGAGCCGGTGAAGGCTGGTGATCTTGTTTCTGTGGCCTTGCATTTGCACTCGCCTTACTTTCCACGTTGTTTTTCCATCAACTTGTTGGGGATTGAGTCGATTTGGACGAGATATTGTTATAGCTATGCCGCCCGTGCTGCGGCTTTCAAGTAGCACTTGCTTTAGGAAGCTTTCTGATCCTGCTGGGCATGAGCAGTATGGGGCCTTTGTTATGGTGCACTCTTGGGACACCATGGCACGACAAATGAGGATCTAAGCCGCTGTCAGAACCGGGGTCATTGGAGGGTCCAACCATCAATAGGCGTGACTTGGGACACTCTTCTTGAAGAACGGGTTTTGATTCTGACTCACCTTATGTGTAACTCGTTTGTGCCATCGCTGTGAGCGCTAAACTGCACTGCCGTTTAGGGCCCGGCAGGTTTCAAGCTGAACAAACTCTGCAGTTGCTTTTCAGCTAACTGGGGAGAGCCGAGGCAATGTCAAAGACTGACTTCAGCTGCAGAACTCAACTAGGTATTGCCAACATGTTAACATGTGGCGCTTAGCTACTCCAGAAAATGGGGATTGAGGGGGGATGATTGAAAACCGCAAACTTTATTTTGCTTGTCGGATTGAGTAGTCAAACCGAGTGAAAGAAGCCCCTTTTCCACAACCTGCCCTGGCGTGCATGCACTGAGTTCGAAGCTTTACCATGTTTGTGCGCTTACAGGATTGCATGCTGTACATGGAGGGCTTCCCTCCATCAGCGGCATTGCATGTTGCGATCATGGATCCACATCGAAGTGGTCCCAAAAACCTTTCAGGATCCTTGAATACATGTGGGTTGCAGATGCGCACGCTGGCGTTGCCGCCCTGTCCGACAGATGGTGCTCAACTGGGGCGACCGTGACACTGCAGAGCGCATCAAAGGTGCCTAAGCTTGCGCGCATTGCTTTTGACATTAGCCAATTCCCTTTTGGCTTCCCCAAGATCTGGGACCTAACGAGGGGGGGAATCGACCTTGCTCACGAGGTGTTTTGCTTGAGTTGTCATTTCCAGTTCAGAGCGTACCTTGGACCCACAGCAGTTTCGTTGAATCGCGCACCTTTGGTTGTGCAGAGATGTCAGGTAATACCCTTCCTTCTCACGCGCATTTGGCCTGCCAGTGTTGTCGTGCTGCTTTCCATAGCTTTCGCGGTGGGCCTTCCAGGCCATGAACATTGGGTTGGGCGCTTGTGTTGGAACAAATTGCTGACAGAGTCAGGTCGGCGCAATGCTACGCTTGAAATAGTGAACATGGGCACGAAAGAGGCTTTCATTTTATGGGCAGGAAGGTTTGGAAGGACAGCACTGGGAAAGCTCATGAAACCCTAACATTATCGAGGGGATCTTTCAATATGCCAAGTTTGCGGCCCACGCAGGCCAGAAAGGAACAGAAAAGACTTGTGGTGGTGCATGTAATGTCTGGTCTCTTCTGATTTTTTGGGGGAAAGCCCTCCTCTTCGCACCTTCCGAGCAACTGCTGGCAAAGGATTTCGTGGAGATTCGGCGCCTCGAGTTTCACCCTGATGAATCCGGCTGGCTAGAAGACTCCAACACAGTTGATGTGGAAACAAGCAGTGACCTCATGGTTCGTATGCACATAAATATATAAGTTACACTCCTGTTTATAGTATATTTATAGCTATATAGACTGATGTGTTGATATGTTCAGGCTCTGCAGCGCTGTACAACTGCGGCGTCCGTCCTGGCCTTAAAAGACTCATGCACATGGACGCAACTGTGTGCAATGGCATTTGCGGGGTTCGGTAGCTGCTGCCAGCGTGGCAGCTAGCAGTGCTTTTCATGCAAATGTCCATGCATAGTTGAAGATAGGCAAGAATGTTAATGCAGGGAGGGAACGAGTCTCTATTGTGCAGCGACAGGACTGGCGCTGTGCAAAACCGCCAAGCCGCCAAGCGAATACAATACTAGACTAGAGGAAACAAAGCAGTGAGTGTAGCGGCTTCAGCAGCCCAGTCGCTTGTGCCCGACTGCCTGGAAGGACGTCAATATGTGTTGGGACAGGCGCAACCTAGGCTAAGTTACACCGTACTTTCACATGCTTTGAACTTGCCTTCGCTCGGTGAGACACCGAATGGAAACTCCTCTTGCTGTCTTGCTTTTGTTGTTTCTTTCACTACAATATGTCCCCCAATTTGATGTGTCACCGCTGTTCATTCATGACTTGTCATGCTCCAGAATTATAATAAGCATGCTTGCACCCATGCAACCGTAACTTCCGCCCCCAGTGTCACCTCATTACCTAAGAAACCTCACGCCTTGCTTGGCGATTCGAATTTCTCCGTTGTGGCAATGACAACGTTTTGCAGATACCCCAGCATGACCGGTCTCAGGAGTGAACGAGTTGTGCGAGGAAGTCTTCGGCAAACGAGCGGAGATCCTCAAGTTTGGAAACCCGGCCTTCAGTGATTCAGGATGTTTGTTCCAGTCCTTCTGTCAGCTGCTACTTGTGCTTAGCTGCTTCTCACTCGGGGAAAGCCGGGCATTTGGGATCCACATGGCGGACTGCTGTGGGCGGGGGGATGTGAGTGTGGCAGTAGGTGGAAGAGTAAGAGGATGGGCTGATGAGCTTCATCAGTTTTGGGTTTGAGTTCATTTGCATGTCAGCTCCTCAGCATTGCCACAGGCTCTTGGACTTTTGCCTCAAACTCTTGATGCTATGTGTATGTGTGTGTGTGTGTTTGGGTTGTTATGCCTGCGGCCAAGCACAATGGATGATGGAGCTACTGCAGAACTTTGCAGAGCATTGCATGCATGAAATGACCAGGGCATGCCTTCAATGCTCATTGTACCGCTACCGCTTTGTCTATCTATGAAGATTGCCTGGGTGCAACTAGTTGGCTACCTGGCCTCCCATAAACGAGGCTGTAAAAGACGCATCGACCAAAGCAAAATTTGTGGGTCCATCTCAGATGGCGATTGGCCACACAGATCACTGCCTGCCCAGGGATCCCCAAGCTCGAGAGAGGCTGGTTGACGTGTGTCCGGAGCCAAGCAGCTTGCCATTGTGTCAGCTTGGTTCTCTTTCTTTCGTGGATGCAGGCTTTCCAGGCATAGCTTTGTCACTTGTTTGCTGTCGTGATGTGTGCGTATCTCCAACTTTGAACATGCCTCACTTGCTCAAGCTCATGAGCTCGAGCAAGTAAAACGAAGCACAGGTTCAGTCGGTGTGGCACGCCGTTGGCTTCTGAGGTCAGAGACTTCGATGGAGCCATGGCTGCAGGGTGGTTTGCGTCAGATTCGAACAACCCCCCTATTTGGAGAGCAAGCTGGACCTCGTATATTCTGACATACCCTGACATCTTGAGACATCCCACGAGACGTCCAATTTTTGACTGGAGTGTTGACACTAGACACCATCAAATTCTCATCACCACACACATTTCTGGGCCCTAAGGATGAGCGTGCGGGAGGTGGATGATGATCCGGGCTTAGACGTATTGCGCTGCTGTGCAGGGACATGAACTCAACGTGACTGCTCGCGCGTGCCTCAAGACTGTTCCGTTTCCGGTAAATAACCTTGCGGATTTCTGAGGGTTGTTTGGCAACTGGTTGCGTGCAGTCACCCGCGCTCAAGGAAGCGCGCATTCACATGCAGCAGGCGCATGTTTTCGCATGCCCGGAACGAATGTGATTTGACATGCACAGAGAAGCAGGGATCTCCCTGCCAATCATACATTCAGTGCCAGCCTGCGGCTCACATCAAGAGACGCAAGGAACCGAACTCGCGTACGCCAACCCGGGCACAAACACACACACACACACACACACACACACACACACACACACACACACACACACACACACACACACACACACACACACACACACACACACACACACACACACACACACACACACACACACACACACACACACACACACACACACACACACACACACACACACACACACACACACACACACACACACACACACACACACACACACACACACACACACACACACACACACACACACACACACACACACACACACACACACACACACACACACACACACACACACACACACACACACACACACACACACACACACACACACACACACACACACACACACACACACACACACACACACACACACACACACACACACACACACACACACACACATATACATACATACACAAGGGCAAGCTACGCATGTAAGCAATCTACGCTATGGACAAGGATTCCGAGTAGGCGAGCGAACATTGCCAGTCAAGCCCAAGATTCGGCATGTTTCCATACATCTTCGTACAAAGCAGCGCACCCCTGCAATTCTCCAAGCCTTTTTCTATTGCATTGGTCCCCATGTGCCATGGGATTTTTTGTCTTGACAAGGCTTCAGATCCAGGGGAAACCCCAGGACACAAATTGGGAGCGGGGTGAGGGCAGTCCGGTCGAGGCCTTTGCGCGGCTGCCAAGCTTCGACCCCAAGAAGGCTCCGGCCACCTGCCTTTGAGCGCGCGGGAGTTCAGGTTCTGATGAAATTCCAGGCTGAAGGTATCCAAGCCTCGGGTGGTTTGCATGGGTTTGGATTTGGGTTTGAACCCCCGGGATCTTGTAGAGGGTTTCTTCGAAACCAGCCCCTGGACTCCAAACCAGCAGGCCAAACCAGCAATCAGAGGAAAATTGTTAGGATGGTCAGGAGGGCATTCTCAAAGTGAGCTTTGTTTGTTAGAAAGTTAACAAGCAAGCCGGCACCCAATACACCGACAGTTGAGAGGAAAATTATATGCAGCGTGAAGCCGCGTTGTGTTTGTTGCTTTGGCTGTGAGAACTCTTCTGCAGGCATTGCTAGTGGCATGCTAAACTGACAGCCTCCCGCACAAAGCTGGTAAGTCGTTGCGGTTTTTGGTTTTGGGGAACGTGGGTATAAATCCCGTGCATTTGCCAACATTCTGCAGCAAAGGTTGTTAGTGACCATGCAGTTGTCCTGTTGGAAGGTATGAGGCTGGATTTGGTGTCAGGTCTTAGTGTTTGCTGGGGCTGTGCATTGTTGGGCATAGTATACAAGCTAATGTTGCGTTCTTTCTCCCATGGTCCCAAACCTTTACCCGGGACAAGCTCCATGTTGAGCCCTTGACAAGCTGCGCAGAAATTGGGATCCCACGCGCATTTCAATGACCCTCAAGGGTAAAATTCAAACATGGGTCTGTCTTTTGAGGGTACCATTTTTTTGCGCTGGTTTAAAGGGACGCCAACCGCAAAACCGCTCCCAAAATGGGGGGGACCCCCAAAATGGTGTTCGCCCATTCCCCCAAAAGAGGCGGGCCCAAGTGTCCCAAGCGAGCGCTTGGAATGTCCAGGTGCCCACAGAAGCCAAAGACTTGGGCCGCCCAGAGACAGCGCGGAGGCCCAGGCCCTTGGAAGCTCTCCCAAGGGAAATCCCGAGACCGCTGAAAAACGGGTCCTACCGTCCTATCCATCTACCTGCGTAGCTCAACCTCAAATCATCTACCCGAACTGAACCGTAATTGCCCCAACTAGAAAAGCAAGGTAACGTCGCCCTATACTACCCCACGCGTTTGGTGCGTTTTCAAGAGTTAATGTCTTAAGATTCGACAACCTTGGATGTCTCAGGTGTTCTGCGTTTACCAAGGCTCCAAGCGCGTGAAGCCCGATTTCATTGGGTCAAAATACGGCGTTCGTGTCTGTTGTTTTTTTTCACATCGTGGACAACACGCAGAGGAAACGCACTCGCAATTCTTGTCGCCTTCGCAAGAAATTGGACACGCTCACCGTCCAAGTGTTTATAACGGCCTTTATTGTTTGTGCAGTCTATTCGTAGCATACTTCCTACCTAACATGTAGCTAAACGCAAGGGAGAACCTCGCGCGACTTGTTTTTTCGTTGTTTGCTTCGCACCAAACCTGATTGCTAGGGTCTCGCAGGCGATTTTGTTGTTTGTTTGATATTATTTTTTGCCAGGGACCTCGTATGTTCATATGTCATGTGCTTTGGATTTTCGAGCTTCCTGGCCGGAAGAACACGACACTCAAACAAATGACGACAGTATTGTCAAGGCATTCAAGCAAACACCGGTCCATGCTCATGTAAGCCAATTCGATTCCAGCAGAAGACTAGGCAATTGATCAGTTGCATCTTTGGTAGAGAACTGGTGAGAAGTGCCCAATGTCCCCCTTTTCCCAAGAATCAAAGTGGATGCCCGAGGGCTTCTCTCCAAGTAACGTCCGAACGACTCACATCAGCTTAGGCCCCGATGGTCGGCTCCATGGCACTGCCGCCCGGGGGAGGGCCGGCAGCGGGCTGAGCTGCCAAGGGGCTGTGGAAATCTCGTGCCTTTCTATCGTCAAGAATTGGTACATCCGCAGCTGGCAGAGTTGGCACAGAGAAATAGACTCTCTTGAGATCCTGAATTTCAGAAAGAAGGGGAACTGGTTGGTGCACATGAATTTGTGCCTGGATGATGTCCACCAAAGGGTCCCCTATTGAAGTTCACACGCATTGCATCGACTTGCACTCTCACTTGAAGCTAATTGCACCGAAGGCTTGTGCGCATGAACGCGGGCGCTGCCCAATCCGAAGTCAGCATGGATGCTTTGCCCAGAAACCCGACTCTTGCGAGGCATGCTTGAACTTATGGGCCGTACGTTGCCATTGCCCACAGTTTCACAGATTTGGCTTATTTGGGCTACATCCGGCCTTAGAATTTCTGTGCCTGAGTCTGAGGCAGTAGCTTCACACGGCGGCGCCAAGGCCCGAACGGGGTGCCAGAAGTGACTACAAGGGCCTCGATGTGGGCTCTTGGTTTTGCTGCGTTTTCAACGGTTTGGCCGATTTTTTGAATATATAACTGTTTAAACCGTCCTCACCAGACTCATTGCAAGGCACTGTTTTTGAACGAGCAAGAAGCACTGGGAAAGACTCACTGTTTGTTCACAGGGATGGTGCAAAGGGCTGGCGTGAAGACGAAAGGGTTTGTCAAGGAGTGTTCAAACAGCCGCATGTTTTAACTGTCCCAACATTGCTGGCTACGATCCTGTTGTGTTTGAACACAAGGTATGTTCAACCACGTGTTCAATCGACCATGGCTCGTCCCCGCATTAAGCGCTTGCAATGATGGGCTTATCTCGCATACCATCCGAGGCCCAAACCCCGGGTTTCTCCGAAGAATCAACATCAAGAAACGAGCAAACGAGTCCCCGCATGTGCTTGGACCCAGTATTTACAGTGGTTTTAGCTCATGACATACCAGCAGACCACATGCCATGGAACGCGCGCGGACTAACACCACGAAAGTCCGCGTGAAGCAACATGAAAACAGGTGACCAACATGTTATCCAATGTTCAACACTCATTCAAATCCCACTGTAATTGCAAGATTGAATCAATGTCTGAAGCAGCAAAAAAGTGCAGATTTGCCCTGTTTCCGCGTCAAAATCACACATCAGCAGTTTCTACACTTTCCACAGCGGCTGCTTGAAAGCCTTCGTGGGGGCCACCAGCCCCATGCATTTCTGGCGGTGCATTTTCAATGCAGCCAGCACACTTTGCAGTCCTGGATTTTGGTGAACGTAGTAGGCTGCCAAAATGTTGCGATGCTCGAGCTTGTCCTTGTTTCTGCCCACTGCCCCAGCCGTCTCAGAGTCTGCTTCCCAATGCCGGCAATGCACTCAGCGACTTGGTCACCACCTGTCAGCCAGAAAGAGTCCCGCTTCTCGATCGCAATCTTTCCCTGCTTCTTTTTGCTCATCTTTCGGAGCAAGGCCAAAGGCTCAGCAGAGAGCCCACGCTTCGGGATCTTGCTCAGAGGCGTGAACAAGAAACGCCAGTGAGCGACCCCGCCAGCAGACGCAGCCCCCAAGACTGACGCGCACTTCTGCAAGCTCTTGCTGCCATCCGCGCAAACAACATGCTTGGCAGGGCTCACTTTTTGAGACACGTGTACGAAGGTCTCCTCGAATGACTCAGGACCGGGAGCACAGGACTGCTGGGCAAGCTTTGCGGGCATTTGCGGGCAGTGGAAGCACAGCATAGCGGCGTGTGGAGATTTCACGGCCACCCGACCCCAGCGCGAACACCAGATGGCGGCCACGGTGGATGGCCTGCTTCCGAGAAGCCGGTCGCTTGCGAACAGCCTTGGTCGGAGCCACATCTTTCCGCGCAGCCAGGCGTGCTCCTCGTCTCTCAGCTTGAAAGCGGCTCTGGCGCGCCTGGGGAAAGTCAAGAAGCAAAAAGCAGGCAAAGCAGCCCTTAAAGCCTAGTAAGCAAAAACCAATAGGGATTACCCCGTTTCTCTTCCGTCTGCGCAACACTCTGTGCGGAAGGGTCTCGGTCCACAGAAGTCAGAGCTGTGTCGAACTCCATGAGGCCCTCCTCGAAAGTGATGGAGATGCTGTTCAAGTACTCTGCGGTAGCACACGCCAGTCGTATTTGCTGGCACCACTTTGAGACCTTGTTCCAGTGTACGTCAGGTAGCAAGTGGAAGGCTGAGTCATTGGGGACCTTGACGCCAACCAAGTAACAGCGCAGCAGAAACCCCTTGTAGTCGGCATCGCCCAGCAGTCGAACCTCGCCGTGCAAGGGCGTCCATGCTTCGTGCGGACAAGTGACCTTGGGATGCAAGTAACAGCTCTTGGTCTTGCACGCGTAGGTGGCATTGACTTGGCGGGACTCAGGGGTCATGACTTCCATGCAAGACCAGCACAGTGGCGGATCCTTCGAGAGCACGCCATGGTCCAAGAGGTACTGGTAGGCTTGATCTTGAGTCCAGCTGCAAAGGTCATGGTAACTGATTTGTCGCAAAGCCCGCAAGCCTGTGTGAGTGCCAGATGCAGACAAAGAAGCTGCCGAGTACTGGAGCCCTTGCTTCTTCCACTCGGTGTTCTCACTTGCACTGGCAGAAAAACTGCGCTTGACACCCTTCTTCCTCATTCGGAGAATGCAGCGCTCTGAAAAGGAAAGCAGCTGCGGAGGACATAGAAACACATGCTTCACACTGCTACATTTTCCCTGGTTACCTTATTGACCAACCAGGTTGGTCAAAAATGGAAAGGACAGTTCCATGACCACTACAGCAAAACACGTGTGCTGTTTTTTTGCACAGCATGCGGCTCTGAAGTTCAAACTGTGCCGGGATGAGCAAGCTGCCAGCGAATGTCAGATCTGACTTCTCGCAGTCTCCGCTGCAAGCTACGGGGCAAAGAGGTAGACGCTTTGCCAAATGGCTTGCCTGCTCAGATTGCTGTCGCGTCTAACAGGACATGAACAGAAAACAATCTGAGAGCAACAAAAAGTACCCATAAGGTGAGGTGCAATACCAGCAGAGACGTCTGCCGGCTGGCCCGCGCAACCACCATCTTGAGCACCGTAAGAGAGGCATGCCCCACCACCGGCCGGAGGCTGGAATAGTTGGTCGGAGAGGCTTTTGGCACATCAAGCAAGCTCCATACTTCGGCTGCTGCGCGTGCCCGCGCTGAACGCGTCGACTCGAACGACTCGGCGCAGGCGCCGTCTGACCTGCGACCCCGCGGCCTTCTGGTAGACCAGGACTGCTTGCAGTCCGAGAGCATGAAGGCGCAGGCATAGTAGCACGGCACGTAATCGGAGGCATGGTGTCTTCGTGGTCGTTCAGCAAGCCATCACGAAGAGCCAAAACCAAGTCCTCTGTCCAAGAAAATGAAGAGTCAGCAAACAAGGTCTCAGCCCAAGCAGGAACATCCAAGCCTATCCCATCATCCAAGCCAAAAGCTCTGTCAGCTTCATGCATCTGCCAGCAATTGGAAAAAGGGGCAAGCACATGATGTCTGCTGGCTCCAAGTCAAAAATGGGCAGGTCCACCGTGCCCCCAGGTGGTGGCTGAAGCACGCCTCTGCGCCATCTCAGTGAAACTCCTGCGGGCTGCGGCGGCAGAGTGTCAGAGGCCACTGTGCACGTGTTGTCAGCGGGCAGCGGGCTGGTCTCGACAACCTCGACCACCTCGAAACGCGCAAGCTCCACAGCGGTTACGCGTCTGCGAGCCCACAGCTGCTCATCCGGAATCATCCACGAAGAGTCTGCCCCAAAGGGAGCAGACGTAGCCAAGCGAAGAAGCCTGGCGCGCAAAACCACAAGTGCAGCGCAGACTCCTTGATGTGGACTTTGCGCTGTAGCTCGTTGAAAGCGCGTCCAGGCATCTAACAAGGTCCGAATGCCTCTCAGAAGGCACGGCCACGGGTAGGCTGCGACAATGTCCATGCATGAGAGTCAAGCAGGAAATGGTAAAATCATAGTGACATAGTAGTAGCATCCTATAATCACAAACCAGTGTTGCAAGCAGTCCGCCCGAGCACAGCACAATGTTCTTGGCTGATTCCATTTTGTCCTGCTCCTATGGCATCAGCACAGGTGCTGCATGCGAGTTGAATATGCAAGCAAAAAAACAGACCAGGACTCCCTCAGATGTCGCATGGCCGGAGGCCATGCCATGAGCTCTTGGCGATGTGTTACACGCACATGGCCGAACCCTGACATGTGCTTTGTCTGGTTTGTTAAGGCTCCTTGCGGGCATGTTTGCATTGTAGTGCATGCAAAGGCGGCAATGTAAGCTCGACGGCAATTGCATTGAATGATGCTGTCCAGGTGTTTGAGCGAGCAGCATGCTCAAGAGCAAACCAGCATTCGCACATGCGCACTCCCCGGAAATAAAGTGGCTGTGTGTCACGTCGTGAGCTGTCCATGTCTAGCCATCTAAGAATGTTGTGAGCGAGTTGAACGGGAATGCTGGAGGTTGTCATCTTCTGCTTGGACTGGAGTGCGTCCATGAAGTCCAACGACACAAGGAGCCCGCATACCATCACTTCGGCCTAGCGATCGCCGGACATGCCTGTTGATTCTGATATGAAATGATTGATGGACACACTGTTGGCTCGGACACGGCCGTCAAGATGTTCAAATGGCGAAACCTTATTCTGCATGGGGTTGTTTCTTCAGTTGCATCTTGAGGGCGAGACCGGCATCTTGTATTTCTTTTTTTTGTTGGAGTTCGTCTCACGGCCACATCTGATGCTGCTGTGTCAGCACTCATCCCCCAATATCTACAAACAATCGCAGATTCAATATGAGAGCTGAAGGGGCATAGAGTGATACAGGTAGGCCAGGTCGAAAACAAACTGCATGGCAATGTGGCATTCTGCAAGTTGAGGCCGGCGCACGGCACGCGGCACGAGGTGTCAAGCTCAAGTTTATGCAGGTCTCGGCAGCTGCATCTGAATCTTTTTGTTTGGGGCGGGGGGGCACGGCACTCCATCGCCAAGCAATGCAATTCCAAGAAGCAGCTCAGAGCTCTTGTGGCATTACCACGTATTGCTTGATCTAGGCCGTTGAGTGACACCAGAATCACACGTCAGCACATTGTAGAGCAGGCTGAGGGGAACACGGCATGCTGAGACATCAACGCAGAAAACAGCTCCCAGAACGATGCTTACCACCGCTTCAGACTTCGAAGCTGCAAAAGGGTAGCCGGAAAATTGGTTGTTCACTGGTATTTGCGTGGTGGTTATGATTCATTATGCTGGACCCTGTGCTTCGCAACCAACATCACCGATGCGATGAACGGTGAACAGGGCAAAACGCATTTGGCAAGTGGCGCGCCCCAGAGCCAGCAAGCGCTCAACCTTTTTCGTTTCGGTTGCTTTTGCATTGTCCTTGACTCCGGGAGCTCGTGCAACTCGCTTTGTGAGGACAGCACTCAACCGCTTCCAGACGTGCGTGCAGTGCGGCGCACAGAGAGACTGGCATTTCGTTAAAATTACTACCAACTCCTGGCCTGCATTAGCCTGATTTTTCCGGAAATACTCCCAGTCAGCCCGGGTTGCTTTACCGTCTCAATTTGGCGTTGCTGCTTGTCACTTTGGGTGGCACATTTGCTATTTGCCTCAGCCACGCGGCGACTGTTGCATGATTCAATTCTTGGGCGATGGCACCTAGCATGATGTAGCATTCATTCGCAGCTGCTGAGCGCTGAAGTGGAGGGGCCCTACCAACATGTTGTCGTTCAACACGAGTGCCTGAGACAGTAGCATGGACTTACAAGCAAGGCCCTCCCAAGCATCCTGGCAGTATTCGCGGTTTGGTTCCGCTTTCGCGGCAGCATGCGCTTGTGCCCTTTGGACGGTGCCGGGGACGATGCAGCCTGGATTGGAAATCCTGGCTACCCTGCCATTGAGGCGCGCTAGGTGTATGGTCTTTGTTGCGTCACATTTGTTGAGCATGCCTCTTGACCGGCCGTTTTTAACCACCTGACAAAGGAGCATAGACAAGTGTGTGCGTGTATGTGTTTGTGTGTGTTGGGTATGCTTGTGTCTGTGTTTGTGTGAGTGTGAGTGTGAGCTTGTTTGTGCGTGTGTTTGTCTTTTGTTTAGTTGCTTGCTTGTTTGCTTGCCTGTTTGCTTGCTTGCTTGTTTGTTTGTTTGTTTGTGTGTTTGTTTGTTTGTGTGTTTGTGCATGTGTTGTATGTGGTGTATTTCTTGTCTTTGCGTGCTTGCGCGATTGTCTGTGTGTGTGTGTTTGTTTGTGTCGGTGTGTTAATCCGTGCGAGTGTGTTGCTGTGTGGGTGTGCTGCCGCAGGTGTGAGCGCAAATAGGAGGAAGTTTGGAAGAAGGTTTCCTTTGAAATTGCCCTTTCAATGGAGGCATCAAAGCAACCTACAGTATCCTACAGAAAGTACTAGAGTCTAGAGGGATCCCGAACCCTACATCAGCCTATGCTATGTATTTTGAGGCGTGTGTGTGTGTGTGAATGTGTAGCCCAAGCTTGCAAAGAGGCGCTGAAGCTTTCAATTGGCCGAGCCACAAACAAAGATTTTCCAGGTGCTGCTACCTGGTAGCAATGACCATGCATCCAGGGTGCATGTGTGTACCCCTCACCAACATGGCATAGATTTGGTTTTCTGACAGAACTTGAAATCGAAGCCGTCAGTGGGCTGCCCGCATGTCCGCTGCCGCATATGCAGGGAAGTTGGCTTCGACCAACTCTCCTTGGCCTGCCGGAGTATGTGCTGCTTGGCTTCTTTTATTTGGTGAGCAGCTCGCCAAGAGCAGCACACCAAGCATGTGCGGGGGTGATGGTATTGACGCTCTCGCCGTCCTTGCTGCTCAATGCGTCTTGTTGGGTGCGCTCGCTTGCGCAGAATCGGTGGTTTGCCTGTCAAGCATAGTCCTGGTCTGTGCTGGAGTTTGGTACTGTCACCTGCCGGGAGTAACCAAGGTTTGAGGAGGGCCATGACAAGAACAAGAACCTCCCACCCCCGCGCATCCTTGTGGGCACGCACGAAGATGCGCACATACGGGTGCGCCGCATGGAATGTCAATAATGTTGTTGCTCGTTGTGCCGCAAATCTCAGAGACACCAGAAAAAGGAGTGCTTTGAAACACACGAGCAGTGCCAAGCGCAGGTGGATGATCCCCAGGTTCCACGCCGGCAGTGTGTGTTCTTCAAGGACCCGAACCGAGGTAAGCCGGTGCCTGCTTTTAACAGCAGTGGTTCTGGAATGTTTTGACGGGAATGCACAATAAACATTGATTGATTGCAAGTTGTGGCTCTTTCTGCTGGGCTTTCGACGCAACTGCCAGGCTTCAGGAATTTGAGCTTGCTTCATTTGGCAGGAGTCAACTGCCTTTGTGCGTGGACCCCCTGGCTGGTCTCTTTCATTGCTCTGCTTAATGTGTTTACAGTCCTTCGTGTTTTAGATATTCAAGTGAGGGCTGACTGCCTGGGCAAGTTTGACCTGTGAACAGCTGTTTGCTTATGGAGTACGTTGGGGTGGTTCCTCGCGACCCGAGATTGGACGAAGGGCTTGAACCAACCTTGTCTCTGCATATGTCCACCATGTATCACCGATATAGCTAGGATATCTACACAACTGTTTGTGCGTTTTGTTCTTCCTTTTGTTTGACTGTTTCTCCAACTAGGAGACCAAACAAAGCATTGGGGGGTGTTCCTTTTGCTTCCCCTTTGAACCATTTTGAAAGTTTATCCACCAGGGTCCGCCATTTTGAGAAGGCCCCCCCCAGCATCCAAAAGAGGTCCGATTGCTCCTTTTTGAGTTCTCTTGCGTTTTAGTGGCAAATCCCATTTGTTTGTCAGCCCGAACCTCCAAACAAGTCTAAACCAAGGCGGATTTTTCCTCGGCCAACGCCGCGTCAGGAAGGCCACGGCTGGTTCCTGGAGCGCCTGTCGCCGCGCGGGGAGCTGCAGCTCAACGGCCAGCAGCTGGAGCCGGGACTGCCGCAGCAGCTGGCCAGCGGGGACCTGCCGCTGGGGTAACAGTCGGGTTGACAAGGAACTGGGCCAGAGAACTGGACTATTGGGTTGGATCTTTAGACTCTAACTTTTTGGGAAATCAAGGGGTTTTCCACCAAACCCACAAAAAGTTAAACTTTTTGCAGAGGGGTCAACAGCAACAAAGAGAAGACGTGTAATTGGTGGCGTTGAGGCGGAGATGGTCCGGCAATGAAAGTTATGTTCGATGTTAAAACGATGTCCGAAATAGTTATGGATGCCCATCCAGGAGAAAACAAAAGAGCAGACGATGAGAAAGCAAATGAGCCATTTTGTGAAGTTGCTGGTTACTGACCCAAAACGGAAACCCATGACAGCTCCGTTTGAAAATGGCTACCTTATGTTTGAGAACTACTCCACTATGTACAGGGACTGCCTACTAGCCCTAAAAGTGTAGGAACTGAAAGAGGGAAAGAAACCGTAGGGCTTCCCCGCCACCCACCTAACGCTTCCAGTTACAGTTACAGTTGTCCAGCAGCTGGCTCTTCGCTTGCTCCTCAGTTTGTATTCCAACTTGTTGGAATGTTAGCAAACACAAAGCGACGACTCGGTTCTAGTTGAATTGGTTTCCTTTTGGTTATGGCCCGCAATGTTGGTGAGCATGCCTATGCTTGCTGGTTTTGGCAACTGGGTACTTGTATGCACCGTGGGGTCTACCAGGTATACCACTTTGTTTTGGGATGTAGTGGGAGCTGGGAAATTCAAATGCGAAGACACACAAGACCTCCTCCGAGTTGCCATTCAATCCAAGGTTTCGCTATTTTTCATGGACCCTCGGCCCATTGTCTGTTGACACCCGGTAGGAAAAATGTTTCCGCAGAATCACATAGAAACGGACACCCCCACAAGCCAACCAAGTTTTCAAACATGATTAAGCCAAATTGAGGCAGTTTGGGCCTTTGAAGGACAGGAGGGTCACGAGAGGCATGTGCATGTTTGGCAATGTGTGCACGGCAGTTTATATTTGTATACGGGGTTGCCAGAAGGGTACAAAACCGGTTCGATTCCCGTTTTTTCCTTAGTTGGGAGAGTGCCGCAGTTCTTGTAGTTGCTTCTGCCTTTGATGAAAGGGGTTGGATGATCGAATGAATTGCTTTCCGAATCCGGTATTGCTGAGTACTACCTCGAAAAGAGGTGGGGTCTTTCCGCACCTCATGACATGCATGAGGCCATGGAAGTGAGGAAAGAGCCAAAAGTGGAGGGAACATGCTCAAACAGTTTTCTAAGTTATGCAAAGTTGAAGTGAGGAAATCACTGACACGCATGGCGCATGGCAAAACCAAACAACGCGGAGCACCACAACACTTCTCCGAGCACCTGTGCAAATGCCAGCCACGCCACCACGTGCCTAAAGCTATGCAAGCTCCAGCATGGTTTGAAGTATGCGATTAATTTCCCAGTTGGGTTGACAATCGCACGTTGTACTTGCCATGGCATTTCAGGTGTTTGCTGCTCTCCTCGCCGCGCTTGGCCTACCGGGTCGAATTTGACCCCGCGGATAACTGGTACCTGAATACGAACTCGGAGAAGGATGAGCGGGTCTGAGCCAAGCCTTTCACAGAAGGGTCAGTCTCTTTGAAGCAAATAGCTTACTGGATGCAAAGGCACGACGCAGATCACTGTTTTTAGTATTGCAATTCTGCGTTCCGTGCCATCTCCAATAGACAGCGCTGCCGAGCTTGGCATTCGGCAGGACTTCCCGAACAGATGGCCTGCACCGATGCCAGGCGGGAAAGCACTGCTTCCAGGGCTGCAGCATGCAATTGCCTTAATAACTTATTGCAGTGTGGTCCCTACCATTTCTTGGAATGCCACCTTGCGGGCATTCCTGCTTTGCGGGCATGACCTACGCAAGTTGCCAGCCACAAAATCGGCTTTGATCCTGCTTTGTGAAGATGTGTCTCTGTGTGTGTGATGCGTGCCCATGGAATTATGCTTCTTTGTCAATCCTGCCAAATAAGAGAACTCAAAAACACCGGCGAAAACTGCAAACAAACAAACACACAGACACACAAACAAACAAACCAACAAACAAACAAGCGCATTAATGCATATATATATATGACTTAATACAGGTAGGGATCACACTTGCGTTTCTTGGGCTCATCCCACGGTTTCCAATTCGAAGCCCAAGCTTCAGGCCACGTCACAGAGGCCCCGCCGGTGCCGGAGGAGCTGAAGCGACTGGCTTGGCGGCCCGGCAGACACCCAGTGGTGCCCTTTCTCCCCCCTTTTTGTTGGGGGGAAGGGTTCCCCTTTCAACTCAAGCAACCAAAAATGGATGCCCTCTTCTTTTTTTTCTCCCCTGGCCACTGAGCATCTGAGCATGGAACCGTTTTGGGGGGAAGGGTGCCGGTTTTTGCTACATGCTGACCACATGCTCCCGAATAGGTTTAATTCATGCTTAGCCCTTCCCCTTAGTGGGACGGCCTGATTTTTGGCTTCGGCCAGGATGCGGGCTCCACTCACTCCAATTGGGGGTGGGGTCTTGAGCAATGTGGGGGAACCAACCAAAAATGGATGCCCTTTTTTCCCCTGAGCATTTGAGCATGGAACCTGACTTGACCCCGGCCCCTTTAAGAGGAAAATGGCCCAAACCAGGACCCCCCAAACGTCAGGTTCCACGTCAAAAAGGAGGGGACGGCAACATAAGTCCTTGCTTTACACAAAAAAAAACATGGGTGCTGAGTGCCCCCCCCCCAAAAAAAAACACATACATGTGTATATAAATAAGCAAAGTGGTGATGATTTCTTGAGGTATGCCAAACCTCTTCGGCAAAAGCACCGCGTAAGGGCCATTCGAAAGCGGGAGAACTTGAAAGGCAAGTATCCAGGAAGATGTCGGGGTCCGTTGGAATCACTCAGGGGCTGGCATGTTGAGACCACCTCCGCGGCGGTTTGAATTTACTGTTGTGATGGAGGCTGGTTCGTTGTTGGCAACTAGTTGGCTCATGCCGGTTGTAACGCCCCTGCTCAGTGCTCTGGCCCTGGCGTGGTAGACTTTGTGAGGGTTGTTGGCAGTAAGTTCTTTCCTCTGGGGGGCAATACTTAAATTATGTGCTCCCATGTATTTGATTCAGTCTTTTGGAGACATGTTGGAGACGCGGCTCAGGCAAACCGACCAGATGCGGCGGCGCTCAGCCTCCTGTCTGAAGCGTGAGACGCATACCGGTTGTCAATGCTTGAAAGGATCCAAGTGGCGACGCTGGAGTCGTTGTCAAAGTTGCTGACATCAAGTAATCTAGGAAGGATGGATCATGTCTTCAAGCATTGCTCACAGAGCGTCACGCGGCTTTCATGTTGTACTTGAATCGCTGCCGAGTGTCCATTTACTTCATGCCTCATATGCTCGTGAATTGCATGACATCAATGATGACAAACCGCACAAAGCGCACTGAACAGAACCTCCCCACACCTCATTGTGGGATACTCAGGTCAAAGGCAAGCCCGGTTGAGATGGTAAATTCTCACCAAAAACAACCATGCATTCCAAAATGCATTATAAATTCATGCCTAGTGGTACGAACCCTCGGTTTTGCTCGGTTCTCTGAATGTTTGCTCGCGATCGTTCTCGCAAGGAAGAGGATCAGGTCCGCGTGGCGGACTGGGCAGCTTTCTCCCAGCACATCGGCAAGCGGGAGACTGTGATCAGCTTGCGGTTCTGTTCTCTTGGTGGCTCCCAGCCATCCCCTTTGCTTTTTAGCCTTTTAGCGTTTAGTGGTAGTTTCCATTTAACACACTAAAAGCTAAACTTTTAGCGGGGGATCTGAGGGCAGCCCAGTTTTGTTTTGCCTGTTCGATAGGCAGGGAATGAGTTAAATGGAATGACCTGTAGAAAAACCATTCAACAAATGTGGTTTCCTTTGTCCAGGAAGCCCCTTCCGGTTCCCACGGTCCCTACCTGTCACACCAGCAAGTTTTTTTGGAGGGCCAGAAACTTACAATCCCGATGGCCGGTAGTTAATGTAAAGCTTGCCCTTCCAACCTCTGAGAATGAACATTTGCTGGATGGCACATAGGCATTGCAAACTCGTGTGCGCGGATGCAAGAAACCCGAAAGCTGTATGCAATACACAGCACCCGACTGTGTGACATGGTTCTCGTAGCCACTCTGGGGCGCGCATGTCAGGTATGTGAAGAAACACTACCACAAGTATGGCTCCTTGGATCAATTTCATTTGAGGGCGGTGCGGGAACATGCGCGTTGCATACATCATTCGCTGCGCCATGTTATGCCCAGTGGGGCGCACATTCACCGACAGTTGGGCGAACCAAATCTGGGTGCATTTGGATGTGCTTGCGCTGATTAGCTCAGAGGGCTTTGGTACTGGGAAAGGACAACAACTTAGTAACGTCGAATTACCCCCCCCTCCCCACAAAATCAGCCCTCGGATTAAACGGGTTCTGGGGGAGAAGGTGGTTGCGAGAGAAGGTGGAGAAGATGGGAGCGGAAGGATGCTACGCAAAGGCTGGTCACTGCTGAACAAGTTTAAAGGAGTATTCAACAGCATGGTTATGTTTTTTTTTGGGACTTTCTCCATGGCACCGCAGACGCGGCTCCGCGCGGGGATTCCGCGCGTTGGACTCGCGCTGCGGCGCTTGCGAGTTCAACCGGTGCTGCACTGGCAGTAGGGACTGCCATACGAATCTGACGCGCTGGAAGGGCCTTTCATTGGGGCCGCATCGAACTGGGCAACTCCAGTGGTTCAAATGGAGCTGGAACCAAGTGGGGCCAACTGATTGCGTGAGAGCAGAACCCAGGAGAGCCATTTGATCAGCTAGCGGGTTGGAATCCTTTTGTGGAATGACCAGCCTAGCAACAGGCAGGGCCGGCCACGCTACACATCCGGAAGTTAGGTGGGGTTCAAAGTGGGC
Source organism: Effrenium voratum (assembly GCA_963377175.1). NCBI lineage: Eukaryota > Dinophyceae > Suessiales > Symbiodiniaceae > Effrenium > Effrenium voratum. The sequence goes on along the minus strand of CAUJNA010003515.1, from coordinate 337,378 downwards.
CGGAATCGAAATCAATTGTTGTTTGTGCGGGAAAATGGTTCTGCCGAACGCACGGTACTAGTTAGGTGTGGTCCCGGAGGCCCGCGTCAGAGCTTAGAATTGTTTAGCATTGGGTCCCGGAAACACGCCAGAATAGTAATCGGTAGTATATATGAATCCTATGTAACATTTTCTCATGTTTTTGCTGCTCAACCGCAGCTTAGCAAGGCTTAACCAGGTTTACCTTGGCTGTAGGCGGAATACTTGTTTTGCCAAACTTGGGTCTCACCCGGGACCGAACCCTTTGTCCAACCTTGGAACTAACCCTGACCTAACCCTAATTTCATTTCCTATTCCCTTCTCCTGAATCAGGGTGTCAAAAGACACACATGGCACACTTCTGATCAACTCCCGGCTGCAACGGCTAGAGTTTGAGGACAGTCCAGATAGCATCATGGCATGGGCGTGGTGGCGAAAATCATGCTACTCCTTACTGAACTCCAGTCGCTACCAACGTTTCCAAACCTAAGAGAGGTCCCTCCGCAAAGGACTTTCACGAATTACAGCAAGGGCTGCGCTCACCGCATCAAGCCCAGTTCCTTCAAGCCTGAGCTACATGACCCACTTGTCAACCTTCAAAGCCCAACTTAAAGGCAAGCCTCGGCGCAAATCAGCCAACAAAACCACCCCACCTACATGGCCAGCGTGAGCTACGTATTTTCAGTCAGTCACTTGCGTCATGCGCCTGCCGCGGCTTGCCCAAGGCATTTTTGCCCAGCCTTGGCAGGGGTCTTTGGGCCCAGCTTCACCGCCACCTCCACAGCCCGGGCCCAGAACCTTGCCTGACTGGGTGGCCCAGCTGCTGAGCGAGGAGAGGGATACTTCCACAGTACTGCGGCACACTTGGCGGCTTGCGCGCGAGAAGGAAAACCTGTTTTTTTTGTTTGTTTGAAAGGGCATGAGCTGCTTTATTGAAATTGCTACGCGATCCGCCGACGCCGTGGACAGTCCCCTATTAATAAACTGTGGCTGATCAATCTGGAGTCAGCGCTGGCTCATCACGTGGGGCGCTTAGCGAGTGGAAGGAGAACCCCCCCTCTCACGTCGGCTGCAGGGTGCTTCAAATTTGGGGTAAGGAAAAAGACGTTTCTTGGCCTAGGTCACATGGGGCTCCTAACGCGTGGAAGGAGAGCAAGCAACGCCCCTCTGACGTCGGCTGGAGGAAAATGACGTTGTCTTTTTTGCCTAGGTCGCGTGGGGCTCAGAACGCGTGGAAGGAGAACAAACGACGCCCCTCTGACGTCGGCTGCAAGGTGCCTTGAGTTTGAATAAGGAAAAAAACTCGCCTAGGTCACGTGGAGGCAGAATGCAAACAACGCCTTGCCCCTCTGACGTCGGGTGAAATGTGCGTCGATTCTGGGGTGGGGAAAAAGACGTCTTTTTGCCTAGGTCACATCGGGCTCAAAACGTGTTGAGGGAGAAGGCTGCAGAGTGCCTCAAATTTTGGCAAGGAAAAAGACGTCCTTTTGCCTGGGTCACATTGGTCTCTTAACACTTGGAAGGAGAACAAGCAACGCCCCTCTGACGTCGGCTGCAAAGTTCGTTGAATTTGGGGTACACGAAAATCTTAGCACGTGGAAGGAGAACAAACAACGCCTCTGAGGTGCCTTGAATTTGGGGTAAGGAAAAAGACGTTTTTTCGCTAGGTCACATGGGGCTCTTAACACGTGGAAGGAGAGGGTGCGGGTAAGGAAAAAGATGTTTTTCTTGCCTCGGTGACATGGGGCTCTTGAAGGGAATGCAAACAACGCCGCTCTGACTTCGGCCGTAGGGCTGAACACGTGACAGGAGAAGAACACTAGGGTCTACTCTTTAAACCACCCCCTGAAGGGTGTAAAAGCAAGGCCCGCATTTGCTTTGTAAGTGCAACAAGGCCTTCTTGGCACTTTCAGATGCTGAGGATGCTGGAAATGCAAGGGATGCAACCACGCAACTTACAGGAACAGACCCAATCTTCGCGCTCAAGGTTTTAAGAATTTCAGACACGCAACATTGACCAAACGCAGAAAAATACCAGAGATGTGGGGAATGCTAGGAAACAAAAAAGTGCAAAAAAACTTGGTTTTTCGATACTTCCCAAAAGCAACCATCAAAAACCGATACTAGCAACCCCCCCTCAAATACCCTAAGAATAGACTTCCACAAGCACGCTCAGGCAGGGGATGTTTCGCAGTAACTGCTCCGCACAGGTGGGGAATTGCAAAAAACACTCATCTGAGCTCATCGTTGCAAATTTCAACACTTCCCCAAAGTCTCACTGCACTTGGCCCCACCCAAGCCCTAACAGGCCAATTCCAACATCGCTTGAAACAGCAAAACACCACTAGCATCTGCAAAAAAAGAGAATCCTGATGATGCTGGGGATGCAGATCCTGCGCGTCCGGGGAACCCCCCCCCTAGAGACCTAGGCGAAACGCAGGTTTTTAGCACGAAAGACCCACAAACACTTGAAAAATACAGCGTTTTGGACACCTAGCGCAGCATGCCCACAAAATAGCAGTCCAAAAAGCCTTCGGCTTTGATAAGAGATTCCGAAGGAAGACCAAGTTGCGGACTGCCATGTACACGCTCGACTGGCGTCGGCGGATTTTGGATTTTCTCATTGCGCACTGTCCACCAGGCACGTGAGTGAGCAACTTGTGATTCCAAATGCAATAGCCGGTCCCATCCAGCTCTCTTTTTTGTCTGAATTCGCACCTTTCGAAGTGTTCCTGGGGGTCTTGTGTTTGTTTTGGATTCGCACCTGGGGCTGGGAACAAGGCTTTCTGGAGGGCCTCGCGGGTTCTCGAGGGAGCCATGGTTTTCACCAGGCGTGAATCCTCAAACAGAGGCAAGTGTATGTCGGAGAAGCCTTACTTCCGCCCCCAGGCAGGAATTGAACAAATCAAGCGACTCCTGGTTGCGAGGCCGACAATTCAAACAACAACGCTGGAGCCGAGAATGTCATTTCAAAGTATGGGAGTTCAAAAAACACCGGAGAAACGGAAGTCCAAAGCCACACGTCCATCAAAGCAACTTTGTCATAGGATTGTCTTTGCACACCTTGCGCCGCTTGCCGCACTGACCCTGGTTGCAAAGACAGCGCCAAGGGACTTAGGTGCACTTTCACTACAACCGCGCTTCGCGTGCAAGAATGGCTTTATGCAAAGCATGGCCAACGCCACTGGGCATTCCGCGGCTTCCTGCGTGGGGCGGTAGAGCAGGCGCAGCTCTCAATCGAAGGCTGGGCAACAGGTTTTGGGACAGCACGTTGTAGTCGGTTTTATTGTTGGGCTGCGGCGTTAGTTTACTTCTGTCGCGCCGCGTAGCGGGTGAGCCCTGCTGTCGTTGAAGAAACACGGTGGCAAAGGAAGTCAGATAAAATTGGCTGTGTGCAGTTGAAGGTTTTGCTTATCAGGGATGTAAGCAGAAAGTGTTTGCGTAACAGCGCGTCCTGAGGCTACTAGCATGTCAGCGCCTAGAAGAACAGAGTTGCCGCCTTAAAGCCGCAGGTGTGGGCAGGCTGCTTGCTACGCGGCCGCCGTGTGTAGCAAGTCATCGCCAGTAGCCCAAGCGTCACCAGTCAGCAAGCCGGGGATGCTGGGGATATCTGGTGATGCGGAGGTACAAAACTGAAAGCTGCAAACCAGCTGAGGGGTGCAGGCCATAAAAGGCACAAGTTCCGAACAGCCGCAAGTTGCGCGAGCTGAAATGATGTCGGCAAACGTGACAAAAAGATAGTTCGCTCAGCGCCTCCAGGCGCAACTTGGCCCAACAGCCATCCGAACTTTGCACAAGCTGAACAAGGTCCAACATTCAGGACAACCCTCAATGATGCAACGGGTCAAAGCTTGTTTTGGCGAGGCAGCAGCCCCGCCCTTTTGGAGTTTGTGGACTGTGTTTTTTTCTAGATTCCAAAGAAGCGAGACAAACATGTATTGTCAAGGCTGTTTTGCCAAAGGCACCTGCCCAGTTCATGTGCATGAGGAGCGCATGCTGCCGCATGTGGCCAGGCGCGCAGTTCGACTGAGGATGGAAGTTGTTCCCAGCTTGTGGCAGTGCGCAGCGGGTTTATGTTGCAATGGTGGCTTGCGGGTTGTTTCTGAAACAAACACCTACTGTAGCGTCCTCAAACTCCTTTGACATTTCACGTTTCCGCATGTGGCTCTCAGAAGGTCTGCTGAAATCTTTGGTTGAAACCTATCTGGCTGGAGCCACATGCTCACCAAGCAGGGGACACCTGAAGAACTCAAAATCTGACTTGCGTATCCCCATGATTAGCAGATGGCTGGCTGGTTTTGCGATTTACAGAATAGATCATGTTTTTGCGCATTGCAGATTATGGGTTGTGTGGATTTTCGATGTTCCGGCACGAGGTTTTGACCCACAATTTGCAGCGCGGAATATGGATTAAGAAGATTGCCAACCGCAACAAGAATCAAGCAGATTGCCGATTGTGATTAGGCCCCCGAGATTTCGAACAGGCTAGACACTTGCCTGCTTTCGAAATTGCCACTTCAGAAATTGCCCTAAATCTGAAAGCAGGCAAAACGATAGATTGGGAGCAGCGTGCGTCAAATTTCAAAGAGAGGTTTTTCAGCAACATCTGATTTGTGAGCGCAATCGTTTGCAAGCACATCAATGTCTTCAGGAAATGTGCGTTTGCTCAACCATGTGAAAGGAGCACCTCCGCTTTAGATGAAAAAGCGACTATACCTTCGTGATTCTTTCGGCAGGTTGCGCGAACCAGTGTGGAATATCACCTCACAATGGTTGATCCCCCAGATCTAGTCTTGGAAAGAAATGTGCATTTAATCACCCAAGATGTGTTTAGTTGTGGATCTCAAGAGGCAGCCCTACACTGATCTCGATTGAAATTGTGATATATATATATATATAGTTACATATATATGTATATAAATATAGATTCTTTGTGTGCATGCTGAAAGCCATGCCGCTTGGCCCAGAGTCAATTTCAACGCCTTGTTCCGCAAATTTGTCAGGGATCTTCCCTTTCGCTCTGCCTTGGACCTGTCGGGCTTGACCCTGCCGCAGGCTGGGGCTGACTTTTTTGGATCTTTTGCTTGCGTTGATGGACCCCGGCTTCTCCATGCGAGCATCCCATGACTTGAGCTGCCCCCATCCCTCTGTTTTGGCAGACACATTTGGCAGCTGCGTTGCGACGACTATCCGTTGTTTTGAACCAAGTCGCAGAGGATTTGCTGAAACATGGCGATTCCGAGGAGCCAGCGCTGCAGCCGCTGCCACAGCCCGCACGCGCGCCGCCCTCGCCTTCGGCTCGGACATTTGGAGCCTTGACCTTGAGATGCATCTTGAAGAATGTGTTGCTCGAACATGGTTTGTCCGTCAGATGGTCCCAACCCTTCTCAACCAGACAGTGGGGGGGGGGGGTTGTCACTGCGTCGAGGCCACCCTGACTGCTTGAAAGATGGTTTCCGCTGTGCTAATATGAAAAGCTGATTCCATTTATAGTCAAACTTATCTGACTGGCTTGCAAGCGGCAGTGCGGAACAGCCCAAAATTTATTGACGAGGTGTTGGCACCGCAGAGGCCTGGTCGTTGAGTCACAAAAGCTGTTGCATGTCGCTTTGGAGGTCTGTTGCAAAACACACCGGTGCATATTGGTGAAACCTGTGCTGGTTTTGCTGGCCACGTTAAATCGCATAGACGTGGCAGGGCAGAACGCATACAGCCTGTCAGAGACGGGAAGACTGTTAGTCCTTCGTAATGAACCCTGGGCCCGCTTGATAAATCCGGTTCTCTCGGTCCTCTCCCTGTTTGGCCAGTAGAACCAAGTAAAAAGAACTTGTTTCTGTTTTTGATTGCCAATGCTGGAGAGAGCCATGATTACTCGGGAGGGTTGTATGAGGTAGCCATGAAGCGACGTAGCATTGAATTGAAGTAGTATGGGCAGAAGTCGGCAGAAGTATTGGCAATAACTTTTGCATATTGAATTGTTCGTGTTAGTTGGGATTTTGGGGGGTGTCAAAAGCGGATGTGTGGGCTCGTTTGCCAAATCTGGTGGCCTTGAGAGTAGTATCGGCTGAAAGTGGGCCAGGAAGCCGGACAACGTGTTTTTTTCCTGCTGGGTGATTTATGAATGGGGAGAGCATGAAGCTGGACTTGAATCAAACCAGGACCGTGCCAAACATGTCCCCAGCATTCTCCCAAAGAATAGGTGCCAAGAAGAATTTGGCTCGAAACCGATCTCACGCGAGCTTTTACTCTACGCCAAGCGTTTGTGGCAGGCTCGGCAAAGAGGAGTGAAAGCTGGCTCCTTCCAACAGTGGTTGGAGTCTATGCAGGACTCTCAGTCTTTTGGCTGCACTTTCGAAAGTTGATTTGTTCTGCATCAATGCCTGATGAGTAGTTCTGTACTAGGTGGGGATCCCATACTTCAGGTCAGTTTGCTTTGCGGCCGGAATTTGTTGGGTTTATAGTTGCATTGATGTCATTTACAGAGGCATATGTATGATACGCTTTTTTGCGGATGATTCTCGGATTCAAGATGAAAGTTGCCAAACGCCCCTTGCAATTGCTCACAGAACATGTTGTATGTTGATACTCGGTACCACCCCCACAAATGGAATTGTGGGAGGGGGGTGTATTGATTGGCACACGATTTTCCGAGGACCTGGCGCTCAATGAAGTCAATTCGGAGACGGGATGATATTTTGATAACAAGGAAAATGTTTGCTTATTTGAAAAGTTATTTGCCTTTTGCCTTTCGGGATTGTCGCGGATTGCAGGACACTTGAATGTCACTTTTGCCCAAGGTTCGTTCTTCAGTACCACGATGCCCTGGTGACTCAGTTCGATTCCTTGGACCAACTGCTGGATTTGCACCGCGGCAGCTGATTTGCTCGACTGCGTAGAGTCCACCTGTTTCTCCAGAACCTTGCCTTTTTGGCTTTCGCACCTTGTGTGATTCCGTGTCATGCAAAAATCACACCTTGAAGGGCACCACCATGATGTGCAAAGTGGGACGTATTTTTCTGGCATTTCAGAACACATAGCAAGCCCAGGTATGTCCAGGATGGCTTGGTGGATGAGCGCTTTTTTGACATTGCCGGCTCCTCGCTGGAAATGAATCAAAGGAATCGCTGCTTATTACGTCATTACATCATGTATCCATGACATACTGGTCAGTGTTTTGCCACAGCTCCAGACTACAATCTATCTTCGTCCAGCACAAGCCCCAATTTGTGGCATTGCAGCTCAGGTATCACCAAGCTCGGCCATCGGCGCATTTTCCAGAAGTGGTTCCGAGACCATGCCTAGCGGCCTCAGAAGGCCGGCTGCAAAGTGGCTCAGCCCTCGCAAATGCCAACTGTTTCTATCATGTCAATGTGGCAACAGTCGCTATATCAAGTATTTGCGTTACTTAGAAGCTTTGCCGATGTTTTCAGTTCATGTGTTCATATGCTCACTCCACCTGTCCCCGGCAGGTCAACCAATGCAGCTGACCGATCGCATTTCCCGAGTTGCAGCATGGCCCTGGCTCAGGCGCTTGTATTGCAGCCTTGGGCAGCTTCCTTGATTCCTTAGCCTATTGTTTTTTCTTTTCTTTGGCGCAAGGTGCTTCAAGACGACTCCCAGGGCAAGTTCTTCAAGTGCATGCCAGAACATGGCTCTCACGAATCTGTCCGCCCAAAGGGCGGCTGGTTCCAACAGTCCGGAGAATGTTTACTCGGTTACGACCAGTGACCTGCCGCCTTCGGTGAAGCTCTCAAGTTCTGCATTTGCCCAGTCCTCGGTTCCGAGTTTCGCGTTTGGAGCGGAAGCTTCGGGCTGCAAAGGAAGCCAGCACAAGCTCCTACTGGCACAAGCTCCTACTGGCACAAGCTCCAGCTCTGGGCATTTGCTTGTTGTGCTGCTTGGGTCGGGAAGGAACTTAAGTTGAGGCACGATGACGGCATGCTTTTTGATTTCGGCCAGGAACCATATTTGGTTTGCTGCAGACTCCGTCAATCGGTTGCCTAGCTTTGCTACGTATGTATCTTGAGGCCCGACGCAACACAACTGCAGAATTGGCTTAGAATTAGTACCACTCTTTTAGAATCATTGGGCATTGCTTCCTTAGGACAGTGCTGCTTTAGAATTGTGTTGTTTAAAGACGGAAACGGCACCACAAAATACATGTTCAAGCATCACGACTCTTCGAAATAAGGCATGTAGTATAGTAAAAGTACATGTTTAGATATCCAAGCTGTTTGATGGTTTCACTTCGTGTATGTGCGGGTTATTGCTTTGTTCTGCTCAAATCCAGCGGCATAGGGAGAGCGGCACTTGTGGTGGGGCTGGAGAAGGTTTTCAAGCGGTGGGCAGGAGTTGCACAAAGTGTCGGGTCCTTTTGAAACGACCTGCTTTGAAAGGGGCTGGGCATGAATAAAATTTGCTGAGGTGCATTCTGAGGATCCTGAAGGACCAAGTCAGGGACAACGATCTGGCTGGGAGACTCAGTGCGAAACCGGGATTCGAGTTGGTTCTGAAGCATATGGCCGAGCCCTTGATCTTTTGGCACCTTTGGGGCATCACAGGCATCCGAATGATTCACCGGTGGGGAGCGCATGGAACTTGCAAGCCGGGTACAAGGGATCGTGTGGGTTTCATGCTTTGAGATGTTTGAGGAAGATGTGCGTTTGAGGTACTCACTCTGAATGTCCATTGTAGTAGAGCGTATCAGTGTCTGGGTTGGCGCTAACGCTCACATCCCTGTGGATTCTCATCCATGGGGAAGTCTGCATGTGTGCCTGCTGCAACAAGCAGACTCCCTCGCTTGGCAGCCCGAAGTATACCCCCGGTTAGGCATCGTCATTGTAGGAGGGCCGCTTGCTACTGAGCAGGGTGCTGGGTCATTCGACGGGTCTGTCCATTCGCTATGTATCGAGCGCAGCGGGGTCTCAGGTTGGAGTGGTGTGCTTCGGCCCCAATGTGCAGACCATCATTGCACCAACACCAAAAGGGCGGGCTAGCACAAAGTTTGCAAGGGGCGGGCGAAATCGGAGTCGACAGTGCATTTGACTGGATAAACGCTGACAAAAGGTTTGTTGTCAGTAGCGCGTAGTTTGCGTTTCTAAGCTTGTGGCGTGACAAAGATCGCGTACCAAGTTATGATGGACGTTTGTTGATTTTCGGACACAATGCACCCCATGCCCGACGCAACGTCAACTCAATCCTGAAGTTGTCTTGCACCCTGTCTACAGTAAGCTCTGCCCGAACCCCACCCCACCCCAACCTTACCCAAGCAATGTGAACCACTCGCCTGATGCTTGTACTATTCATGTGACAGGCCAGCCTTCCAGGAATTCAGTTTTGGGAAGAGGAACAATTGGTTCTTGTCGGAAGGGTTTGACATCACGCGAACCCTAGATTTGCATCTAAATGGTGCGCTGAAGTTGCAGAAGCGAGCGTCGGCTTGTGGCTTTGCCAAGATGGGATGAAGCCAGGCCCATTGGTGACCTAGCCAGCCCGTTGTTCACCCATAGCCCCTTGGCCCTGGAACCAGGATGAAGCCATCAGAACATGTGTTGATCGAACCCAAGCTTCCGATCAAGTTTTTTCGTTAGACTCGAGTGCTGCCGACAGCTGAGTCTTCCTAGCCCATCGGCCAAGAACACCCCGAAAGCTTCAAGGCCTCCACTTGACCACTTGCGACAGATAATTCTTATAGATTATTAAAGTATAGCTTTGGCACCGAACCCCTGTAACTTATCACCGGAAATCCTCGGGAGCCGATTCTAGAAGCCACAGCAAGAGTTGCATGGGGTATAGTGGGATACAAACTGACATGAAACACAAAACGAGGGGGCCAAAAAAGTGTCCTCCAGCTACAGAGGTGGTTTGGGGTGCCATGTTGAGCTGTAGGGGCGTACTGACTCAGGGGTTTATCCTGTAGAACTTTCCAAGATATAACCCACCACTAGCTTCGCCAGGGTTGGTGGGCGCATGCTGCAAACACGGATTGCCAGCCTGCAGCCGGCCAACGCCGGAGGACCCGCACGGGATAGGTTTTGGGTCAGATTGGCACTGCACAGATGTGTTTATTCTGTTTTCACTACTACCTACTACCCTCCCAACAAACGTGGAAGTGCACAGACCCCTTTTGAACCTTAACGGGAGGATTTTGTTCACTTCCAAGTTTGTTGGTGAAAGGGTAGCAGTTTCCGGGCTTGAATCTTATTATCCGGCTTTTACCACGCGGGAAAGGAGAGAGAATGGAGTGCTTGCATCACCTTTTCCCATATTCAGTGTTGGTTGGCTGGTGATGGCCAGTGTGGTGCTTTCGTGTCACGGTGTTGTCCCTACCCTGTTTTGCTCGTTTACTTGCTAGACTTAGTAGAGGAGCAACAATTTGTCACACCATATTGCCTTGACCCAAATGGCAATTACGCAGACTTGGTCATGTCCGTGGCGTGCGTGTCCAGCTTTGTAGAAGATCGGGAGCTTGGATTTGATTGTTGGGAAGGCTAGCAGCAACATTTGGCACGAGACTTGTTCCGGGACAGGGCAGAAAGCCTGAGAAGCAGATCGGCCACTGAGAAGACCTCTATCGTCTATACTGCCTTGTTTTTCCCAAAATCATTCAGATGCCACGCTGTTGGCGAGTGATGGCACTCTGGCTTGTGTTTCCCGTTGCTCGCCGGCACTCTGGCCACTTTCTATGGGCAAAGCCTTGCTCAGTGCAGGAACCTGCTTCTACGATGCTGTGCGCCTGGCAGATTTGATTCGGGTTCCCGGAACCAGTCGCTTTGAGCCACAGCTTCCAGTTCGTTTCACGCCCGAATGATTTCGGCGAATTTAGTGCAGGTCCTGGAGTGCCTTCGCATGCTGGGCAAGTGCGAGGCTTAGCCAGCGTCACTCGGGTTCCCTGGCGTCATTGATTACCACAAACAAGTGCCCCCCTCGAGTGCTGCCTGGGTTCCAGAGAAGACAGGCAACATGACGAGAGGCAAGGTGGGAGGGCCGGGCCCATGTGCAGCACAGAATCATGTCTTTATGCCATTCATCTCCAAGGCCAGACCTGGTTCCGAGAGAGGCTGGCAGCTGACAACTAGCTCAAGATCCCGTGAGAACGCCTGCGAGACTTTGAATGTGAAACCGCACAAAGTTATACAAATCTCAGGTGATCAAAGTTCAGTTTGGTCTAAATGCAGCTTGTCTACTCCACAGCTCCGTTGTGAAGCAAAGCATTGCTTCGGAGGCGCTGCGGTGGCTTGTTTGCCTCACGGACGGTGACGACTTGGGAAGCAGCCGTGGCCTCGGACTGGGAGCACGACGTCTTCTGCTGGGAAGCGATGTTCGTGGTCAGTCAAAGGGGTATGGGTCAAGATTAAACCACCAGGGGACCGCAGGTTTTAGCCCATGTTTCCATTTACCAGGGTTCCATTTTGGGTACCTATTTTTTACCCACAGCCAAATGACAATGAGGACCTGAGAGCAGCAATTTGGCGGTAGGTTGTTTTTAGCATTGTCGACAACTAGAGGGCTGCAATGCTTGAGTGCCTCGGAGTCTATTTTGTTCGGGCTGCCTATGTGCTACTAGGAGCTGGAGCCTGTTCACGCGTCACCGTTGACATGGGGCGTATGGCATGGGGCGTATGCATGAATTCATCTATCCGGCGATCTGCCCAGCTAGGGCCTCTCTTGGTTCACACGTGTGTTACATATTTAGAGGTACGGTTGCAGCGCTTGGGGCGCACCTGCCTTGTTTCAGGTCTTCCAAATGCCCGGGGACAGAACGTGACGAAGATGCTGGCGGGACAGCTCAGTCACCGGCACCAAGAGACCTCGTCAGGCCACGAAGCCATTGAGGCCCTTGCCATTCGGACTGCCATGAGACCCTGTCAAGCCCAACATGCTATCAGCCCTGTGGCTGGGACTGATTCTGAATCATGAACTCGAGCATGTTTGGCCCGCTATGGCCTGCCCGCGGAAAATGTCAATCCTGATTGTGAGGCAAGTGGAAATGCACCTGCAGCCCTCCAAATGGTGAGCAGCTCAGAGGTGTTCTCCGTGATGAGTAATTGCTTCTTCGTGCGTGGTTGTGACATGTCCTTGGGCATTTGACAGAGTACACCGGTGCGCATCGTCGCTCAGAAACTGGCCGTGCCACTTATAAAACGCCAGCGGCCTCATGGCAGATCAAACCATCAAGCTAGCAGTGGCCAACGCTGACATTGTTTGCTTTGATGTTCTTCTTTGCTGCCTACGACAGCTCCAGATGGAAGACCAACTGCTGGTTACGCGATGCATGGAAGTGCCCAGTGCAAGGAAACCACCCAAGATGCTGCTTGCCGGCTCTGCAACTTGAGGTGATGATCACGGTCGGCAACCTGAAGGCGGAAAACGTCCAGGCCTGAAGCCTCTAGTTCTTGGCTTACCTTGGAGCCAGGTGCGCACCAAAAGGAGCGCAGGGCCGGTTTGGTCGACTGGTCCGTTCCTTTCCCGGGTGGTCCCCGAAAAATGAGCAGTCCGAAAAATGACGTGCCCTTATCGTTTTCCCCATGGGATTCCATTGGGCAGGTCGAGTCTCACAGCTTGCCATCGCCGAATCCAGCCAGGTGATCCAGTCTTGGGTGCGGCAGGTTACTGCGCTGGGCGGCGGGGCTTCCAAGTGGTTCTTTTTGCTCATGTCGTGTTGACACCTTGTTGGCATCCGCCCAAAAAGAGGGGAGGAACCCACCCCCTCGTTCTGCCCACTGGACAAAGTTGCTTTGACTCAGGAGCTCACAAGTGGAGTGGTCATGCTACGCATGTAGGCATGTTGAGAGAGAGAGAGAGAGAGGGAAAGAGAGCGAGACTACGTGCCTGTCCCTGCGCTTGTGTGCTTGCGTTGCGCGTGTCTTTGTGTGAATTTACTTTTTACGTGCATGTGCATTATGTGTATACAATATATATAATATTAGTTATTTGAGTATGCGTGCGGATGTGTTTGTGGTATGTGTGTGGTTCCTTTTCCATGTGTGCTTTCTTACTTTCACGAATCTGTGCTGGGCTTGCTGGCTGGCTGGCTTGGCTTGGCTTGCTTGGCTTGCTTGGCGTGCTTGGCTTGATTGCTTGCTGGCTTGCTCGCTTGCTTGGTTGGTTGGTTGGTTCGCTGGCTTGGCCCATTGGCTTGCTTGCTCGGTGTCGAATCGTGTTGTGTTGTTTTGTTTACTTGTTGTGTCGTGTGTTCTTTGTTTGTTTGCTTTTCCGTGTGTTGGTTCTTTCCTGAGCAGGTTCTGTGTGCCGGTGGTTCGTTCATGAATTCTTGGTTTGGGGTCAAGTTGGTTGGTAAACTTGTTTGATTGCTTGCTTGTATGATTTGGTTGCTTGTTTACGAAATATTGTTGCGTGCATGTCGTTTGCTTTGTGCGTGTGTATTTGTTGTCCATTCTGATCATTCTGCGTCGGTACCCTTCCAAGGAAAGGGGCTGCACCTTGGAGACAAGGATGCCACTGGCATCGCAAAGGCACGGGACATGTGTTGATGTTTTTGGTTTTGTCGGAGGTTTGCAGTCTCAGGCCAGCTGACAGATGCCACTGTCCGCCTAATCCCTTGAACGTTTTCCGTGTGAAACACGTTGTCTCCTTGTCACTTGTACGAATCCGCCATTGGGCGAGGGGACCTCACACTTGCGGCAACGCCCAAAGCCTCCGGCCTTGTGAAAGCATGATGGCATTGGCAGTCCACAGCCACAGCCTTTGGCTCAACAAGGCCAGAACCCATGAAGGTTACCGGTTCAACGTTATTCAACAACATTGCTTCCATGCTGCCAAACATTTGGTTGATGACCATGGGCAGCTGTACTGCACAGCACAGGCTTTCGAAGTTGTTGCCGAGTTCCTTGCGGCGGAGACGGGTAAAGCACTCAGGAAGTTGGGCAAGTTTACTTGACACTGCTTGACTCTTGATACTTTGTCAGTTTATTTGCACTCTTTGATGACTGTTCATGTATACGAACTTGCTATCCAAAGGGAGGCTACCAAGCTGCTTGCATAACATGCGCAGTCAGCAAAGTGCAACTGGGAACCAGCTTCTTCTTTGGCTGCTTCAAAGCAGGACGACAAGCAGCCGCTTGGGGGGGTGTCCCAGATTTTGGGAAGCAAACTCCGTTGCAATCAGAGAAAGGCTTTCCCGAGAACAGGACCTTCTCATTTGCAAGCTGTTCGTAGTTGTTGGGCTCGGCATGATGGCACGAGTTTGCGACTGATGATATGGACTTGATGGGATGTTGACACACCAAGCCCGACCACTCCCTGCAAGAATCAGTTTGAACCATGTAGAAACAAGTTGGTAACTATTTGGGCCCAAAGCTGGGAGTGTGGTCAAAGAATTCCACAAGGATCAGACCACACACCATGGAAAAGCTGCAAAGGTGGCAAAATCCGGTAGATGCACCAGCCCAAATCAAAATGGAATGCCCATGGCCTTCTCAACTGCGGGGATCCTCACGCATGGTTGGACTGCATATTTGGGATAGGGCATGATGAGGCTTGTTAGTTCTGGGCTGCTCGTCTCGTTCAATCAGATGCTATCAGATTTGCTACCACCAGACTGTTTATTGAGGTGCCACAGGTTTCAGCGGCGTGCTGCTTCATTCCTGCATGCATGTTGTTCAGTACAATGCATTGCTTCTCAGCTGTCAAGGTTATCTCTGTTGTTTCGCGTGCCCCTCGATGTCTTTACGCTTGCTCCTAGACGTTGTTCGATTCCCTGAATCCCGATGCCAAGGAGGTGCAACCGAATGCTGACGTGGAGCATCCAAGCGATGCCAGGGCAACTGCCGCTCAAGTCAGCTGTTCCCTGGGCCTTGCTGGCTATACTTTGTATTGTTGGCTGAGCTGAGACGGGCCCTTGTTGAGAGCTGCACTCTTGAAGCGGTTCTTCACAGCGACCAGCAAGCGCCCAATGAACAAGCTGAGGCTTGGGCATAGTTGCCCACTCTGTCAAGCTCTTGCCTTCGCTTGCCAGATGGCACCTTCAGAAGGCACAAAGCGATCGTTTTTAAATGGCAAATGGTTGCCAAGTCAGTCCTAAAGACTTCGATCCATGCCTTGCCGGCACTGTTGGCTTCACAGTTGGGAATGCTGTCCACAAGCTCACAGGGGCGTAATGTCATGAAAGGGGGGTGTTGTTGGCTTGGATTCATCTTCTTAACAGCCGCGCTTAGTGAACCTAGTTGACTTTGATCGAAGCTCAAGAGACTCAGAGACTAGCACGCTCCATGTTCCTCCCATGCCTGCCTTTGTTGACATCACCCACATGTAGCACAACTGCCATGCGTTTTTGTTACAAGAGGTTGCGCTTGTCGATGGCAATGGTGAGTTACAGATGCTTTGGTGACTGGTTCGACAGCTGCGGGGCTGGCACAGGTTCGAAGCTGACTTTCTCCTGTCTCTTCCATCGGTGGCTTACACCTCTGAATGCGAGTGCCTGGTTGCTTTGACCCGGGGTTTTCCTTTTCGTTTGCGATTGACTCGGCGCGGGACTGCGGCGCAAACGTTTAAGGGGCTTGCAAGCAAATGTTTGCATAACCCCGTTGCCTTACGAATAGGCATGTGCCCAAGCGCCTACAAGTGCATGGCGGCTGGTAAAACAGAATGTGTGTTTGCGCGAGCCTGATGAGGCTTGACTGCTTGCTAAGACGTTGGTTGATGCAGCACAGCTGCCCACTTGAGCTTGCATGTGCCATATTCCGACCAAGACTTGCCAGCCGATCAGCATGAACCCAGCGACATCAAAGTGTTGTGTGAGGACCCCAACCAGACTTGACATTTGGAACACCCTTACCAGGTCTCCGCCAGCGAAACATGGAAAGGATTGTGATTCTATCAGTGATGCCTTCAAAGAGATTCAAGCACAAGATAGTTCCAGGGATCACTGCGAGAACCACGGGGCACTAGCCCGGGCTTTTCTCCCACAGCATTCCACCTCAGCAGCACCTCAACACCGAATCCCTGCAGCCCTGCAGCCCTTTCTGCCTCGAGTTCTCCCTGTAGGCGCGCTCGAATGGGCTTTAGCCAAGACTTCTTGTGACTGGCCCACATCAGCACGCCAGCATGTTTGTCAATGAGTTGCAGCAATCTTACCCGGGAGCAAACAACCAGACATCCAAGATGAAGGTTATTCTCAGCCTGGGCAAGCTCACCTGATTTCACCTAGAACTGTGCAATCCTTCTGGAGTTGCTTCGTTTATGGTTACCGGATCCTACCCAAAGGGCCACACAACTCGCCAGCTGGGTCAGGCCATGGCGTATGATCGTGGCCGGGCAGCGAGGGCGACCATACAGCCAGCGGCTCAAGCCCGCTGCCGTTGTTTTGGGGTGTGCTCATGGCGGTGTGTTCCATGACGTTTGGATGTGTGTTTGTTTGCTTATGTGCATTTTGTGCATGTTATGTGTTTCTGTGCGTGCTTGTGAGTGTTTTTGGTCCAAGTGGGTTTTCTCGTTATGCGGTCATTCATGTGTTTTGGATTGCTTTGGCGGCTTAATGGACAAGCATGCAGGTCTGGTGGGGTGTTTTTCAGACATGAGCAAGGCAGGCCCATTGTTTGAAACAGAAGTGGAGGAGAGGGTGGTTCCTTCTTGCGCTGTGAGGAGTGCCCGACGTTGAAATAGTGGTAGAGGTCTTGCAGGGACGCTCCCTTGACCCTACCAATGTCGCATAATTCATAATTTTGCAGAGGACTCAATGTGAATTCAGTGCTAAACGCACAGATCACATGAAGCAGTCAATGCCGCAAGCGTGATTTTGTGGGAAAGGTTTTCCAGAACTTGGGTGGGCACAATCCAGGGTTTGCAGAGGAGTGATGACACGTGATTTTCTGGGTAGCTATTTTGCCTCTGCATGTAGGTTCTGCAAAGCTGTCAAGCGTGATCGCGGGACTTGAGTGGTTTTTACAGCGCCGGGAAGAGGACACCACAGCAACGAAAACGCGCGTTGCCGGCTTGGCCGTGTCGGCGAGCCTCGGTTTGAATCGCAGCAAGCCGTCCTAGATGCTTTAGCTCCAAGTGTGCCTTTGAGGAAAGTCTTAGGGGGAAACAGGCGTGAGTAGGAAAGCGAAAAGCTCTCTTTTGCGCGACCTGTGCGGACGTGGCAACACTCGATACTAGAAACCCTTATTGGAATTGTTGCAAGGGCAACCAAAAGGAAACCCAACAAAAAGAGGAGCCTACAAGGCTACAAGAGCCTTTGTTCTAGCATGATCATTGTTGTAGCTTATAATGCTTTGAAACGGACACGGTAATCGCCGGCTAATTGTTTTGATAGGTGACTTCGGGTCAAGCATAGGTACCCAACCTGGAACCCTGGTAAATGGAAACATGGACTAAAACTTGCGGTCCCCGGTTTGATTTTGCCCCATGCCCATGTCGTTGATGTCTGCAAATGAAAGCGAGCCGTGGCCACGCAGGGCTGAGAGCAGCTGCGGAGACTTGTACACCTTCCTGGATGAGAAGCCGCCCGAGCGCAGCCGCGCGGTTTCCCTGCCAGGCGCGGGGTCAGCGTCCGTTCGTTGATCATCCACATGCGGGTGCAGTAATCGCGATAATATTTTGTCTAAGGATTGTGTTTGTATGTTTGTGCGTTTGGTTATGCATGCACAGCTTAATGTCATGATGTATAAGTGTGATTCAAGCAATGCACGACAGCACGTTTGCGACGCAGTGCAACGCCAGGTAACGTAAAGCACTATATGTCATTCGTCCAAGGCAGGAGTGAAAGTAAGCATGTATGAAACGAATGTACTGGAGCCAGCGGACCTGGGGGCCGATTTCTTCACAACTGAACACGCCTATAGGACGGTCAAGCACTCAAGCAAACCCGGCTAAGTGCCCCTGCCTCCCGGCTCGTTCGGCTGCTGCGTCAGTATGTGTCCTTAGTGGCGTGCAACGGCGTCGACTGCTTGCCACTCAGCTTAGGTCGCGATTAGCTCGCCGGAGCTGCAGAAGTGCACTTCACCGTACTGTACCCATTCCTCGCATTTCTGCATTTTGCCGTCCTAATGGGGAAAGTTTCCAGGAGAGACTCGGCGGGCGCTGAACATATGCGGAGCGCTCACCTTTTTGAAGTGGCAATTCGCTGCATTTTGCTTGAAAGCTGGAACGGCCGCAGAGCGAGGAGTTGGATGCCAGCTCCAGCGCCGAAAGAGCGCGGAGGGTTCACCGTTTTCAGTTGCTGTATGTTTTCCGCACCGTGCAGACTCATAGCTGGGTGCTCACTCCATGCGTTCGAAGGAGTCCACCAGGCGATTTTTCGCCCCGCCAAAGACACAATGCAGCTCGCTATTGAAGTTGGCGAAGTGGAACTTACAGTATGCCAATGTTGGTTTTGGATTGAAGCACTCGTTTTGGACCAAGGAATTGCATTTACCAAGCACATGCATGCAAGCATCATTTTGGAGGTTGCCATTGCAATATTGTGTTTTAGTATGTTCCTTCGCTGCCCTCCAAGGTTTTCCGTGTGGTTCGTGAGTTGCTTTGCGCATTTGATGGACCTGGCAAGTCTTTTGGATCATGTGTAGCGTACCGTCCATGGATCTATCGAAACTGTAGCTTTCTACCTTGTGTGTGCTTTCCTCTCAAAATAAGAAGCCAACAAATTGACATCCCCTTTAAAAGCCGGTGCAACAGCCTCCCCCCGAACTGAAACACCTATCGTACTACCCACTCAAAGGGCACATTCCCATATAAATCACCCAGTGTGTATCAATCCGGGTGAATGTTGACCCAGAATTAATAAACCCGTCTCACTATTGGGGGGGGTGTTCCCTCCGAAAGTGATGAATCTCCACTAAAGGGGGACACCCTATGAATCAACCAGGGGTTTATTAATCCGGGGTTAACATTACCACACCTGAAGCAACGGCCTGATTTCCATCCCCCGGCCAGGCCCCGCAAGGCGCGCCATGACTCCGCCCCGGTCCGCGCGCGCGCAGCCGCCGGGCCTGGAAGGCCCCGCAGCATCTGAAGTTGGCTGAGGGGTCAAGAAGCATCGGCCGACCTCGAAAACCCCTCAAAGACTGCCAGGTGAAATCCTCAGGAGCATTTCGTGGATGGGATCCGCTGCTGTGGTTCAAGGTTTTTAGTGTTTTAGCCCTGGCTGCCAGGGCTTGGCAACCAGGCGAAGAAACTGCCAAGGAATGTGCGTGCTGCGTTCCGTGGGATGTCGGGGTTCGGCAACGCCATGTTAAGCCACCAGCCAGGCTGATGGGCTCCAATGCTCAAGAGCACTAGTGCAAATGGTGTATATCTGAATTGCAGGGCTGGGACAGGACTGTGCAGAACGTCATTGGCAAGAGGGAGAAGCATTTTGTGATGCGAAGGCAAAGCTTGGTGCCTGCTATGGCACAACTTGCTCAGGGCCTCTCATAGAAAAGCCCCTGGTCGACCTTTTTGCCGCTGCCTCGGGATGTGACTGGGAGGGAGCCAGCTTACAAACGGTGTGCTTTCACGGGCGGAAATCACGTGTGCTATCGGTGCTAAGTTGTGAGCCTTTTTTTGGTGCTCGAAGGCGTACATCGGGATGAAGAGTTTGGGGGACCTGTTTGAGGCAGCTTCAGTTTTGCCAGGAGCGCCGTTATGCCTTTTGATGGCATGACTGAATGAGAAGCCGGTGCGGAGGCAGAAGTTCATCACATGGTCATGTCCAGACATAATGCACCCAATTGCTTGACATGGAACAACAAGTTGATCCATATTAGGTCTTACACGTTGCCTTTCTGGAAAACGTGCTGTCTCAGAAATTCTGAGTTAGCACCCTAGGCCTTTGAAAAGTACATGTTTGGTTGTGCACAGGCGCAGTTCGCAGCAGCGTTGCATGATGTTTAGGGTCATGGTGCAATCCCAGGAGTAGACTCCTCTCGCACTTTTCGTGGATGAAACCCGAACCCTGAGCGGGAGCGCGTACTTGCTACCATGCCCCTGGTCATCACATTTCTGCGAGTTAAGCTGTCTGTAAGCCATGCAGGAACCCACAGCATGCTGTCCTGCCAGCATGCCAAGATGCAATGCGCAATGCTCGTTTATGTGTAAGGCCTTTGGCGACCTACACAGCCAGATGCATAATATTATATTAGAATCTTTTAGATGGTTGCTCTGACCATGACATGCTTGCACTGAAGAAGGGCCATACTATGGCAAAATCATCTGATTTTCAGCTGCGTGCATTAGCCATTTCGCGGCCTGTGTTGCCCGCATCCGGCCGCGGTGCTTCGAACTTGCGGCTGCCATGGGCGCCATTTGCACCGTTGAGCACGTGACGCAGTCGGGGCCATAGCCAGCCCAGACAAGCCATGCCATATACAATCTAGCGGATACAGCACTGCTGTTCACGTGTGTCGTCTATGGTGATCCCTTGCGCGCAGTCGTGTCATTGCTTTTCGAACTGCTGATGTCACTACAAGATCGCATGTCTGACACGAGCCACACTCAGAACCCAGTTATACCCGGTTATGGGAAGGTTAGCAAGCAACAGAACAGTCCAGTCATGAATCGGTGCTCGCAAATTGGGTTTCAAGATTTACTTGCTGTTTGGCTAGGGGGGGACTTGCAGCAGTTGGCACAACACTCCCATGTGGCCCACAGTTCTACACACATGGCAAGTAAAGAGGTGCGCAAAGCGCTTTGTTTTCCTTCTACTCTTTTGTGGGGGAAAACAACAGCCATTGTTTTTTGGCGGGAGCGCCTGGTAACCTACCTTAAAATTCGATGCTTCCCAATGGACTTCGAGAGGGCTCCCGCTGACTCAGGTTTGGAAAGGGCACGTCGGTCGCAGGGCACTCAGTGGACCGTGTGTTCCAAATAGCGCGCAAAGCACGCGTGCGCGCGAGCGCACAAACCACTGCGCTCATGACGCAGGCGCTTCCAGAAGACATTTGTGTGCAAGCACGGCCAGGCTGATGTTGTTAAAGCATGTGTTTTCAGGCCAGTAGGTGCTGATGCGTACCACGCACGCATGCCTACACACGCATGCTTTGCCGCGCAAAGCCACCACACACACAGTCGCCACAAGCGCAAGACACACGTCGCACCGGGCACACACAGAGGCATACAGGCATACACATGCAGTCACACACACACGCACACACACACACACACACACACACACACACACACACACACACACACACACACACACGGCGCCTGCGCATGCACACAAGCACACAACGGACCCGCAGAAGCGCACATTTCCGCACGCACAAACGAACACTTGCGTATACGCAACAGCCGGCAAAAACACGTCACAACAATACATTGCAATGCGGAAAGGCACGAGGCAACACAACACACCACACCACACCACATTAGACAAGATAACTGACAACGCGCGCGCGCACACACACACACAACCAATGCACTCACGCTCCGCAATTGCAAACAGAGTAAGACAGCACAACAGGTAACATGCATCAGACAAAACACAAATGATTCACGCATCACAGCATACACACACAACACAACACAACATAATTGATTCAAAGAACCACTCGCAACAACAGTTGCCACACCAAACACCACAACAACACACCACACCACGTTACACATTCCATCACACCACACTACACACCACACACTGCACACCACATGCGCTATACAGTACACTACACACACACACACACTGCACACCACACTGCACCCCACCCTTGTTTTTGTGGTCCATAAGGGCAGTCTCAGTGATCGACGCCCAGCCCAAGGCCATCACCCCCAGCGTCAAGATCAACAGGGATATGAGCCGAGTGCGCGAGGAGGGCCGCAACAAGAGGGAGATAAAGCCATGGCTTTCGGCTCACAGAGTTTGTGGCTATGTGTTTCAGTGCCTAAAAGGCTTGACCTCTTCAAAGGTTGGTGTCTCTCATGTTCTTATCAAAATACCTACAATGGATTACTCAGTTTTGAGTGTGATGCCTACACCTGAACTCAACGAGTAGTTTTGAGCGACAAGTACGTTTACGAGCGACAATGTGATCAGCACAGGATGGCTGGTCAAAATGTTTGTTCGAGCGTTTGGCCTTGCATGCGCATGCACTGTTTAGGCTGTGGCCGCGTCAGGGTTCTTTCTGTTGTGGAATGTGCGCTGCAAAGATGAGCTTCAGTGCCACATCGCTTGCCCCACTGATTTGCACCTTCGCCGCAGGTCTATTGCGAAAACGACGAATGGCAAGCTCAGGACAGCGGTTTTCTTGGGCAGGCCGCTGCGGGTCACTGGCTCAAGGCCAATCAGTTTGCCGCGCATATTATGTTTGCACATGTATTTACATGTGTTTGTGATGTGCATGTTTTCTTGATTCGTTTCTGCTTGCGGTTGTGTTGGCAGTATACATGTATATACGTATATGTGGCGCTTGTTGTTGGTCCAGTCATTTTAGCGTGTTGCTGGCTTTTCATGATGGCTGCTGTTTGGCTTGAGGCATGAAGGCTTGGTCCACAGGTGGCTGTGGCATGTGCCAATATTGGCAATTATTTGCTCATTGACAAAGCGGGCAAATTCAAAACTGTAAGCAAACGTGCAGGCCAGCGACTCGTTCCCAAGAGCCCTCAGCAGGCAAATGTCCTTTCCGTTGGCCCAATGAACGCACCAAGCTGAATTTGTGCCTGGCTCTTGGGTGCCAGTTGTTGGGGTGATACTGGTATTTGCAACAAAATCAAACAATCAGGACGAGGTGCCTGGCGTGCCGCACGTCCCATTCGTGGAGGAGAGGTGATGGTTTGAGCAGGCTTCAACTGGCTTCTGCTTCGGATTCTACACTAGTTGGAATTCATGCCCTGAGGATTGCCAGCGTCACTGTTTGTAACTGGCACAGCTTGGCCACCTGCAATGGCATAATGGGCGGCCATGCGCAGGACAGCGTTTACACGGTCAAGGTGCAGCCCGTGAAGCCCGAGGATGCGCCATGCTGGAGCAAGAGAGACGGGGAGTGACCTCGTCGCGAAGTCAGATACGATCAACGGCCTTCTTAGTTGCAAAGCGCCCGGACAGTCTTGCAATTGTGCGAGTGTGGGTCGGCGCAGACGGTATGCCGAAAATGCTGGCCAGGATGCCTTGACGCATCCTGCCCTCCTCCGACCTCGTAAGGAGGCGCTTGACCCTGTCTGATTTGGCGCTGTGTGTACGCAGTGCGGGGACGCGTCAAACCAAAAGGCCCCCCCCTTGCTGCTGCCAAAGCCAGCTTTGCCCATGTTTACTTGTGAGGCCGGGAAGCTTGCAGCGAGAGTTTTGCTTGGATCACGCCAGGTGTGAAAGATCCTTTCCGATCTGTTGCGGGTTCACTGCATGCATCATGCAACTAATGAACAGTGCGCGCGAGCTCTTTGTGCGTATAGCAGGCGGCGCGCATTGTATAGCACACGCGCGTCGCACACTGCATGCGGAACAACAGGCTCACCTCCCATGATCAGCTGAGTGTTTCGCGCTTCAGCTTGGAAAGTCTTGGACATACAAACAATCCTAAAGCTGGCAGTGCCATTCAGCAGCCATGGAAGCTTCCAGAAAGGAATATGTTCTTTCTTGGGCTTTCTTTGTCCTTGACCAGGATTCCTTTGGCAACGCCATATGCAGCAGAGCCGCAAGTTTTTCTTGCCAGCTATGCTGCACAAGTGTCAACACCGTGTGGGTTGGCACTACAAGAGGCATGTGCATGTTTTGCTGATAATTCCGGGTTTGCTTGTTAGGTGGAGAAATGCAAGAGGTCTCACTGAAGCTGCCCAGTTTGGCGGAAGGTTTGCTAAAGGACGATCCCCTTGACAACACGGCGTGTCTTGGAATAACGAGACAAACAAACACACAAACAAACAAAGAAGCAAACGCATCTTGCAATTAGCTACAGAAGCGATCATATAGAAGCAGGAGCCCGCGAGAGCATGCTTCAATCTTCCCTACGTACGTAGCTCACATGCGGCATAGGGGACAATGCGCCCTGCATTTGTGGCTAATCGTCGAATGATTTGACCACCCCGTGGACAATCACAACCTGTCTTGGGCTTTTTGTGTTTGAGCATGGAGCAGACTTGCCTTAGGTTCCAGCACTTCAATCATGGGAGTCTACAGGCTTGCAGTGTTGAAGGGCTGAGTAGGTTTGGTAGGTCAGCGAGAGCCGCTCGCCAGACCAGCATGCCCTGGTGCACGTTTCACGGCACGGCATTTGGCGTGATGTGATGCATGTGGCGCTTTTGCGCGCTCCACACATCCTCACGACATGAAGCTGGAATCGCTGAGGGTATCCTTCCATAGAGGGTCTTCTTGTGTAGGACTGGTCCTTCAAAGCTTTGCTAGCCCCGGGTGCCAGGAAGGCATGCTGACGAAGTATTCCATCCGGTCCTCCGAGTATATGGGCCCCATTGACAGCAGCGAGTCTACCATGTAGGCCTGGGGCCCATGGCAAGGGATCGGATCAGCGGATCAGCCACTCCCAAGCTGGGGCTCCAAAGGTGATGCATTCTGTGCGGAAGGTCCAGATGCGGAACTCTTGAAACGGACTGCTTTGAACACCGGTTGAAAGTCAACACGGCGTTCAAATTGTTCAAAAGGCAGGATTCGAACGTACAGTAAGTAGTTTGAGGAATCAAACACTTGAGCCGCGTGGAAACCGTAGATTCAAGAAACACACGCAAAGGCTATCCGCCTATCAAGTTCAGGGTAGGCCCCACCTCGATCTCCGGCAAGAGGCGCACTCTAGTGACTTGGGGCAGTTTGGGTCCGTCTAATCAAGTGCCAGATGGCCAGGCGCGCGGCTTAGCTGTGGAGCCGCCTTGTTAGGCTGCGAGCCATGCAGGATGCGATCCTTGAGAACCCACTTTGGCTGCCAGGGGTCACTTGAGCGCTCAGTTTAGTTTTGATGGATCTGAAAGACGTGGGCTCCCTTGAAGAGAATGATCTCAGCACAGGACTCGACAGCACGGCATGATTTAGGCATGAGCCCTATTTCGGCAAAAACACACGGCACCGTGCCAAGAAAACAAGATATCGCCATCTCAGTTTCAGGACGGAGCAACATAACAGAACCATTATACACTAAGTTACGCTTGCACTCGGCAACGCGTTCTTCATGCTTCAGCCAGGCAACACGTCAGTTTTGCGCCCGCGAACGCTGCCCAAACTAGGTGTTAGTGGGCCAGGGCATAAAGCAGCGAACAGGAATGAGCTGCCGGAACGACTTTTTGAGCGATCGCCTGAGTCACGTATCCAGGCAACACTTCCAAGCAACACCTTCAGAGAAAGAATTCTAGCACATCGCGGCGCAACAAAGCGCTTGTCTCAATAGTTCTATTCCGCGCTGACACTGAGCCACAGCAACTTTGGGTGTTTTTCTCACTCTTCTGAGCGAAGCCTCGCAACGATGCAGCCCAGGCAATACTGTTGGTGACATTTTCATTTGTGCACTATGCATTTGTTAGGATCTTTCTTCATCCGTTTCAAGCAGCATTTCTGAGTAGAGAATCTGGACAAGGATTTTGTGCACACTTGCGCAAACATCTCAGCAATGTTTGTTGAGCGAGGCGTCTGATTCCTGTTTGTGCAAAGTGTTGGAGCTCCCTGATTGTTACTTGCGTGGCGGCATTCTTGCATACGACTTCGGGATCTTGCTTTCACAGTTCACCCAAAGGGGCCACAGCCCCGGTTTTGTAGGTTTTTCGGAAGCCAGTCGCGGCGCCGATTAAGGTTGTACAGCGTCCACATTGGGCAACATTGGGGATGAACTGCTGTGGCGGGGCATTCTGAAGTGTCCGCATGCATTCCGGAAGCTCATAGTGGTAAGGCTTCTTTAGAGTCCAACCACTGATTCTGCCACCCGTTTGACCTGCCAAGTCGTGTTGCTTGGTCCGAGAAGGGAACGACTGTTTGGGCAGTACATGCTTTGTCCATGCCCTCCGCAGTCAGAACGGCTCAGAGCGAGAAGCTAGCTGCGCAGAAGCGCACTAGCGTGCTTAGACGCCACGGCCGCGCCAATGAGCCTCTTGGCATTGCAAGTTGTGGTGAGCTGACGGGAACACCTCAGCCATGGGAGGGTTAGTTGGGCTCTTTGGGATCCCGAAGGCTTTGGCTGCATGGCTGATGTGAAGAGCTTGATGGCACCCACAGATCAGCACCGGCTGCATCAGCAGGGACCCCCTCTTCTCTCAGAAGGGCAGGGCACCCTGCGCCGCTTGTGTTTAAAGGGCCTTCGCCTCCTCGGAGCGAGTAGCCGAATCATTTCAGCGCCATTTGATCCTTTGCACAGTTGGCAGCCAGACGACACGTGCAGCTGTTGCCTTTGTGACCAATGGCGGCTCAATGGCCAATGACACGCGATGACACAGTGCATCATGAGTTCCGCGCCAGATTTCTTCCGGTATGCCTTGTCAAGGAAAGACCGCGTTGATCACCGGAATCACCGGGCAGGACGGCCATTTGTTTTGCAGGCAGGCCCTGCCTGAATAAAAGAAGGTCATCCAAACGAAATGGTGTAACAATACGGATGCTAAGAAATCACGAGACGAGAAAACCGTAGTTGGACTTCCTCCTTTTAAGAGGCTGGGAAGTTAACCCTAGACCTTCTGACTCCCACCTACAGATCTAGGACCACATTTTATGCCATCATTGGAATCATGTGCTGAGGGATAGTTGCCATCCCGACTCATACTAGGGCTTTTCTCCATCCACCCTCCTGGGTTAGATCACGTTGGTTTTGCACAGGCTTTACGCTTTGCCCAAACCATACCAAGAAAAACTACTGCCGCCCATGACACAGTGATGCGAGCGCAGGACGGCTCTTACTTGGCCGAGTTTCTTTTGGAGAAGGGCTACTGCGTCCACGGCATTATCCGCAGGTCATCCTCTTTTAACACGGCCCGGCCCTTGGAAAACCTTAGGCCGTGAAGTCCAAAGCAAAGCTGAAAAACTTAGGTTTGGATGCAACGGTAGAGAGAGAGAGAGAGGTTCCAATGTTTGGGTGGGCGATCGGTTGAGACAGCAGACTTGTCTCACGGTATGCAAATGGATGAGCTCCATGAGCCCGAGGCAGCAGTAGCAAGTTGCTCGCAGGGTGGTTACATGTCTAGAAGTAGTGGATGCATGGATGTTGGCTGATCACTGGAAACATTGAGAAGAAGCACCCTGAACACAGTTGCAGGAGGCGTTTCTATGCTTGATGTGTTTTTTCCAGGCAAGGATTGACCACATCTTCGAGAAGGCAGGCGTCGCTTAGTTCACTCGTGGCAGCCGTGCTTCATTGTGCCAGAGGCAATGCGCAGGTGTAGGCGGCCCCTTTTTGTTTGGAGGATTTGAATGCTGTTTGAAACTCACCAGCCGCAATACAGATGCGCTGGGCCTGGGACTGTTCAATGCAGACCGCCAGTAAGTTACTTGAAAGTAAGCTGTTGACATACTGAGAACATGACTTATAATGCTTGTTCGTGTTTCCCGTGTCCGCGTGCGGACGGCTCTTGTTTTCAGAGCATGGAGGTGAACCTGCACTACGGCGACCTTGTCGACTCTTCCAACCTGGCATCAATCATGGCCAAGGCGCGTGCCTGCGAAGACCGTCGGGTGAGCCACCTCGGATGGAAGTAGGCGCGCTCGCCTGTTCTACATAATGTGCGACATGAGGTTGTGTTACAGACTTCGCGCTCTGAAGTCACATCCTCACTTTTGTTGATTGCGACGGCTGAACACTTGCGGTTGTTGAGTTGGCGCCGCGCTAGACTTGCTCAGATGGACGCGCAAGCAAGTAGCCTTTGTGGTTTCATGTCCTTCAAGAAAAGTAGGGGCGAGCCAGGAGATGCCCCGGCAATAACAGATGCCCTTCACGGCAGTCCAAGTAAGCCCCTTGGGAGTTGACGTTGTCAGTGCAAGACTACGTGTCAGCGCGAAGACGGCAATTTCAATGCCACCCACAAAATCGCCCAATGTGAGCTTGCGCCGCTGCTCACGCGCCAGGTCCGCCCAGACGAGGCTCAAGGGGCCTTGAGATTCCCATGCGCGTTTGTCTGTCTTGAGGCTACCACTTCTTTTTGCGGTTTTAAAGGGAAACCAATGTTTGAGCGATGCTTTTGCCTTTAAAGGGAAACCAATGTTTGAGCGATGCTTTTGCCCTTAGTAGGCTGCGGTATGCGGGCGTTGTAGGCAGGAGATGCGGCGTTGAAGCCGCACAGACAGCAATGCTGAAGAATTGTACCTGCCTGCTAAGCCCCGCAATTCGCGTTAATGGTCGTGGCAACCTAGGGAATAACAAGGCTACCCCGCATGATCGACATGCTTTTCTTGGATTCTATTTTTGCTAGTAGCGTTGCTTAGGGAAGTGCATCAACTTGTGCCATGAATGAGGTGGTGTTGCTTTAGCCAGGTGTACAATCTGGCAGCACAGTCTCACGTGAAGGCTGGACTTGCAATGAGCGGGGTCGATGGTGGTGCCTAATCATGTTGTTGGCTCCAGTTGAGTTACGGATCTTCTGATGTTCTGTGACGCCCGCTAGCGCATCGCGGTGGCCGCCTGTGGAGATTGCCCAGCTTTTGCTGTTTGAGTATGAAGCTTGCGCATGTATGTATTTAAGGCCTGTGGGGCCATTAGTATGAAAACGCCGAAACCAAGAACAACTATAAACAAAGCAAGACATACAAACAACCAAGGACGACAAAACATGTTTTCAAATCTTCTGAAATTCACTTTACGAATGTATTTATTTCAATCACCCCCAAACACTCACAACTCTTTTTTATTCTGCAGTCATCGCCTAAACGGCCGGGGCTCGCGCAGGTCCAAACAGAGGAGAAACAAAGAGCAGTTTTGACCGTGGCACACGTGTTTCCAGCCATTGGGTCGCGTCGGAGGTGTCCTTCGAGGAGCCGGAGTACACTGCCCAGGCGGATGGTGCCTTGGCAAAGCTATGTGCAGCACGTGGCCAGGGCTGACATGAAGTTCACAATGAAGTTCAACTGAGTGGCCACCTAGATCACGCCAAAGGCGCTCGCTACCTTGGGCCCAGGGTTTTCTCGCAAGACACAAATTGTACTTGTTTCTGGTTGTCACTCCTCCTTTCACGTTGTGTTTCCGGGAGTTTGGGAAGTGTAGTTTACTTTATTGAGCGTCTTTGGGCTTTGCCAGCCAGTCCTGCGCTGAAGCATTGCCGGATGCAACTGCCACCAAGGAGTCGGTACCCTGCGACTGTTGGAAGCCATCCGCACTGTGCCTCGGCGCTTGGTTGTGTGCAGAGCAAATTGTGGAGGTGTTACCTGTGGGTTTTTGGCCCTTACCTGAGCTGCCAACAGTTCATGAGTACCGCTGGCAAGGGGCGTACATTTATGAATCTGTTACTCCCATGCTTGAATCACCAAGGCAAAAAGATCAACATCCCGACTTCCAGAAAACACATCTTTGCCAAGGTGTCCATCAGTGAGGTTCATGTGTGTTTTGATAGCAGAGAATCCAGCAGAAACTTCATACGTAGCCTTTTCCGAGTACAGGGTATTGGCCCAAGGAGGGCGTGGTATGGTGAAATATTGTGACCACTAGTCCCTTGCCCACATTGTCGGAGTGACAAGCACATTCACATTTTGTTCTACAGACGTGATGACGAAAAGAACCCCCCTAGGCAGAAGGGAGATTTCGACTGGAGCCAACCTTGGGATTCTTCGCATTCTTCGCAAGGAGGGGATGCAGTCTCGTAGCAGCCAAGGTGGGCCTGGAGAAGACAACCAGGTTCTACCAAGCCTCAACCTCTGAGCTGTATGGCCTGGTCCAGGATGGGATGGTTCCAGGATTTGCAACCGGTAGGTTGCGGAACCAGCTTGCAATTTTTGCAGTGTTGCACGTGTTTCAGCCGCAGGCTTCGGCCATGTTAATTTGTTATGCCCTGGTTTGGGCCCAGATGGGCAAAACCAGAAGCAAGGCTTTCGCATGCTTTGGATGCAGCAAGGGTTGGGCCAACCTGCATCGCTGCAGCCTGCGGAAGACCTCAAGAATCCGACGCCGTGCAAACAAACAGCAGAACTTGTTTGGATTGGCTGATGCTTAAATCCTCAGCTAGTTGCTTGCGAAGCAGCGGGATGTGGTTAAGTGTCCCTTTCCTTCCAAACCTCAGCTTCTGGCCGGCCAACGTGTTTTCAAGCTCCTTGTTTTTCACTTGGCATCGAATTTGTTCAGTTTTCCACTGGAACTGAGGCAAAACCACCGGTCTTGGAACAAAAGGATACAAAGGCGGTCGAGCAAATTCGTCACTGCTCAAGTGCCAAGCGTGGTCCAGGAGGTGCCGCAAAAAGAGACCACACCCTTCTACCCGCGCTCCCCTTATGCCGTGGCAAAGCTCTACGCCTATTGGATTGCGAGGGGCTCGGATTTCTCCAGCCAAGTTGTGCAGGTCCAGGCGTGCTGGAGTAACAGTTGGAACTGCTAGGACTAAGGTTAGGGATCAAGAAAAGACAGTGCGTTGAAATTCCATGCTGTGTGTTTGCATGTCCCGCCTGTTTTTCCGCGGTGATGGCGGCTTGTGCTTGTTTTTGACTTTTCGGGATATGCCAAGCGTGCCAACCATGTGCTGCAGGTAGTGAACTACCGGGAGGCGTACGAGATGTGCCTTTGCTGCAGGGGCTGTGTGTTCGCACTTGCCCTGGTTGGTGAGAATTTGCCAACGCCTGCGCTTGCCTGGCAATTTTCCAGACTCACTGCTGTTGCTGATTTACGCTTGCCGTTATCCGTGTTTGCCTGCTGCTGGGCCGTGTTTGCTTGTTTTCCCCATGTCCTTTGAAGGTGAAGCCCTTGATTAAAGGTTAATAGCGTCGGAGCGCCAATGTCCCTCCACAAATTCCTCAGGTTTGCCTGCAACGGCATTCTCTTCAACCATGAGTCCCCCAGACGAGGAGGCTCTCACGGCCAGACATCGACATTCTTTGCGTGGCGCGTTCGACCTTACTTGCAACATACTTGCAACACTTGACCAATGTGCCAATGCAAGCAGATTGTCACCGAGTTGAGCCAACGAGATTCGAGGCCTTGGCCCTTCGCCACAGGGACCCTGGAAAGTAAGAAAGGTGTTCCTCAAAATGGTGCCTGCAAAAATGTGTTATTCCTTGAAGAGTGCACCATTCTGAGAACCCCTTATATAAGTCCTATTCGGAATACGGATGATCGGATGCCAGGCACCTTCGTGACCAAGAAGGTCACCGCCAACGTGGCTCAGGTCATTGCAGGCCCTTTTTTGACTGCTATTGGGTTGGATCGTTAGACCTCAACTTTTTGGGAAATCAAGGGGTGTTCCACTAAACCCACAAAAAATTACACTTTTTGCAGGGATCAGCAACAACAAAGCTTTCCAATCGTGCAAATCGGTGTGTCAGTTGCTCTCAAACCCTCCACGTTTTACAGACACAGCACCGGGGAGGGTCAGAAACGGGGCCCCAATCAACTGCGCTCTACCTGTCAGCGCTTGGGTTCCCGATATGGCAGCTCACCTTGTTGTTAGTGCAAAAGGGGCGTGACACTTTTTCTTCTTGCGTGGGAGGTAGTTTTGCATAGAGCAGCGACCCGGTCCAAGAGCATGTGTAAGGACTCCTTTAGTCTGAGTTCCTTACCCATGTTGCAACCGAGAACGTCTTGCGCCAACTCACCCACGAGATTGGGCAACAAATCTCCAAGCTCAATCAAAACGACGCTGAGTGGTGGCAAAGAGCCAACGTAGAGGAAGGTAGGCCGGCTTTTCAAGTGAGCACTCTCGTTCAACCGCCAAGGACCTTGGGGGGATTGGCGGGGGCGCGTGCCGCCAGGCACTCGCGACCGCATACTGCTGGGGAACTTGGACTCCAAGCGCGACTGGGGCCACGCCAAGGAGAAAACGCGTCACCCGCCGGCTCAATGTCGATCACCGGCGGGTCTTGCCCGATGCTCGCGAGTGAGCAACAAAGTAGGAATTGAAATGTATCGGCGAAGTCAAGTTGGTCGTGGAAAGGGGTTCCGAGATTCAACTTGTTTTTTTTGTGGTGGCTTCAAGCAACTTGGTGGTTTGTGGCAATCGCGTGGGCAACGCGCTAAATTGTGATTTGGTTTTCCCGCCCTTCCAGCCCAGAAGCGTTTGAGAGCCGGGAATGGTTTTGTGGCCCTGGCCCTGGATCTGGAATATGTTGCTGCCTTTACTTTGCCTGACTGGATCGGGTCCCAAGCTTTCTGCCAGATGGTAGTAGCTTCAGTGGTGTTTGAACAGCCCTTGTGAACTGCGAGCACAGCGTTCAAACTGTTAGTTTTGACTGCCTTGCCTTCAGAACTTAGTTTAACTTGGGCAGAGCTTTCAGCTTGATTTGTCCATTTTGTTGTTTTACAGTTCTTCACTCGATGTAGGCGCTAAGCCGAGCCTCAGTGGAGATTGAATCGCATTTTGAGAGCCTTGAGCCGCCACCTCTGGTTGAGCTGGTTGCTGGCAGCGTACATGTTTCTGCATTCCTGTTTTCTTGAGTGAAGGCTTGGGCCCGGAGTCTTTGGAACGCCTGGCAACTCTAGTTGTGGCCTTCAGGGCCAGGCCTTGAGTTGAGCTTTTAAGTTCAGCCAAAGGAAAGTCGCAAAGTGAAGTTTGCTTTTGAGAAAGAGGGCTGCAAAAGGACAGTTACTGTTTGGGAAGTCTGTTGGCAAGGCTTGCTATTCTTGGGCCCTAATTAAGGCAACGAGCAAGGTGCTTGCAAGGACCTGTATTTTGGAGGGCCACAGCACTGTAGGCGTTTGTGCCCGCAAAAGGTTGACGAACGAGTCTGCGAAAGAGATCGTCGTTTCCTCGGGAAGGATTTAGCGAAAGCTTCTTGGAGACACGTGCGTTTGCCTACATTCTTGTAGGCTCCACTCTCTTGTTTGTGAACAGGGGGATGCAGCAGCATGACTTGAGTCCTTGATTCCCTGCCTGTGCTGGTAATGGTGCAAGGCAAAACGCTGGCTGGGCTATTTTGGAGCAAGTTGCGCGAAAGACCGGTGAAAGACCAATCGCATTGGGCCTAGGTTGGAGGCTGCGCGCAACTGCAATTGGAAACGGCGAAGGATTCATTTCACACTGCTGCAAGATGATGCAATCCTGCCAGCGCAGGTGAACGACACAATCTCCGGGTTTGCAAGCGTAACTGCAGCATGAATAATGGCTCCAGACCTTCACACTGGAAACAAAAGAAGGGAAGAATTGCGCTTTCCGGAAGCAGGAATGTTGATCAACAAAAATGATCTCTGCGTTTTTCAGAGGCCTGGGGTTCAGAGCAGGGCAAGTGCCCCATTTTGCGCATGTCAGCCTCCAGGCACCAATCGGAAGCTTTCAGTTGTGCAGTTGTTATCCGCCTGGGCTTCAGACTTTGCAGTTTCACCTGGCATGCTTTAGGCGCCAAAATCCACGCAGGCCGTGCAGTTTCTCAATCTCCACGCAGGTCCTGCATGCAGTTTTCTAGCTTGTTCCGGCGATTGGGGCTCATCCTCAGGCCGCGCAATCCATGCAGGCTACCGCTACGCAGTTTGTGCGTTCCTACCTCAAAATCCATCGCCCTGCGTTTCGTTCTTTTCCCGGCTTTTTTTTCCCGCGGACTGTAAAATCAACGTTCCACAGTTCCGAACAGTAGTCGGGTGATTCTCCAGCTTGTCCACGCAGCCAACCATCAAAGCGCGTGTGATTTGAGCATAGCTGACTTGCCGCGCCTCTCAATGGCTCGCGCCGTGCTCCCGTGCAGGACTACGTCAGGATGATGTGGATGATGCTGCAGGTGGAGAAGCCGGATGACTTTGTGGTGGCTACCAACAAGCCGCCCGATCTTGGGAAATCGGGAACGGGCCATGGTTGGGGACGTACTTGGAACGCCCACCGGCGTTTGGCAGCAATGGTAGCACGTGTGCTTGTGTTTTTGGTCGTTTGTGAAGAACCTTGATGATTTGCCAGTTTTACTGTTTAACACTTTCGGCAATTTGCCTAGAAGGTTGGCTCAGCAGAATATTGAGCACTAGGTGAAGCAATCAAGTTCCGACTAGAATCATTTGCAGCCATCACGTGTTAACTTCAGACACTGCATGACGGTGCCAATGAAGTCTATCCGTCCGTGGTGCTGAGGCAATACAGCGTCCGCGACCTCGTGACACTGTGTTTTGAGATGGCGGGGCCCGACTTGAGTTTGACTGCAGCCTCAAGATTTGAGGGCGAGTGGGCGCAGATTTCTGATTAACATGTTCCGTCGGTGCCTCTCTTGGTTCGACGCTCCAAGACGCCCCTCCCATGTTCATTCTCCAAACGGTATGGGCTGAAAAGGGGATTGGGTGTTGGCGCCGGCGCCTTCGGACTGGGAATTTTAGACAGTCATGTGTAGACATTAACTTGCAGATGAATATATAGATATGTGTATATATATATATATATACGTGTATATATATATATATATATGTGTGGTTGTGTTTGGGACTTGGTAAAAAGACAAACATTGGCAGTGTCCTAGGAAGGCAATGTGGCCTGTGATCATACCACTTCCACGCAAAGATTCACGCATGTTGAAGGCCAGATGCCCTTCAGGACCCTTGTAGCAATTGTAGGAGTGGACACATCAGGGCCTTTGAGAAGTGCACACATCCCGGGCCGACAATAGGTTTATTTAGGAACTTGACTGTGCAATCGTGATGTCGCCCCATGGCATGATGTTGATGGAATCTCTCCTGAATGCCTTGGCTTGCTGTTCACCATCGAGTCATATATTTGATTATGATGTGCGTTGATGTG
Source organism: Effrenium voratum (assembly GCA_963377175.1). Taxonomy (NCBI): domain Eukaryota; class Dinophyceae; order Suessiales; family Symbiodiniaceae; genus Effrenium; species Effrenium voratum. The sequence goes on along the minus strand of CAUJNA010003515.1, from coordinate 302,671 downwards.
CTTCAGTGAGTTCAGTGAAGCACAGGCACTCCACGCACATTCCACGCCCTTGCTAGCATGACCCTTCATGGCCATCTTGTCTTGGTTTGGGGGTACCCTTTTTGTGCTTGGTTTAGAGCAAAACCAAAGAACAACCACCCATGTTTAGGGTTTCCTTATTTCAGACAACCCCATGGGGTGCATCTTGGTTGTGAGTTGCAGTTTCCAGCGAGAGAATCGTGAGAGACTTGCAGGTTGGCAGAGCCATCACGTGGCGCCCTGGAAAGGAAAGTGAACTGGAGGGATGCTGTGAATGCCGAGGCTGAAGCTGACCTGTCGCGGCAATCTAGGCGTTAGCTCAAGCAAACAAGATGGACTTGAGCCAGGCTTTGGTTTGCAGTTGCGTGGATTCCTTCTTTGTGGCATTGGACCCCGGACGGAGCAGTTTGCGTTTTTGTTTTTTTTTTGGTCGAGACAGGATTTGCAGCACGCAGAATAGGAAGCAGTAGCCACACGGATTCGCGCAGCAGGGGGAGGGGGGGGGGGGCTTTTTTTCGGAAAATGACATGGGGCACCCCTGGCGGATTTGCTAGATCCTTTCTGACAGCAGGTTGCAATTGCCAGGAAGCTAGAGCGTTGACATGCTCATCTAAAGCAGCTAAAGCATCAACACCTTGATGTTTTGGCAGCTTGCAGCTTGCGCTAAGAAGCTCATGTGATGAAGCCATCGCACCGATGATCACCGCCCTGCGGAGCTATAGAGTCATCCGTGATCCCTCGTGCGTGATAGCTTGCCAATTCAAACTTGACAGAATAAGATGTTCCTGTTGAAAGGGGCCCTTCCCATTGACCCTTGCAACATTTCTGAACTTGTTGCAGCCTACGTGACGGAACCAGGAACCTGTAAGTGTCTGAAGCGGTTGTTGGGTTTGCTTGCCCGCCCCATTTTGATGCGAAGCACAAAGGTCGCTCCTTTGCCACCAAGGAAGCGGGCTGGCGGCGTTTGTGTTGGCGGGGTTTCGTCATGACAACACGCTCATCATTCTAGGATCCCGGGATGACAGACCATTTCAGGGCTCATGTTCAAAGCCCTTATGGATTTCCTTGCAGAATGTCAGGTTTGGGACATCCCCTGTCGGTTCCATGGATCAGCGCCTAGGAATAGCAAAGACTAAAAACGGACAGCTCACATACTCTCAAACCAATCAAGCAAAGAAACTAGCAAGCAATGCAAGCAAACAAACAAATAAGCAACAAACAAAACCAGAAAAAGCAAGCAGACAGACAGACAGACAAGCAAACAAACAAGAACACGCACGCACGCATGCGCGCATGAGCGACGGTGCACACACGCACGCTCGCACGCACACGCGAAAAGCTGCTCTTTCGGCATTATAACCACACAAGCATCACACGCTCGCACGCTGTTTAAGCGCGCACACGCAACACACAACACACAACACACAACACACAACACACACACAACACCCACCACACAACACACCACACAACACGCAACACAAAGCACACGACACACCACACAACACACACAGAGAACACAACACAACACAACATAACACAACACAACACAAAGCAACACAACACAACACAAAGCAACACAACACAACACAACACAACACAACACAACACAACACAGCACACACACACACACTTTTGCGCGCACACACACACACTTTTGCGAATTTGCGCCCCCCCCCCCCCGCCCCCCCGCTCCCCCCCCCACACACACACACACACACACACACACACACCCACACACACACACACACCCACACACCCACACACACACACACACACACACACACACACACACACCCACACACACACACACACCCACACACCCACACACCCACACACCCACACACACACACACACCCACACACCCACACACCACACACACACACCCACACACCCACACACACCACACACCCACACACACACACCCACACACACACACACCCACACACCCACACACCCACACACCCACACACACACACACACCCACACACCCACACACCACACCCACACACACACACCCACACACCCACACACCCACACACCCACACACCCACACACCCCACACACCCCCACACCCCACACACCCCCACACCCCCACACCCCCACACCCCCACACCCCCACACCCCCACACCCCCACACCCACCACACACGCGCACGCACACTCACACGCACACGCAGACGCAGACGCAGACGCAGACGCAGACGCAAACGCAGACTCGCACAGACACACACGCAGACACGCACAGACACACACAGACACACACCACACATAAATAAATACACTCTCTCTCTCTCTCTCTCTCTCTCTCACGTGCACCCGCGCGCACACAATTCACACACACACACACACACGCACATGCGCACTTGCACACAGTCGCACCCTCACAAACAAGCAAAAGCATGGACCGGCAAACGCCCTTTCACACTTGCACAGAGTATACCCACGTACTTACCGAAATATCAACCTACACGCCCATGCCCATGCCTTCGCCAATTGGTATGTTATGCGGCCTTCAGCCGGGGAAGTATGAGATGTTTGATGCTTTCGCCAAGGCGTGGCAAGGGCCTGGAAGAGGAGGGCGTAGACGAGAGCGGCCAGGTGTTGGTGCAGGCGGGGTGGGTGGGCGAGCAATCAGTCCGTCGCCTTGGCCTTTGAGCCGCATCGGCGTGCGTTGGTAAGGAATCCATTCGCCGTGACTGACAGTTGATAGTTGATGTTGGGTTGATTTTGAGGTAATCAGCGGAGGATTTTCAGGCAAGATCCAAAGTAGCAGCAGGACTCGCCCAGAAGCAGCATGGACCGACCACAGCAGAATCGTAGAATGCAGGAAAGAGGTGGAACAGGTGAATGGGAAGGAGGCCGTCTTATCCTTCGGCCCATTCGCATGCGAGCGCAGCGGATGGAACACCGAGTAAGAGAGGCGCCTTACACATGGAAGCGAATGATTTTCTTTGCATCTTTCGGCCATTATTTACCCTCACTTGTCCAAAGCCGACCTTTTTGTGACCTTTCCATTTTTCGCCCCTGTGGCCTTGTTATATTAGTCATGAGTCGATTTTTGTTTTCAGGTCCTCTGGGCAGCTGAGTTGGAGACACGCAACGACACACATCCATCACCTAATTAACGGTTCCGCGTCCGAACCGCGCAGTCAGTGACTTTCCGGTACCAAATCAAGCGCCTAAGAACCCGAAACCACTCCACATTCATCCACTCGAATCATCCATTTGTTGAGCTCTGAGACGGAGTGCCATTGCCTTTTCTTCCGGGAAATTGATCTCGCATGGGAGCACGTGAAAGACCAGGGAAGGGAATGTCAGGAGATGAGACAAATCAATAAAGTTCGAGTGAATGGGAAAACCGCGGGACTGTAACCTAGTCACTCTCTCTGCCTTCACACACACCCACACACGCCTCTGTTCCGCTCAGCCTCTCTCACGGAAATGCGCATGGAAATGCACATGTGCACCTGGAGGCTCAAGGCACGGCAATTGCACCATCAGATCTCACGCAGATGTGCTGCCAAAACGTGAGGAATCCAAAATGGGGTACGAATGGAGAAAAGAAAAACATGTCATGTATGATCTCAGCTTCATTCCTCTCTTCGCTCGGGAATGTTTGGTGATGAGAGATCGGGGGAAGGGCAAACGGCGAAACTCATCCTTTGCACCCGTTCACGCGTCCATTCCTTCTGGCTCAATTCATCCACTTTTCTCTCTTATTCCTTCAGTCACATCATGGATTCTGTAACCGAGATGAAGGAAGACGAACCCAAAATTGGGGTCCCCATGTGAAACATCCAGACTCCCAGAGGACGTTTTTCTTGCTGCCTCGCGCCCACTCGCGCAGGTGTCACCCAAGTACTTCCGGCCCACGGAAGTGGAAACCTTGCTGGGAGATCCTAGTAAGGCAAGTACCGCTCTCGGCTGGCCACTCGGTATGTCCACGGAGAAAGAATGCATTGCGCGCTTTTTACGGACCGGAATGCCCTTTCAATTAATATGGAACCCGACAGGGTCCGGAAGATCATGTTCCTTTTAAAGGGCTCCTTTGTTAGGATCCAGCATGCAGAGTTCTCCTGTGATTGTAAATTTGGTTTGCAGCTTATGCATTCTCATGTTCCGTTATTCGTTCTGTAGCACAGTTGTTTTGTAAACACAGCTAAGGATAAGCAAACGACAGGCTGCCATGCAGTTGAACTAGACACCGAGCAAGCGCAATGCTCCATGTGTGGGAGCCTGGCAGGCAGTCTATAAGATCATGTTGTTCCCCAGGCCTTAGATGCCTATTGTGATTCAGGACGGACATGCTTCATGCGGACATGCAACAGGCAAGTCCACATGTTGACCAAAGCTCGGTACCGGGTGGCATGATTGCAGCTTGCAGCTTGCATTGAGTCATGTGTCTTGAGGCATGGGGGTTTTCCTCGGGAGCCGCGGGGGAAGAATGCGAGCTTGCTGTGCGAGCATCCATGGGGCGGTATCGTGCCAAGGAAGCCGCAAATCTCCTTCAAGGAGCTGGTGTATGAGATGACCCTTGGCAGGCGATCCAGAAACCCAAGGCATTCCGGTGCACGTTTTGTGATGTAGAATTCGCTCAGGGCGAATATGGGCAAACTATGATGAAGTATGGTCAGGCATGAATGGTAAGGGTTGTGTTTGCCTGTTTGCCGAATTCAGGGCTTTTGCCCTCGAGCTTGGGGTTATTTGGGGATGGTGTTTCTTCTTTGTAGGGAGGTGCTATTAGCCGCTGTGGGCCAAGGAGCTCTTCACACAATTTGTTCAGGTTGGATCGCTTGGCCGACTATCGTAGAGGGAAACAAATGTAGCACAAGCCCATCGGACGGAGAGCAGCTTCTTTGTTCCATCCACTCCTCCCCGCCCCCTTGGAGGAAGATGTGTCGTTGCCTATGCCTGGCACGGGCCTTTACTTTGGCAAGTGCGGACGGTTGGATGGTTGGTTGGTTGGTTGGGTTCGGTTGGGCTGGATAGGATCTGGTTGGTTGGTCCGTTGAGGCCGCTTTTTGGCAGGCTGGGGCTTGGATTGGTATATTGTGTTGGTTTGGGGTGGTTCAGAAGGATAGGGGCGCTGTTGGGAGTAAGTGGGTCAGTTGAGCGGCTTTTTGGGGGTTAGGGGCTAGTTTTGGCTGCCAGGTTTGCTTTGTGGTTGGGTTGCTTGGTGCGAGACCCGAGGATGGAGTATGACATGACGCAGGTGGGCCTGAAGCTGCCGGAGAAAGCAAAGGACATTCTGAAACGACAGGACGTGGGGGAGGTGGCTCCGGTTGATCCAAAGGCAGAAGGCCCTGCCGGTATACATGGGACCATTCGGGAAGCCACCAAAGATGGACTTTCACTGGGAAAACTGGTCAAGGAGCCATGGATTATTGATCAACCACCATGTAGCTCCGGGAGCTTCTGAAATCCGTGTTGGGAGAGTGTATAGGGGTGTTGTTCCGAATCCGAATGACTGCTCCGGCCAGCCCCCAGGTTTGATTAACGGGGCATGTATGGTGTTTGGAAGTGTGCGGAGGGCTCGTTGGGCGCCCTTCAAGGACCAATATTGCTGAGCTCGAGCCGGTGTATGGAATTTGAAACATGTGCAGCGAATGAAAAAGGGTGACACTGCGCTGTGCTAAGTCAGGTGGGGGTGGGGTCGTTGAACATGAGCCACTTCAAGACCTCAAGACATGCCGTGTTCAACAGTTTTGGCCTAGCTTCGTCTATTTCAGGGGACAATTGCAACACCCTCAAAAATACTTTACTCCATAAAGTCTTTTCTAAAACAAGTTCGCCAGAAGGTCCCATGTCATTCAGAGGCGATTTTGCGTGCACGTTTTTTTCTACGTTTTTTGGGGTCCAGCCCGAAAAGGAAGGGATTCACTCTGCAAGCTTCATTCGCCTCTGGTTCATTCGGGTTGCCAGGTTGCCGGTGAGAGAGGATGTGAGAGCCACGTTTGCCCGCAGTTGTCTAGGCGGTTGGCCTCGATTTGGTTCATGTGTTTAGGTGATGTGCATAGTGCCTTGCGTTCCCCGCATCAATCTCTAACCTGGTCATGCAATTTGCTCGTGGATTTGGCACAGGCAATGCTGCTTGAGCAACTCCTTTGGCCATCTCCGCGACCTGCGGGCAGCTTTCAACAAGCCACTGCGAGGTCTGACCTTAAGATCTCGTTCTTTTTGTTTGGCTTGCGCTTCATCAGCCTGTCCCGAATTGGTTGTTTGGATTGGTGGTTTGAAGGCCAGAGAGCTCCCAAATTTGACCTCAGAAGTAACAGGGGCTCACCTCCGATCGCCAATCCAAGCCTCAAATTAGGGGCAAGGTGAAGATTCATGTCTGGGTTCTCCTAGAGTTCGAGTTTCCCGGGCGTGGAGTCGCCAGTTTCCAGCGGCGACTCCCATGGAGCCTCAGCCGATGGCAACTAGGAGATAACTTGTGCACATAGCCGCAAGTAGATTTTCCCCAAGGCAGCGTTCAGAAGCAAGCTGGGCCTGAGCATTCCAAAGTATGGGGAGTGTCACATTTTTGGCAACAACGTATATACTTTACTTAATTTTGGGGGCCTTTGATGGGGCGCAGAAGCCTGTGTTCAAGCCGCGTACTGAGTAGTGCAGATCTTACATGGGTCTGTTGTTCTGTAAGGATGCCCCTTGCTTGTTTTTTTTTAAGGGAAACCAAACGGAAAACCACCATTCGGGGGGGTCCCCTGAGAAAAGACACACGCGTTTTTCTTGTGCTTTGGACTGGGACTAGCTTCAGGAACCTGCCCTGGCATAGACATTTCCGGGCAGCCCTTAGCTGCGATGCATAGCAGCTGCCTTGGGCAGGCCACGTGCCTTTGCTGGATAAGCACCCTGAAAGGAGATCTGCAACGTGAATGAAGGTTGGTTGTGCGCATGTTCAACTTCATAAGGCATGGTTGATACTGAGTAGGCATGGCAATGCTGTCATTTGAGTTTCAATGGACAGACGCAGCTATTCGATGTCATGGTCCTGTTTGACGGAAGCATGACCATCCCCTACAGCAAAGAGTTTTGGCGCAAATGACCGCCGTCACGCTCCTGTAGCGTTCTGTGAACCGGGGAGTCATAAAATAAATAGTTGGTTGATCATGCTGATATTTTTTTATGCTGATGATTCACATGCTTCAAAAGGATCTTGTGAGCTTCTAGCCTATTTTATTTGGGGATTCCATTGCCCTTTGTTCCGCCATGTTGTTGTTCCGCCATGTTCCGCCGATTCCCACGCACAATCCAAGTGAAAGGCAGCACGTTGGAAGGCAGTCACGAGCACTGCCAAGCGGTGACGTTAAGCCGGCATCCAAAGGATGCCGAAGGGCAAAGAAGCCCCAGGTGCAGCCTGTGAGGCCAAAGAAATGGTCAACATGCGAAAGGACCAACAGCTCTTTGTCTTTTTATTCTGGTTGGAGCCAACTAATTCGGATTCCCTGTGTTGCGTGAAGTGATGAACAGCCTTTCGTGCTGGAAGTGGCTGCGGGACCCCCGCCACTTGCTCTATGACAACATCTGTGACTGCACCAAGTGAAAGCGAGTCAGTACCAAGGAATTCCCAAGATACATTGAACATTATGCGCAGGTTGATTGAGGTCAGAACCTATTTCAAACGGACCACGGCAAAAAGTAGGACGAGAAAGCAAGATCGAATCATGGCATTGGTGCCATGGGTTCACGCTGTTGGCTTTCCCGACATTCTCAGGTCTTCATTGGCGAGGCAGGGCTGGGGCTGGACGTCAAGTGCCGGGTGAGCCGCAGCTAGAACTTCTGATTTAAGACAGGGGCCGCATTGGGCGACATGTGGTTTCTACGTCTCTACGGGCCGGGGGAGGAGGTTGCCACATACAAGCACGTATAGCAGCTCTTCATTTCGCTTACTTGAGGCTGCCCATGGTTTGGGACATAGATTGCAATCTTCCAGGCATCAGGAAAACGCCCCGATTCCGCAGGAGCCTCCACAACGGCACGAAGATACGGCTCAACACGTCTAGACAATTCATTTGTTCTTTCCGGCGTTCGTTCATTCATTCATTGCCATGCATTCACTCGTTTACTTCCTTGGAGATTTGCAAGCATGGATCATCCTGGGGGCATGGCTGCTTCTGCTCAGCAAACAGGATGCACACTGAACTCAACCAAGTTCACTTCCGAAAGCAAGCGCTGCATGCTGACCTTGAATAAGGCACGGACGCCGGCACGTGTGGTGGGGCGTGGCACCCCCCCCTGGAGCGCAGGCATCAACTTGGGATTGGTTGGGTGGAACATGTCTCTCATTCATTCCTTTAGTTATGTGAATCAGTCAGCTACCTTTTGAACCAGTGGAAATAAATCCATGTAGTGCACCCCCGTGCCCGGAAGCTTTGTTTTGATTTGTGTTGAGTCCATTTGCGAGGGGCGTTGACCCTTCCTGGTTCGCAATGTTACCACTTTGTGCTTGGCAGAGCGAACTCGGCCTCGGCATGTCAACGACGGAGCGCGCAGCCCTTCAGGCTGAAGACTCTGTGCAAGCAGGTTTGTGGGCTGCGTGGAGCTATTTTTTGCAAAGATTGCGTGGACAAGGTGCCCGAATTGAGCGCCCCTGTTTTTTTGTTTCCTTACGTGAAAGACCATGTTGGTCACTCATTTGCTTGATGCTCAATTATTTCATGTTTGTCCTGTTGAGGCAAGGCCGCCTTCGTTTTAGAATTATTTGACCCGTCCAGTTCTACTCCGCTTTTAGACCAGCGGCGCCTGCATGCCAGGCGCCGCCACCGCGACAACGGGCCCGGGCTACTTTGCGGCGGTCCTTGGAAGAGGCAATGCTAAGAGAGTGTTGTTTTCGTGCCTGTTCTAGCGTGTAGCGTGGTGCAACCTTGTTGTACTTGACGGTGTGTTTTTCAAGGGCTCTGGTGTGTGTTTTGAGAGGACGGCTGTTGCCGCCAGAGGCATCTACAGAGGTGATGGAGGTGATAGAGGTGTGTGTCAAAACGAGGCCCGTAAGTTTACAGATAGCAACAAGTCCAAGAAGCAGGTCCCACAACATGCGCGCACCATTCGCATGCTGTGTCTTCTGTTCGCTGCGAGTGACAGGTCTGGTGGCGTTGGTCGCAGCGACAAAGAAGACTGCTGGAGAGCCCAGGCTTCACACGTCAAATGCGGGGCTGTGCATCGAGGTTCACTCTTTGAGGCCTGAGACGTGCCGTGCTTTATTTCTGCCAAGATGTTTGGTTCACAGACGGCGGGCTTCGGCCAACAGGATCGAGTTGAGCGTTTTGTTTGGGCGGGAAACAAGCCATGATAATCCATGACATGTGCATGGTTTTTAAAGAACTTGCCAACACTCAGACAACATGTTTGTGATTAGTCAACGTTGCCTTTTTGACGAATAAGTTATTGAACACTCCAAGGCATGTAAGCCTTTCCCGCGCGTGGCTAGCACCTTGTCAGCCCAGGCAAATGGCACAGGAGGATGGAGATACGTTGGCTCCCGGCTGCGACTACCAGCAGCTGGCAGAAGGCACGTAGCGGTTGGAGCGGTTGGAGCGGGGCCCATCAATAGCCTCCTGATTGCAGCGTAGCATCGAACAAGGTCACTAGGAAAACCTTCTGTAATAGCAATGGGTTCTACTTGCAACAGCGAATGTCATGATGAAGCAAGTGAAGTCGGGTCGCAAGCAGCATAGCTACGCAACACATGCTGCCATCAGTGCTATGTTGCCCCAATCATGCAAACATATTTGTTGGACAAACATGTGGCTTACTGCACACTTATAGCCCTTATAGCCCTGCTAGGAGCTCAGCATCATGCCATATCCTGATTGGTGCCAACATGTTTCGACTCATGGCCTCCTGGTCCCTGCCTCGGAACTCTCAGGCACTGAGTCCTTAATTGGCCCTTGACGGAAGTATATCGCCCGTTATCAAGATCCCACACGCAGAGCTGAGACGTCTAAACGAGGAGATGGATTTGCAGGGTCCTGAAAGTAATGTTTTTCTCCTAGAATTGTTTTTTCCCCCGCCTCCCGAAGTTCCTCTCTGGGTGGAACAATATTAAGTATTAGAAGGGCACCAGGTGCCCCCCCCCTCTTGCCCTTTGCTGCAAAGGGAATCGTTCGAGGCACGCAATGTGAAACAACAAATCACTTCTAAAAGGCAAACGTGGCCAGCAGGTTGCAAGAACTCACCCATATTTGGTCTCTTTTATGTGCGAAGCGTCGTTACACTTTGTATAGATTTACAATTGCCATAGAATACTCTTAAAAAAGACACTGGAGCCAGAGAGCCCCTCACTGTAGTTGGTCTTGGGAAATCTGGGAGTTTCGAGTTGATAGGGCTCATTGATGTTCATGCTAAAGTGCCAGGCCGCAAAGCAAAGGCTGATATGGACAGCCAATCTCAAGCCACGCCACAACAGAGCGACCAAATACTTCGAAGGGTGTTTGAATGCTTTTGACTTGAAGCCAGCCATTTTTTTGTTTATGCCATCAATGGCGCTGGGCCGCGGGAACTAGATACAAACGTGTTTCAAGACCTGGTCCTTAAGTGCGAGCTCATACCTCCTGCCAGGACCTGCAGGACCAATGCCAGGCGCGTTCCGTGACGGAGTGCCACCCGACAGTTCCTTGGTGCATCTTGCTTGGATGTTAGGACTTTAACTTTTTGCCAACTGGTGGGTTTTCCATTAAACCACTAAAAGTTAAACTTTTAGCAGGGGAGCAGAAAGCAACCCAGAGTTTGTGCCTTCATTTACCTGGACGCTGGCAAGTTCTTCAGAAATCGTTGCCCTGGGCAGGCCCTACTGGGGGGCGCGGCGCTAAGGGGCAAGCAGGGGGCTGTGAGATGGGTCAGGCTGCCCTTGCAAGCTACGTTGGCTTAAGGCATGAAGCGATGACTCAGGATGTGGCTGGTCATTCCACGCTGCTGGTTGTGGGTTTGACGGTGAACAAAAATGGTGCAAGCATCACGGGAGCGCAACTCCTACTTTGATCAAAGGAGCCAGGGTGCCCCTTGCTAGGAACTGGGATCGCTTCCGTGAGTGGCTTGAAGGCTGGTGGGATGGGAAGGCGGCTTACGTGTGGCGTTGAGTTGGACATGGCGTTGCTTTCAACTGCGAATCAGTTCTGATTCAGCCGCCCACAGTCACCATGGCTGAAAGCTACTTGGCCCCGCAGGCGAGGAGCCTGTGAGGCAGGAGCCCAAAGTCGAGGGGAGCACTTGGCCAAATGCAGCTTCCCTGCTGCCTGTTAGTGACAGACGCCCCTCTACCAAAAGAAACACAGCGTTGTTTTTTTTGTATGAGATGTGTGTGTTCGCACTGGTTTGCTTCGTTAAAAGCAGTAATCTCTCCCCCTAAAAATACCCCCCCCCCCCCCCTTGCCCCCCCCCCCAGTTAATAAGCAAATCCCCGGAGAGAAGTATGTTTATTATTAAGGGGGTCCCCAGTTTTCAGGTTGGGGCTGTCAAATTCATTTCCCCAAAGGAGTGCTTAGTGACTGATGGCAAGGGAGTCCCAAATCAAACTGGAAGAGAGGTGGCAGAAATCGTGAGCTTAGTATTGGCTTCAAATTGGGTTATTCTTCTGTGTATTGGGGTCCCCCGGGGTTTTGTAGAATCATTTGTATCACTAGAGCGACCTTCATGATTCGGGGCAAGGGATTAATGTCCGAACAAGGCTTAAAAAAGCGCAATCGAGCACTTCGTGTTTGTTTTTGCTTTTCCTTCGAAAGTGAATTAGTTTCAATTTGGCTTTGTGTTTCTACTACGAGGTTGGGAAAAGCATGGTTCCTCGTTGGCGGGACTTTGAGCATGGCTATTGGATTGCGCCAAATTGCAGGCAAACAGGAAAACGTGTTCTTCGAAATAGCGATGTTCAGCTTCTCAAATTAAACCCTGTCAGTGGAAAATGGACAGACGTTTCTCTTACTGCCAAGCCCACCGCGTGCAGCAGGCATGCTGCGCAGATGTAGGAGTGCATTATTGACAGTGTCATAGTGATTATTAATATTCGTCACTACTTGCTGGGGGCTGCCAATGCAAATCACGGTTTGCTTAGCTCAGTAGCCCGCTAGCGCTGAGCAATGCAGCATGCATTTCAGTCAGACAGGCTGACAGGCGAGACTTCCACGAGCAGATATGAGTTGCTGCTTAGCGCCTTGCTGGGCTTCCGGGAAGAAGGATCAGACCATCAAACAAGTCAGGTGCCGGAAGGGTGGCAAGCTAGGGTGCTCGTACAAATAGGCATGAACACCCCCCTCACGGACATGTAATGCGTTGTTTGTGTAGTTTTTTTCATTGTCAACGTGTGCGACTCTCGGATTTCCTATTGGGACGGAAGAACTCAGGGGCCCGTGTCAGCCCATGTCAAGCCGCATGGTTTCCCGGAAAGGTATGAGGGGCGGCGCAGAGGACTGGCCATGTCACCCGATTCGTCGCACATATTCAGGATGCTCAGGCGAGGCAGTGGATCCTTTCGGGGCTCGAGCAAAGACTTCACAGCTTTTTGGTTTTATGTTATTGGAATGGAATATGATAACCTAGGCCTTGAGACGCTTGCAGTCTTGCAGTGAACATTTTGGCCTACCTAGCTGGCAACGTCACTGGTCGCCTCTGTTCATTCTGCATATTTTAAGACTTGTCTTCCTCGGTGTTTCCCAAGAGGGAATTCACAGACTTATTGGCGCCGTAGGGGGGGAAGTGGGACGGGGGGCCCAATTTATGCATGCATCCTACTACTTGGCGTGGGCCATGGTGACTTGCCCCAGGGAAGCACAAGACCATTTGTTGGGTTTCGGTATACCCCGTACTTGACCTTCAAGGGTGTGGAGTATGCACACGTTCAGGTTCTTAGATGCACCAATCCCTTGAGTTCCACACGGCCTGAAGATAGTTTTCCAAGTTGGTTCCTCGGGTACATTTCGTAGATCCCATCGGAGAACGGATCTTCTGCTTCTGTGCCGCGTCATAGACTCTGCTGGTTGATTCTTGGTGCCACAGTGGCAACGATTGTGGAGAGGAAACCTTGTGCAGCATGGTTCAAGTGTCCAAAAGTTGCCACAAGCTGGCCACCGCAATGGAGAAAAGCGATCACTTTGGGCTTTTGGCTTGCGCCTTATGTATTAGTATAAAGCTTCTTGAAGCGTTAGAGTTAGCTTCGGTTGAACATGCCAGCCATTCATTTGTAGAGTGTAGGTTTGTCGAATATTTGCCAAGCAACTCACTTGAACCTCCACTCAACGAGTGGATTTATAGACACCATCTTCATTCATGGTTTGGGCTGCTTCCATCTTAGGGGTCACCGTCAAACCCTCCGCCCACCAAATCTACGAGCCAGCCACGGATCCCCTGTCTCAATTTTGATGCAGCTTTCGATCACCAGGATCCGACCCGGGCAGGGGCCGTGACGTGGCGCCCGGCTCCCAAGCTGTGCGACCATGGACGTTCATGAACAAAAACTCCCCGTGTGAACGTTGTGTATCAAATTACAAGCTTGGCAGTTTGGATTGGAATGGCCAAGGGTTCTCGGAAGAAAAGTCATGTCCACCACAACCTCACTCATCAATACTACTGTGTTTGTTGTGTTTGAGCCAGTGGGAGGGGGATGGCTCAAATTCCAGACTTAGCCAACCACAAACCGCTGCTGGTGCTGCCTTCAAATGGAATGTTGGTTGGCTTCAAATGTTTCTTTTTCATATGTTGCTTCCTGTCGAATCAGCATCTCAAAAGAGATCAAATCAACCATGCCTGCCCTTCCAGCTCCCCCCCCTCACCCCCTCACCCCCCCCTCATCCCCTCGCCCCCCCCCTCCTCACACCCCCTCCCCCCCCCTCACCCCCCCCTCACCCCCCCCCCCTCACCCCCCCCTCACCCCACCCTCACCCCCCCCCACCCTTTGACCTCTCATGGCTGCCAGGGGCCTGCTGCGAGAGCCGCGCAGCCGCTCGGTCTTTGCCCCCCGTGCCAGCAGGGGCCACAGGACTTTCATACGCCAGGCACGGAGCAACCGGCGCTCGCAAAATTGGATCTGTATTTTGGGTTGGGTAGAGCCGGATCACAAGCAGGCCGCACAAGGCCACGAGGCGAACATTGGCAGAAGATCGAATAGTGTCAAATCCACAGCTGCCCAGGTGACCGCTACCACGAGCTGGATGACGGCCCTCAGGATCACGATTGCAACTTGGGGAGTGTTTTGTGGATGGAGCTGTTGCTGTACTTAAACTTTCAATCTGCGCAGATGACTCTGAAACTTGTGCAAAGGCAAATCGCTTACAATGGAGGGGTGACTATGGTGACTGTGTTGAGATCGGTGACTCCTTGTTCTTCACCGATCTTCATTTTAATAGACGACAAAGCCTCAATCAGGCAATCAGCCAGTAGCTTCACTTCTTTGTGGACTTGATTGTGTTGTCAGGTGGCTGGGCACTCACACAAATGAACATTGTAACACTTTTTACATAGTGTTTGTGGGGGGGGGATGTCTCCAACTTGCGCTGCAGACGATCGAGGCAGAAGACATCCTTGGAACAAACTTCCAACAGACAGATGAGCTTCTGTCACTGAATGGCTGGCACTCGGTACACTATGGAGGGCCATGTTTGTTCGATACGGTTTTCCCGAGAACTGTTGTTGCACCCTGCCTCCCTTCCGCAGACTGGTTAGTTTTAAGTTTTAGCCTGAGTTCATGGGCAGGCCCGGGATCTGGGGCAACAGAAAGTCAGGATGCCCAGGGAGGAGGTTCTCGTCCTTTTCGGCTCGGCTTTCAGCGGGTACGTGGCCATGGAGGTGGACCCCCGGAAGGCCAAGAGGAATGCCGATGCTTGGACTTAGTGGGCTCATGGCTGCGCATTAGGCGCCACTAGATCGGATTTGGTAGCAGTACGTTGCTCAGGTTCGTTTAGGGTGAGCTTTGGGCTGCCTGAGATCTCAATGAGGGCGGATTGGTAGTTTGGGGTTCATTTGGGTTCCGTCCCAAAACCCCAGTCGGTCTCAATTACCGCCGAACGGGGAGAAGTAAAAGTTGCCAAGAGCTGCGCAAGGAGGGCGCAAGGGCGTGCAAGGGACGCGCAAGGTTTAAGTTTTAGGATTTCATGCACGATGCTGCCGAGCTTCATGATTGGCGAGTGTTCTTTATTTTCAGTGACACCACAAAATCAGCGCAAGCAGCGCTTGTGAGCAGCGCGCGCAAGGTACACACAGGCACGAGAAGACGCAGCATCTACCCCATTTGATTTAAGTTGCCTCGGATGTCTTAGCGGCACGGTTCAAGGAATTACCCCATTTGATTTAAGTTGCCTCGGATGTCTTAGCGGCACGGTTCAAGGAATGGCAATTTGCTCTGCTTCCGCAACATACACTGTCCACCGTGAAAGTCGCGGCAGTTTGGAAGCCTGGGGATCCCGGTGCACGTGTGAACAACAAGTACCGCTTAGAAAACCTTCCTTGGCAATGCCCTACATCTCAGGCCTCAATACCCTGAGCCCTGAGTACCCTACGAACGCCTTTGCTTCTTGAACGGCTCGCGCAAGTCTCGCGCAAACACGCGACAACCTTGCAAACAAAGGTCAGGCGAAAACTAGTGTCTGCGTTGCTGAGCGTGCGCAAGCGTGGCCGAAGGAAGCAATCCCGGGCAGAAGAACATAGGACAATTCCCACTGGGTCTGGGCAAAGGGCTGATATCCTGTCTGCTGTTGGGTATCAGCCGTTGGCGAAGCCCAAATGAACCCCAAGCCAAGCCAAGATTAAACCAGCCAAAGCCGATCCAATGGAGAGCCCTAGATCCAGCCATTCTAGTGAAGAAGATGCCTCTACCCAGACTGTGGATCCTGGCCGAGGACCAACGCTACATCGCAGCTTTGTCTGATGCACGGCTGGAGGGCTCTGCGGAAGGGGTGTACTTCGTGCTGCGGGGCTTGGGCATGAAAGCCATGGAGGCTTGTTTCTGGGGGTTTCTTTCGGGGGCGTTGAGAGGCCGGGTCAGGGAATGACTTGTTGTGCTGTTGCTGCGGATGCTTCCATGGCCTGTGGATGAATTCGATTCGGTACTCGGTGAACTTTCATCCCCTCTCAACAGGCTGGGGAGAACATGTATACATCACGTTTGGCTCAGAAGGAGACTTGATGGGATGGGTTGGTTGCCTGTTCTTGGACATTCTGTGAGCTATCTCCGGGTTGTGGTCTTTTGTTTGGTTGTTTAGATGTCAGAGGCCCCACCCTGGTTCATCCCTGCCTTAAGTTTGCATTTCCCTTCAGACAAAGCTGTCATCAAACATGCCCTCGTCACGAGTAATCATTTCGGCACACTGGAAGATGGACTTATTGTGCTTGGTGATTGGGGCGCCAATCCACTCTTTAGCACACTGCCAAAAAAAACCTACAAGTGGCAATAGCCAATCCCGAAAAACAAATAAACTTGTGGGGATGGACGAACTTCTGCGCCACCAAAGAAACCCTGGAATGATTTGATTTCACCTGTAGATGCCAACTAACATTATGGTTTCAACCATGGTTTCAAAATGCAGGAATTCGTTTCTCCACAGTCTCAGCCAGAGCTTTGGAGTGTGACCGAGCTTTGGTTCAGGGTCCTGGAGACTTGCCCCGCATCGAGATCATGGCGGCGCAGCATCCCAGGCTCTGGACTCGCGGATGCGAAATCAAATCCCCCCGTTTGCGGCAGGAGTTCGCGACCCGGTAAAGTCTAAGAGTTGGCATGACATGTGTGGATTCATCGGTCATTGCCGATTGCCAAACAGCTGCCTTTGGTGTGATTGCTTGGCTAGTTCAATCAGGCATAAGGCTCGCCTGCCAGAAACCCAAGAACACGGAGCCGCTTTCTTTTGGAAGCGTTGCAGGTTGCCTTTTGTTGTGGGACTTGAGCCTCTCGCTGGGAAGCAAACCTAAGCCACAGTCAAAACCCGGGTAGACGAAGGGAAGTAAGGGGAAATCCAAATAACAACTGGGTGCAGCCGCATGGCTCTGGCTAGACCATTCCAATACCAGCTTTTGATTGTGCCTTGCAGCGGGCCAGTCTGAGTAGCTTGGTTTGACCAAGGGTGGTTTGCTGCACTTGGGAGGCTTT
Source organism: Effrenium voratum (assembly GCA_963377175.1). Classification (NCBI taxonomy): domain Eukaryota; class Dinophyceae; order Suessiales; family Symbiodiniaceae; genus Effrenium; species Effrenium voratum. The sequence goes on along the minus strand of CAUJNA010003515.1, from coordinate 285,589 downwards.
TTGCAGCCCTGCGGCGCTTGGGGCTCCGCCACGTACGGGACAAGAGCCCCGGAAAAGCTCGGAGGAATTGAAGGGCCTGGTCCAAGCTCTCACGTTGAGAAGTGTTTTACCTGGATTTCTCTAAAATGTTGTTCCGGCATTGCGCAATATTGCACATGTTGTGGTGCTGTTTGGGGTGTTGTGGGAAGTTGACGCCATGTGTCATGTTGCGGCCTTGGTCTTAGGTCAGTGCCGCCTTGCGACTGAGTAGGTTGCAGGGTGCCTATTCCAACTGTTCGAGCTGTCCTACCTCTAGAGGATGCAGGTAGAAGAACGGATTTGACGTCCCAGGCTCCGCCCAGATTAAAGTATAAACTGTAAACCAATAAAGCAAAGGCCCTCAAATGCCCGAACCGCTTTTAGATATTAAAGACATAGAAAGCAACTCCAAGCCCTAAGACACTCTTAAACCCCAGAACTGTAAACCCTAAACACCCCAAACCCAAAGAAGACCTTAGAAGCGACACGTGTGTTTTGAGTCCATCAACGTGAGCATTTGGGAGTCGGAGCTGGTGGAGCAGTTTCTAAAGATACTTTGGGAGGTTGATGTGCTTTCTTAAATCCACATATAGGATGAGACTGAGGGTGTGTCACTTGCATGCCCATGTCCCTGGTATCGCCTGTTGATAGGGAGGTTAGGTTCAAAAAAACTATACTCCACCAGTTTCAAGTTTCACCATGGCATAGGGTCTAAGAAAATTGAGGTACATCTTGGACCTCAGGATGTATGCCAATCAGATGTGCGGTGCTCCTTCATGAAGGTGTGTACCATTTGGGTGTGGCTCAAAATTTAATAGCTAGGGTTACGCAGGCTTTAGCCTTTCCATTCACCCAGGTGCCATTTGAGTTTCGAGTTTTAGAGCCACGGCCATTTCTGTGGCGTTTTTTTTCTCCCATGAAGTGGGTATGGGTCAAGAATAGGCCTTGTTTCCCTTTCCAGGGTTCCATTTTGGTATTACCTGGAGTCTCCATGGCCCTTTACAAATGGGTGAATGACCCCAAAATTTGGTGAATGACCCCATTTGTTTAAGGGTCATGGAGACTCCAGGTACCCCGTTTGTGACTCACGGCGCCAAGGATCATCCTGGAGCCCAGCGAGGCGGAGGTGTCGCAGAGCCGGTCTTTGAAGTCGAAGTTCAGCTCGAGCGCCCCGGAGCTGCGCGTCAGAAGGCACGGCGCATTGATCAAAGGGGCGATCGGTTCGGTACGTCAGGTAAGTGGTGAGTAAGCCTGGTCGGGTTCAACCCACTGAATGGAGACTTAGAGCCGTTATGAAAATTATGGCAAGTGGGTTATAATCATGGTGATTACCCACTATCCAAGTACCCTGCCCCTTTAGGCGGATGTTCTCAATATTGATTGCGGACCCTTCTTGGTTGGAAAGCAAGGGAAATCAACCATTTTAGCAGAACCCTATTTCGAGATACACCCCATGGAGCTTGGCTTTGGCGCTCGTGCAGGCCGAAAGCCAGCGCGCCTGTCCCAAAGAAGCAGCGCTCACCGGAAGAGCGCCATGTCTTCTTTGAGTGCATGGCACTGCCGAAGTGCGTGGGCCAGGGATTGCCATACCAGACGCTTGGCAATGAAACGGCCAGCTGCCATGCTGCTCCAGAGATGTAGCGGTAAAATCCACTGTCCATTGGGTTGAGTTTGCCGGAGTAGTGCCTTTGTAATCAGCTGAGCTTCCAAGTCAATCGATGTATACAAGTCGTGTGGAAAAGTCGTGTGAACATAGTGCGCATGGATGGTGGCGATTGTCATTTGGCTGGTACTGCTTCACCTGATCAAGTCAGCTTTCAGAGAGCAGTGATGGGCATGCTGGCAGAAGCCTGCAAGTCGCCGACCCCCGAAAAGGAACTCAGACCTGTCAGACAGTGCACTTTGAACGACTTTGAAGACGGCTTCTTGCGCCGCTTCACTGGATCGCCGCCATTGCCAAAGAGAGAGAGGGGGAGACAGTGATTGCCCGCTTGCTTTCCCACAACATGTGCATGTGGATATGCAGAAGTACATAAACTCATACGGGTGTGTACACATGAGGTCTATAATGTATACAGATCGTTTGTGGGGGGGAGAGGCTATCCGCATATCAACAGAAATCAGCGCTTCACAACCAGGGGAGTCAGTGTGAGGACAAATTCGGTGCACGCGCCTTGGGAACTTGTTTTTGTTTTTGTTTTTTGCTTCTTTTTTTTTCTGTGGGGCGGGGCACCGGCATTTCTAATCAAGCAGACTTGAGGACATATTTTAGGCGAGCCCTTGTTGCGTTTGAAGATGGCCCGGAGTCCGGAGGGAGCAGAAATTACGAATCTACGAATCATGTCCCAGTCGGATTCATTCCTGGCAAGACGGGTGGAAGCTGGACCATGGGAAGGCATGTCGAGACAGGTAATTTGTCAGCGCAACACTGGCTTCCGACAAAAAAGGCCGGCAGGAGCCTCCAGTGAGTCTCCGGGCTAGCAGGAAAACAAGTGAACGTCTTTTATGAAATTCCTTGAAGTGGTGTTCGGGGCCCAATTGTATTAGCACAAATGAATCGCTCTTGTGACCTTCCCACCTATCTTGCACCCTATGGTCCATATCCACTCGGTCACGGGAGAGGAAGGCAGTGTCGCGCTATGGCCTTCTTCGTCTTCGTGTCCTGAGGATGGCTCTCGCAGAGGCCAGGCTTCCAGAGCCAAAGCCGGAGCCAAAGCCAGAGCTGGTGGTGCTGCCGGAGATCGAGCCCCCTCCACAGGCAGGTCCTCAGCACTCTTGCCCACGGGCGAACTCGAACTTGCGCAACGATTCGATCAAGTGTTGTCAGAGTCTTGTTTCTAGCCCTGCACGTGCAGATGTGATCTGATTTGGAAGACATCCCCTTCGATTGACAGGTGTGCAAACTGGCCTTCCTTGTGGGTGTCCCTTTGCCAGGCGCGCCCAAAGGAGGCCACCCAGGAGGTAGAAGCACCCAGCCCCTGGAGCAGGTTGAAGCCTAGCAGGAGCCATGGCCTGCCATTGATCTCATTGAATGAGAGGCGCAAAGCAGATTCGCCGCGGTGTTCTCATGTTGCTCATGTTCGTTTTTTGGCGACCTCCCATCAAATTACACGGAAACTGACGCAGGAAAGAGAGAGACAGCGAGCGAGAGAGAAAAAGAGAGAGAGAGAGATAGAAAAAACACGAACAAGGCAAATAGCAAAAAGTACCTGGATTGCACGCTGGTGGATGGAAGGGCACTCCTTGAAAGAGCTTGAGCCGGAGATAAGTTTAAGCCCAGGATTGTCGCCATGCAACCCTGGCGTCTACCATGAAGGCTTCAAACCTGCAATGCAAGGTTGGTGTGCATTGTCACCAGTGAACAACGGCGTGTCCATGCAAGAGCTTGTGGTGTGCATGGCCGCAATCAAAGTGAAACCCGGGCGCATCAGATCTCTGTCAGAACAACTCCTCAATGCCCACAGTCTTTGCGACGAGTTTGCTTTTGCTTCTGCTCATGTGGAACCTGCCAGCGCCTGACGTCCTGCTAGCCTGCAAGCAGTGAGACACGGATGGAACTGAGAGCGCGCAAAGCAGAGCTTGAAGGCCAGCGTTTGAGCTGACTGCACGATTTAATGTAAAGAAGCCTATGTTGACTTTACACGAGGACTGTTTCAGTGTGGTCCACCGCTTACGTACACCTGCTTTGAGGGATGGGCATCAGGGCCTTTTGCACCATGCTTCCTTCAGGCAAGGTGGAAGCACTGCCCCCTCTGACGCCAAGGAGCGCCCAAGAGCAGACGGCGTATTTCAGCAAGCTCTCGCAGCCACGAGTGGCAACTGGGAGTGAAACATCGGGGTTGCGATGCCAAACAGTTTCAGCGAGATGTCCAGTTTGCTTGCTGGTGCTCAGCAGAGAATTTGGAGTCTGACCCCCCCAAAAAAAAACACATCCAACTGGTAGTTACCCTTCCGGTTCATTCCCGACACCCGGAAGGGTCATACCCATCGCACCAGCAAGTTCTGGAGCAGTTTTTTGCAGCCGCGTGTCCAATGTAAATATGCTTGGGAAGCCAACCGTGGCCAGGACGAACACCAGGTTCTTGGCCTCTTCGGATGACTAGGCCATTATTTTGTGAGTGGTTCCATTAAGTTGATGAATGATCTATTTCAAGGCCGGCTCATTAAACAAAGGGTCATTACAGGCGAATCGGTAATACTAGAAAGACACCCTCAAAGCAATTCACAAAAAAATCATCCTCAACACATTCCCAAACACATCCCCAGTTTTTCCGAAAGACATGTCTAAAAACACTGCGAAAGACATCCCCGGATGATATGCCCAAACACATGTCCCAGAGACAAATCTCCAAAGACATTTCCCAAAAGCCACCCTTACGAAGACATCACCCAAAACAGCCGAGCAGACATCAAAGACATTCCTAAGGGCACCCCAACGACATTTTCAGACCTACAGGGCTTCGTCACCCCACGACACCTTCCAAAGACATCATCCGCTGGCACTCCCCAAGGCACCCAGCTGACTGCCAGCCGAGGTAAGGCCCAAAGTGGGCAGCCTGGAGCTGCCAACCACGAGGGTCCAGTCCTCCTTCGGGCGGCAGTCAGAGAGGCACTTGCTGCGGCGCCTGATGAAAATTGAGGAGGAGAAGCAGTGGCTCGACCGGAGTCACTGGAGTTCTGCGATTCAGCGGACCAGGATACAGTACTTGCCACCTTCTAGAATGCAATGTGTAGAAATACGGTTGTGCATTTGATCCTCTACTGTAGTAGCCTTTGTGTTTGCGTTTGAATGATGAGCAAGATGGAATTCAACAGGTCGGCTGACGTTTTCACGTGCCCCTGCCAATTCCGATGTCCCCAACGACTCCACATCGCGCATTGCATAGAAGCGCATGCACGTGCCCCCATGTTTCCTGCAAGTCGCTCGGCTAGCGTCACTCTATTGGCGCCATTCCCCCAAGGATGGCCAGCAGTTTTGAACTGCGGTTGTCGCCCGGATTGGCACTGGCGGCTTCAGGTGCTGAGTTTTCTCATTTGGTGTCACACGTGCTTTGCGCAATGTGCGATGCTGGAAAGTGGTCATAGTGTGACATTGTTAGGGTGAACGGGACTTCGCAAACAAAGCCAGCAGGCTTTGTGGAGCAGCAAACAAAACATACACTCACCTGATATTAGATGGCACTGCTTCCCGGCAATTTGTTGCAGAGCGTTGGCAAAGCGTGTCGTGCAAACCTGCTTCGCTCCGTTGCTCCGTTGCTCCGCTCCGTTCCCCTGTTGTTCCGCAAAGCTGTTTCGCTCCGTTGCTCCGTTGCTCCGCTCCGTTCCCCCGTTGTTCCGCAAAGCTGTTTCGCTCCGTTGCTCCGTTGCTCCGCTCCGTTCCCCCGTTGTTCCGCAAAGCTGTTTCGCTCCGTTGCTCCGTTGCTCCGCTCCGTTCCCCCGTTGCGCCGCAAAGCTGTTTCGCTCCGTTGCTCCGTTGCTCCGCTCCGTTGCTCCGCTCTGTTGCTCCGTTGCTCCGCTCCGTTCCCCCGTGGTGGCGCAAAGCTGTTTCGCTCCGTTGCTCCGTTGCTCCGCTCCATTGCTCCGCTCTGTTGCTCCGTTGCTCCGTTGCTCCGTTCCCCCGTGGTGGCGCAAAGCTGTTTCGCTCCGTTGCTCCGTTGCTCCGCTCCGTTCCCCCGTTGTTCCGCAAAGCTGTTTCGCTCCGTTGCTCCGTTGCTCCGCTCCGTTCCCCCGTTGTTCCGTAAAGCTGTTTCGCTCCGTTGCTCCGTTGCTCCGCTCCGTTGCTCCGCTCTGTTGCTCCGTTGCTCTGCTCCGTTCCCCCGTGGTGGCGCAAAGCTGTTTCGCTCCGTTGCTCCGTTGCTCCGCTCCGTTGCTCCGTTGCTCCGTTGCTCCGCTCCGTTCCCCCGCTGTTCCGCAAAGCTGTTCTGCTCCGTTGCTCCGTTGCTCTGTTGCTCCGTTGCTGCGCTGCGTTGCCCCGCTCCGTTGCTCCGTTGCTTCGCTCGATTGGCCGTTTCTCCTAGAGCGAGTTTGGCCGTTTTAAGAGCTGAGTTCCCGATCGCTAACTGACTCCCGAGTACTTCAGATAGCATGAGCAGCCTAAATGTCATGTTTATGAGGGCAAACCTCACTTTAAAGAAAGGTAGGTTGCCTCCTTTGCTTGAAGGCGAAAACCTGATGGCAGCCAAGCTTGCTAAGCAATCGTTTTGAGCGACACGGAGCTAACCGGATTTGCGCGAGAAAGCCGGAAAACCGAGAAAACCAAGAAAACTGGAAAACAGAGAAGACCGATAAAACCGAGAAAGCCGTGAAAACAGAGGGAACCTAGAAGACCGAGAAAGCCCAAAGAACCCAGAAAATCGATGTTTGTGCGGTTTTCGCGTTTTCGCGGTGTTCGCGTTTTCACGGTTTTCGCGGTTTTCGTGGTTTTCGCGGTTTTCGCGTTTTGGCGGTTTTCGGGGCTTTCGCGGTGTTCGCGTTTTCGTGGTTTTCGCAGGTGTTCGGTGCGTTATTGTTTTTAATAATATGTTTCAATCACTTGTGTTTTGAGCCCCAGCAGTCTCAGAGATAACATAGATAGATCGATAGGTACATAGGGCAAGATAGGATAGGACACGGTAAGCTAGGCCAACGTGGGGTAAGACAGGATAAGATGGGATCAGACATGATAAGATAGGATACGACTGGAAAATACAGGATAAGATAGGCTCAGATAAGACAAGGCAGGACAATTTGTGATAAGATCAGATAAGGCAGCTAGGATAGATAAGGTAGATAGATATATATTTGTAATAGATATGATAGACAAGGTAGATAAGGCATGTAAGGTAGATCAGGTAGATAAGACAGGACAAATAGATAAGATAGACGCGATGAGATAAAGAGGACAAGCAGGAAAGATAGGGTAGATATGGTAGTTAGGAGAAAATCAGATAGATAGGATAGATAGATGATAGATAAACAGATAGACACATAGGATAAGATAGGCTACGGTCGGATAAGATAGGATACGGCACGGCAAGATAGGCTAACATGGGGTAAGGTAGGACAAGATGGGATAAGGCAGAGTAAGATAGCATACGGTAATATAAGATAGGTTAAGGTAGGCCAAGACAGGATAATGTAAAGGTAGGCAAGGTAGACAAGGTAGAGAAGACAAATAGGATAGACATGATAGACAAGATAGATCAGGCAGGCAAGAGATAAGATAGATCAGATAGGTAGGATAGAAACGATTCATAAGCTACATGCGATGAGATAGATAGGAAAGATGGGACATACAGGGGAGACAGGATAGATAGGTAGATAGATTGATAGATACATAGAAAAAGATTGGGTAAGATAAGGTAAGATATGTCAAGATAGGGTAAGGCAGGATAAGGTAGGATAATATGGGGTAAGATAGGATGCGAGGGCTGCGATGGGATAAGATAGGACAAAGCAGGAAAGATAACTTAAGATAGGGTAAGACACGGTAACATATGATAAGACAAGACAAGGTAGGTAATGTCGATAAGGTAGATATGATATGATAGATAAGAGCGATAAGACTTACATATACGATGAGATAGATAGGAACGATAGGATAGATAGGATAGCTGGGTAGGCTGGTAGATTGATAGATAGGCACATAGGATGAGATAGGTTAAGATAGGGACATGCAGAATAAGACATGATAAGACAGGATAACATGGGATAAGATAGAATAAGAGAGGAGAAGACGGGGTAAGATAGGATAATATAGGATTATTTTGGGTAAGGTAGGATGAGATAGGATAAGGTCGGGTAAGATAGGGTAAGATAGGATAAGATGGGGCAAGACAGGATTGACTGATACATAGATGTATAGATAGATGTATTATAGATAGATAATTCGATTTGTACAAAGGATACGATAGGCTAAGATAGGATAAGACACGGCAAGATAGGCCAACATGGGATATATAGGACAAGATAGGATACTACAGGATAATATAGGATAAGATAGGACAATACAGGATACGATAGGAAAGACAGGATAAGACAGGATAATGTATAATAAGATAAGATTTGGTAGGTAAGGTAGATAAGGTAGGTAGTATAGATATGATCGATATGATAGACAAGGCAGATAAGACACAACAGATAGACCAGATAGGTAATATGGACAACATAGATAGGCTTGATACGACAAGACAAAAAGGACAGACAGGAAAGATAGGACAGATATGATATCTCGATAGATAGCTATGTAGATAGATAGATAGACACATGGAAGAAGATAGGATACGATAGGAGAAGATGGGAGAAGGTAGGATAAGACAGGATTGGACAGCATACGGCAGGATATGGTAGGATAATCGCAACATCGGAACGGCGCAACGGCGCGGCAGCGCAACAGCGCAGTGGTGCAACAGCAGAACGTCGCGGCAGCGCAACGGCGGAGCGCAGCAGTGCAGCGGCGCAACAGCGCAACGGCGTAACAGCGCAATGGCGCAAATGCGCCAAGGCGCGACAGCGTAACAGCGCAATGGCGCAACAAAACGGCGCAACGGCGCAGCGGCGCAGCCGCGCAACGGCGTAACAGCGCAGCGGTGCAAACGCGCAACGGCGCAACAGCGCAGCGGCGCAACGGCGCAACGGCGTAGCGGCGCAACAGCGCAACGGCGCAACGGCGCAGCGGTGCAGCGGCGCAAGGGCGCAGCGGCGCAAGGGCGCAGCGGCGCAACGGCGCAGCAGCGCGACGGCGCAAGAGCGCAAGAGCGCAGCCGCGAACGGCGCAGCGGCGCGACGGCGCAGCGGCTCAGCGGCGCAACGGCGCAGCGGTGCAGCGACGCAACGGCGCAACAGCGGAACGGCGCAGCAGCTCAACGGCGCAGCGGCGCACGTCAACGGAGGCGGCTTCAGCGGCGCAACAGCGCAGCGGTGCAGCAGAAAAGCAGCGCAGCAGCGCAACAGCAGAGCGGCGCAAAGTCATCAGCGCAGCAGCGAGCAGCGCAGCAGCGCAGCAGCGCAAAGCAGTTTAGCGACACAGATCGCCAACACGCTCGTTTGTTGTGAAGTGAATCGTGGAGTGTTCCTGAGCGTTGGACACTTGAGATCTTGTTATGACCACATTTTGCTCGATTCTCCCCGTAGGTTGGCAAGTTGCGACTGAGGCAAGCTATGCTGCAGCAGGAAGCTGAGCGCGCTTCCGTGGAGAAACAGAAGGAACGTCGAGCGGTACTGCAGTCCCTTTTCGCCGACGAGAGCGACGACGAGGATCTGTCCATTTGACCTTGGCATGATTGGCTGGATGCGCACGTACCCAGCACGCTCATTTTATATGCTGAGAGTGGAATTGAGGAATACTGCAACCACTTCCCTCAGGTTCGCGCGTTAGAACCTGAAAGGGGCTCAAACGGTTGGTTTGGTGGTCATGTTCAGAGGTACCTGGCATATTAGTTGGTACCTCTAAATTCCTTGAAGGCGAAGCCCTCCAACAATTGGAAGTGGAACTTTCAAACACAATTCCCTTGCATAAAGGATGAAGGAACCGCAGCTGCAGCTGTCCCTGACTAGAATGGAAGACAGGTCTGATTGGGAGCATATGATGCAATCACAGGAAGGTGAGAAATGTGCTTGCCTATCAGCAGCTTAGCCACGAGTCTGAATGGAGTGCAAGTACAATGAAGCAACAGGGCATGTTGTTAAGAGTTGAAATCCCAAAGCCAATCTCAAGAACGTACTGTTGCTTCTGCGGAAATATGTTTTGGGCATGTCCCTATTTGTCTTGTTCACGTTGCAAAGATATGAACCTAAATCGGGAGCCAAAATCACTGAGAACACACAAGCACACGCACGCTTCTGTACCCTGCTTACGCCGGGTGTGCGCGTTTCAACTGCATGGAGGAGCTGGCCCTGGACGGTATCTTCCCACCGGAGCCCACTCCAGTGGCATCTGCAGCCTCCTCGCCTCGGGCGGCTTAGTCTAGGCATCGCCAGCCCAAGGCTGAGCGAAGTTTCGTTTCACCGCGGCGCAAAGCAGGTGCCGAAAACCGCAGATTCACTCGCCTGAAGGGACCTGAGAACTTGGGTTTACGGCAAGTATGTGTTTTGACTGTGTCAGAGACATGGGCGGTGAAGATCCGTTGTGTAGATTGTCCTTGGGTCACCGAGTCAAGACTGACCTCGACAGGGTAGAACGAGCTCACCATGATAAAGGTCATTTACTTGGGGATCCCTTCGTTCAGCTTTTGGAATAGTAAAACAATTGCAGATGAGATGTCGGTTGCTGGGGGCTGTGCCGGAACGCAGTCCACGCCGAAAGGAGTCCCGCTCAGATGATGAAGCGGAACGGAACTACTGGACGCCTAGCCCCGAGGAGATAGAGATGATGATGCGCTTCGTGCGCTAGGCTTGTTTTATTCTAGAAGGAATTTAGGCAAGTCGACCCCCTGCCTGCGCAGGAACCTGTAGGATAGTTGGCTCCTTTGACCATAGTCAGCGCCGACACTAAGGTCAGCACTAAAAAGGTGGTTTTTCCCTTCAGACCTAGAGAGGGGCAAGATAGGCAGCGAAGTGTGTCAGAAGGCTTCCAGCAAGCAGAACTTGCCACTTGTCAAAGCACTCAAGTATCGCCGAGATTGCGCGGGCGTTCCTCAAGCAGATTTTCCTTGCCAGGGGGACACCCCGAACTTTGGACTTACGCCGCCATGGGCCATGCCCATGTGGTGAGGCAGGGCGGGTTGGCTTTGTTCGCCGCATGGCTTGAAAGGTGCTCCGCCCAATGGATTTGGCAATCAGCTGTGGGATTATCATAGTCTTTGTGGTCGGAGATTGCATATGAGTCAACCTCAGAATTATCAAAGACCACTTTATCAACGGCGTTTCATTCGATACTGGTTTTTTGCATTTTCCTTGGAGAACGATAGGGGACTCACAAAAAACGATACCCCTGGACATGGTTTGTGCTGGACCTTCGAGCTGGAGCTGCCGAAGTCTAACTTGTGTACCGTGCCTGTACTGAAAGCTGCGACTTGCGACCTGGAGGTTGCTGCCAGCAAGCAAAAGCCGCTTAGACTGACACGTGACCGCCGCAAGCTGCGACCTTCGAGCTGGAGCTGCCGAAGTGTAACTTGTGCACTGCGCTTGTGGTGAAAGTTGCGACTTGCGACCTTGAGGTTGCTGCCAGCAAGCAAGCCGCCAAGACTGATAATATATGATTACCGCAAGGCAGAGAAGGCTATTGTGTGTTTGCTTGGCTCTAACAGCTTATGGACAATTGTGAAAATTTTCGTCACGCGACACACGCCCAGAACGATACCCCGGTCGATACCCCGTCGATACCCCGAGCATTGGCCCGAGTTGCAAATGTGAGGCCTAGTGCATTTGCTTACAAAAGACTACGCGTGTGGTTCCAGTGCTGTGTTTGCGTAGAAAGTTTGTCGGGTGCTTTTCGAGTTCGCGCGGCGCTATACTATAGGGGTTTGCGTAGAAAGTTTGTTGGGCACGCGTGGTCACCGCGAAGCGGGTTCACCGGGCACTTTCCAAATTCGCACGGAGTCGCAGCGAGGGCGCTTTGACACGCGCAATCCTCGCAGAGGGTTCATTGGGCACTTTACGAATTTGCACGGCGCCACAGCGAGAGCGCTTGGGCGCGCAGGATCACTGCAGAGGATTCACCGGGCACTTTCCAAATTCGCACGGCGTCGCAGCGAGGGCGCTTTGACACGCGCAATCCTCGCCGAGGGTTCATTGGGCACTTTACGAGTTTGCACGGCGCCACAGCGAGAGCGCTTGGGCGCGCAGGATCCCTGCAGAGGGTTCATCGGGCAGTTTTAAAATTCGCACGGCGTCACAGCGAGGGCGCTGTGGCACGCGCAATCCTCGCAGAGGGTTTATCGGGCGCTTTGCAAATTCGCACGGCGCCACAGTGGGAGCGCTTCGAGGCGCGCGATCCCTGCAGAGGGTTCATCGGGCACAGCACGAACACGCGAAACGTGGAGAACGATAGGGGACTCACTAAAAGTAGAATGAATACACCCCACACAGCAAATATAGACGCTGGCTCATATGCCAATTGGTCCCTCGCATTATTCGAATTCTTCCAGGGGGGAATCTATCCGAGTTCCCTGGAACTTCGCTGAGCAGCCATGTCTTGGAAGACGCATGAACCTCATTTGAAGACGAGCTTTGTGCCCGCGCGGATTCAATGTTGAAGATCTCGAGCGCTGGAGCAAACCGAAGCAAAGCAGCGAATGGTCACCGGGGCGCTGCCTTTGTCGCTTCGGATCTGTTGCCGCAACCGCCAGGTGCACCCAGCACCGAGCCAAGTCTCACCAGTGCTGCCCATGGACGGTGCTGTTGTAGGTTGCAAGGGCCGGTGGTGTGCATGCAGTTGATGTGTTTCGCTTGGTACGCTGTGCACCCTGGCTCTTGCGTTGTGGCAGGTCGCTTGCCCGAATTCTGGGCTCGGCCAGGCTCACGCCAAAGACATGATGTTGGTTACTGTGTCACAGGGAAATGCCAAAAATTTCCAGTGCCATGGTGCCTTTTGCTCGCTTCCTGAGCTCCTGGATTTTCCAGACGTTTTGGGGAAACCAGTTTAGTGGTGAACTTGTTTTGGCCCATCCACTCAGGAAGTGAGTTTGGTTTCGAGAGAAACCTGGCAACTTGCCAGGCCCTTGGCCGAGTGCAGCTTGACCCGCCAGGTGGAAAACAGGGCACTGTTAAGGTGGAGCTGAGGTGAGAGCTGAGGGGGAGCTGAGGTGTTGCGAGTTTATGTAGGTCCTTAGTCACAAACAAGGCTCGACAGATCGAACAGGGAAATCTTCTACTTGAAATTATTTGTGGGAGAGTCCTACTTGCCACCGTACCCCACCCACAGGTCGGTGCCCAACAAAGCCCTGACCCATAAGGCTGCATATAAAGTAGGCTGTTTGAGGGGATGCTTTTGGCGGTCCCACGAAGCCTATGCCGAATCAACATCTACTGCCCAAGCTTCAGCTCGCCTGCAGCTATGTCGCTGGAATCCCCATGTCTGCTTGATTGCACTTTTGATGAGGTTTTCTCAGTTTGGCTATGTCTCAAAATTGGAGCCCCACCTCACCCCCACCCCCACCCACCCCACCCCACCCCACCCCACCCTACCCCACCCCACCCCACCCCACCCCACCCCACCCCACCCCACTCACACCAAAGCAGTCCTTTGTTAATGGTGAGCTCCGCCTTTTGAGCACCCCGTGCGCAGATCATTTGGCAGCCAGCTCAGCACTCTGGTCCTTCCACGCAGCAGTGACCATACAGAATCTACATGTTTAGATCCTGATCTACATGAGAGAATATCTAATTGTATCTCATATTCTTCACTGCAAGTTGCCATTCAAGCCCCGCATCCGCAGGATGTTCACTGTTCGGGGCCCACCTCTCTGACAAACACATTGGGGCACTCACGGGCCCCGGGCCCCGCCGGGCCCCGGACCATGAGACGCGGCCTGCGTCTTGGCCGCCTCTCGCTGGGTTTTGCACTTTACCGCGGACGCCTCTGCTTGACGCCCAGCCACTGGTTGCTGTGCACCAGAGGCCTGGAACCGGAAGCAGCCACTCGGCGTGGAGTTGGCTCCTCATGGCCCAGGATGTTGGGTTTGGTTGGAAATGCGGCTTGGTGTTCATGAGTGTTTCTAAATCACTGTTCTGAGCAGACACGCATGCTTACCCGCCTCTTTTCCCCAACAGCCGCATGGCATTCAGTGCTCATCGCCTAGGAACTACCTTACTTCCTGCCCGATTCCCTTAGTGTCATTTGTGCCCACGTCAGGCGATGTAATGCGTTTTGGAAGTCGAATTGGCAGGTGGGTCTGGCCCTGCCCAGTGTGTTTGGCTCATAGTAGTGCACAGGTTCATTCTCCCGGAGGTGCCCGCCTCTTCAACTGGGACTCCCAGAGCAACGTATGTAGGACGTGCCGATGCAGCTAAGTTGGTTGAACATCCAAGCACCCGAGCAATCTTGCGGCCTCAAAAAGGGGGCGTTTTGGAAGTCCAAGCCCTTCCAATGCAGATCCAGGTCCCTCCAATAGACGGTCCATGCTTAGGGGCAGAAGGAAGCCATGCCCCCTTGTGAGGGTTCAGCATTCACCTGGATCCAGTGCGCATTTTGTGAGTTCGCAGTGGCATTCCCTGTGCAGCACGCTATTGTCCAAACTGCAAAAAGGAGAATGTCATGCCCCCCAACCACTGACATGGGACATACCACCAAAACTATGTTGTGTCAGGGATATGTATTGGAGTGGAATAGGGCAAACAAAACCAAAAACGAAGGCGACTTTAATGTTCTAAACAAATAAATGTTCCACGAACATGTGGTCTTGTGAAAATGGGCTTCTTTGAATTGGCATGGATAGGAATCAACCATCAACCGGACCTTTTAGACTCCAACACCCCAGTTGACAAGTCATTTGCTGGACACAGACAAGGCTTGCAAAGAAGAAGCTGCCAATAGTGGCGTTCGCCTGTGAGAGGAGCCTGTTAGTGTCACAGGCACGCATGACCAAAAGCCCTGCAAACTGAAGGAGAGATATTGTCCAGTTCAGCACGGGATTTTGGTGGCTCACTAATGATGTAAAGACGGTTCCCCGGAAGGAATCCAGACGATGTTGTGTTATAGTATCCTGACATTAGTAGACTAACCGCAAAGGTAGGCTACTTGTGGTCAAAGCGCAATTGGAGAAGGAAGTTACACACAAAAATTGCGCGCGGCCACGCCTGAAAGCGGTACGGTGACGACTTTTGAATATGTGGGGGCCGGGCCTGAGCTTCAGGGCTGGGAGGTAGTGTAAGACATCTGTTTCAGTCGGATATTTAAAGTGGCTGGCCGGGCCACCCTCACGGGCCCTGGAGGTAGTATGAAATACCAATTAGGATATTTAAATAGCAACACCGAGACAGACCCCTTCCCCGTAAGAAAACAGGGCGTAACACAATTCAAGGCCTTGCTACCAGCTGCGTTGCGCTAGCTCCTGCCAAGCCAGGTCAGATTGCACAGGTCCAACCTAAGGCGCCATGTCGGTACTACGCTTGCGTAGCTCCATGCTTGATAAACGCCTGGAGTTGCGGAGCTAAGTGCGCTGAATTGAGCTGCCTAAGCCTTGTCTACATGGCTCGTGGAGACAGAAAGCAAGAAGGACATGAATGCCCTTGTCTCGGACGGGACTCCCAGATTTCCTTCAATTCTTGCAACTCGTGGCGTCTTGGGATGGGAGCTTCTTTTAAACAAATCTCAGAATGAAAAGAAGAGAGAGAGAGAGAGAGAGAGAGAGAGAGAGAGAGAGAGAATGCCTGGATCTGGCATTGGGCCCTGTGTCAGACCTGTTTCAGACCTGTTTCAGACCCCTGCAAAAGTACCATCTCAAATTCGCAAAACCCTGCCCCGAATCCCCAGCACCAGTATAGCGGTGCAGCGGCTCATGAAACACAAATTGGGACATGGTGCAACACTGACGCCTGCAATTGCAGAACAATACTTTCGTAATTCCATGCTTGATAAAAGCCTGGAATTGCGGAGCTAAGTGCGCTGAATTGAGCTGCCTAAGCCCTGTCTACGTGGCTCGTGGAGAGAGAAAGCAAGAAGGACATGAATGCCCCTTGTCTCGGACGGGACTCCAAGATTTCCTTGAATTCTTAAAACTCCTGGCGTCTGGGGATGGGACCTGTTCTTAAACAAATCTCAGAATGAAAAGAATTGGAAGAAAAGAAAGAGAAGCAAGGCAGAAAGAGAGAGATAATGCTTGGATCTGGCATTGGGCCCTGTGTCAGGCCTGTTTCAGACCTGTTTCAGACCCCTGCAAAAGGACCATCTCATATTCGCAAAACCCCGCCCCGAATCCGTAGCACACACGCGTCAGCTCCTGCCAAGAACCTAAGGCGCCATGTCGGCGCAACACTAATGCTTCTAATTGCAGACCAACGCTTTCGTAATTCCATTGTCCATGTTACATAAACGCCTGGAATTGCGGAGCTAAGTGCGCTGACTTGAGCTGTGGCTCGTGGAGAAAGAAAGCAAGAAGGAGCTTACTTTTACACCCACAGAATGAAAAGAATTGGAAGAGAAGAAAGAGACGCAAGAGAGAGAGAGGGAGAGAGAGAACGCTTGGATCTGGCATTGGGCCCTGTGTCAGACCTGGTTTAGACCTGTTTCAGACCCCTGCAAAAGGACCATCTCATATTCGCAAAACCCTGCCCAGTAGCACACGCGGTGGCCTTTGCCAAGCCACACAGGTCCAACCTAAGGTTGCAGACCAACGCTTTCGTAGCTCCATGCTTGATAAACGCCTGGAGTTGCGGAGCTAAGTGCGCTGAATGGAGCTGCCTAAGCCCTGTCTACATGGCTCGTGGAGACAGAAAGCAAGAAGGACATGAATGCCCTTGTCTCGGACGGGATTCCCAGATTTCCTTGAATTCTTGAAACTCGTGGCGTCTTGGGATGGGAGCTTCTTTTTAACAAATCCCAGAACAACCGACTGGTTGTGGAAGATGTAATTGGCAACAAACAGCAAGCAAATTGACAAGGCGGGCCGGGCCAGAGGCAGGCTTTCAAGACGTAACGCAAAATACCTATCTAAATCGGGTTTTTAAGTTGGTCGGCCGGGCTGGCGGTAACGCTGGCGGAGGTAGTGTAAAATCTTTGTTGACCTATTTAAGTGTCTGGGTGTTTAAGTGGCGACACCGTACACAAAGCCCACTTCATTGTCCCACAAGAGATATTTCAGCAATGCACCACAGTCATGCTGACCCCGGATGAACAAACCTCTGTTTGTTAATATGGGGGGTGTTCCCCTCCAAAAGAGAGAAATCCCCGCTAAACAAAAGAGAGAAATCCCCGCTAAAACCAGGGACACCCCAATATTAATAAACAGGGGTTGATGAATGCGGGGTCAACATCAAGCCGGTAAACCAAATATGATATTAGAGATCTCGACGGTTCAGCTCTCCCTCGCTGGGCATAATTAGCGCTTGCTCCAGAACATTCAAATCCATCAGTAAAAAATGTCACATCAGCACCGGCCAGAGACGGCATTAACTTGGGATGGATAGCAATGCTGTTGCGTGACTAAGCTAAATTTGAGTGGCTCGTCAAAAAACCTATCCTGACATTTTTGAGTTCGCAGCTTAGATTGGCGCCAAAGGAGAGAACCTTGGTGTGGTGTGAGCCTGTTTGATATGTTTAGGAATTTTGGATGTTGTCCTGGACATGGTTTTTGCGGCTGCCCCGGACCGGGTCCATCACATAGATGAACCTATTCCTTTTGAGGACCCCCTTACTCACATGAGCTGTCTGAGAGTCTGAGCGTGCCAAGCGACATCTCCGAACCTTGTCAATGGCCAGTTGCAGAAAGGGTTTTGGGGCTCTGTCGGGGGGGGGGGTGCATTCAGCTTGCAGTTTGTTTATCTCATTCGTTTTCCCCTTGCCAGCAAGATTCTGCACGTGCGTTGCTTGGTGTCGCGACGTTCCGATGGACTCTCATAGGATGTGTTCATCTAGAAATCCCTAGAGGCCATCCAGAAAGTCCTTTTTGCGGGTCCGTTTGATGAAGCTCGAGCACTTTGACATCAGGAATCGCTGGTGCGACAGCTCCACGAAAACCTTCAGCTGCTGCCCAGGCAACATTTGCGGCCACCTGCAGAAGATTCGGACATTGAGGGCCATGCAGCGGTGGGCGAACTGCTTGTTCGCCTTGACGGGCCGCCGAGATCTCGTTTGCCCCTGGGATGGACCTCTGGAAAGTCAAATTTGGGCCGTGCGGAAGCGGACAATCCGAAACAACATGAAGGTTCCTTTCCACCTCGCAAAGGCAACTTGTAGTTTCATCGAGGGATACCAAGAGTCACAAAGGGGAGTCACAAAGGGTGGACAACCAAGAAGCATTCTTATGATGGGAAATGCTGTGCTTTGGCCAGACTCATCAAGAGCATGCAGGCCTTTCCCTGGAACTGTTTCCAGGCCACTTCAAAAGAGAACTAGTTTGCCAGCGTTGTAGGAAGATAACTGTGCGTGTGTGTGTGTGTGTGTGTGTGTGTGTGTGCACGCGAACAAAAAGCGCCGACAAAATGTCCAAGTCTCTCTGGGGATGGGGTGGGTAGACCGGTGAGTAATTTGACCGGTGGGCAGAACGGTGGGTAGACCGCAATTGGCATGGAGCTGTTGGTTTTGGCAGCCAAGAGGGACCCCACAGAATCTGACGCAATTCAGAATCTGCAGACGATGCCTTTGCTGCTTTGTTTTCAAGAGGTGTCAGGGTCTGAATCCTAAATTCCAAAGGGGTTTCAAAGGAGCAACTCAAGAACACAGACTCAAAAAACACACACAGACAACACAAAAGCAACACAAGGGACGACTCAAAAAAGACAGAACAAACTCAGCCTTCAACTCAGAAAAAAAAAAAAAAACTCAAACACAACTCGGAAACAACTCAGCCTTCAACTCGACCCCCCCACTTGAGTTTGAGGCTGAGTTGGGAGCTGAGTTGTTTCTGAGTTGTTTTTCCTGAGGGGGTTTGTTGGGGAGGAAATCTGCAGTTTTCTCCAAGAAAACACAGAAAAACATCAACAACAAAAAGAAAAACAAATGAAAAACAACTCAAAAAGACTCAAACGAGCCTCAATCCGAAAAACTAAATCAGGAAAGCTCCCAAGCTGGGAAGACTCCCGATTCAGCCTCAAACTCAAGCGGGGGTGGGATCGAGTTCAAGGCTGAGTTTTGCTGAGTTTTTGAGTTTTCGAGGCTCTCGGGCTCCGAAGTGTCCCTAGGCCCGGCATCATCCAGTCCTACGCCTATGTGGCCTCCGCCCAGTTTCCCGAGAACTGGCTGGAATTAGCCATTCGCCCACCTGTCAATGCGTTTCGGATGATGGACTTTGACAGATTGTTTGCTTTTGCGTCACCCCGCAGAAATCGCACCTGGCCAGAGGAGAACGGCGTGTTCTTCGGACATTCAGGGTACTTCCTGCAAGGGTTCGATGGTGCAAAGCAAGTACACGCCACCGGCTGTTTTTCTTTAAAGTGACGCAGGAATCAAGCAGTTCAACAGTCGCTATTTTGGACATAATTATTCCCACCACCTTGTGTGGAGCATGTCGATGTGCATGTCAGCAAAACCTTTTGGGGAGCAGCAAAGTCTTGGGACCAAACTCGGTTTTTGTTTCACAGTGCGAGAAGTGGCGGAAGGTAAGAGACTTCTGGGGAAGGGCATCCCACGTTGGCAGTTCTCAAAGACATGTTGCCTTTAAAGGGTCGAGCCTTGAAAAAGCTGGCCGTTAAGTGTTTCCTACATGGTTCAGCCACGTTTAGCCGAATCCGTCAAGCAACCATGTCTAGGTGGTGCATTGGGCATTCCTATGGGAGAGTGCAGCAAGGTTGACAAACCAGAGAGGAAATGATCCCATTGCATCCGCATCATCCGGGTCCAGTGGCATCCATATCCATATCCATGTGTTTGTTTGTGTGTGTGTGTGCGTGTTTGTTTCTGTGTGTCTCCGTGTCTCTGTGTCTCCGTGCTTTTGTGTCTCTGTGTCTCTGTGTCTCTCTCTGTGCGTGTGGGTGTGTTTGTTTGTATCTTTGTCCGTGTGTTTGTATGTTGTTGTTTCTGTGTTTATTTGTGGGTGTGTTGTTGTATGCGCTCTTCTTTTGTTGTTTTGTTTGGGTGCGTGTGCTGTGTGTGTGTGTGTGGTGTGTGGTGTGTGGTGTGTGGTGTGTGGTGTGTGGTGTGTGGTGTGTGGTGTGTGGTGTGTGGTGTGTGGTGTGTGGTGTGTGGTGTGTGGTGTGTGGTGTGTGGTGTGTGGTGTGTGGTGTGTGTGTGTGTGTGTTGTCTTGAAGGGTGCCCATGTCAACATTTTTCAATGGGACACCAACAGGAAGCCATGGCTACCATGGCTTAAACGCCGTAGGACATGGCGCTGCCAGAGCTCCAGCGCTGGGCCCAAACCTTGCACCCTCAGCTGGCAGAGGCAGAGGAGCTCATAGCCCCCCCCACGCAGCGCCTCGGAAGCTCTTTTGGGGGGGTGAAAGGTGTGAACAGCCCAGGGGGAAGGGGAAAAACTGGATTTCTTTTATCACGTATTTTTGTGGGGTGAGCAGCCCATGAGGGATGCTTTTATGGCTACAGCAGGGGCAAAAAACGCCCGCTGAAGAATCAGTGTGGGATTTGAAGGTGTTTTTGCAGGAATTTGGAGGAGATTGTGTTTTAGAGGCTGGTGTCACAACGTCGAGGACTTCATCTTAAATTGTGCGCTTTGGGTTTGCGTGGATCTTGTTTATGGCATGTCGGAGCCTTGGAGCTCAACACACTCTCACACTGAGCAATCAGATGACATGATTTGGTGGTTGCATAGGGTCCCCCAAAAAATGCATTACAAACTTCGACTCTAACATACAGCATTTACTTTTGACAGAAGGCATGCACACCAAATTCGTGTCGCCATGCGCCTTTCACATCAACGCTACTGTTTCGTTCTTTTTTGGGAGAGGGGGATTGACTAGGGCGTGTCCGTCCTTCGACAAGCTCCGATGAGACTAGCACAAGCCCTTAATAAGGACTTGTTATGGATTTTTCCGTGTGAGGCGCTTCCGAGTGTCCGTGGTGAGGGACGGGCAGCACAACTTTACCTCGGCGCAGGCCCGGGGAAGCGCTAGGACCTTGGCTTTGGGCTGGCAGTCCCCGCTCGCGTGAGGCCATGGTGGCCATCGGCTCTGGAGTTGGTGCTGTGATGCCATGGAAGGCTGATATGAAAGCCTACGACATCGAGGCATGCCGGACACGATTTCATCTCCCATACCGCTCAGCGTTTGCGGGCTCTCTTCGCATTCTTCGCTGGAAGCGTTTTGCGGGATACACTCACGCACTATCACTTACACATCTGCAGGGTTAACACATTAAGCTCAGTTGAGTGGTGCTGTTTTCCCGGCTCACATATTGTCTAGAGGTGGACATAACAGCAAAAAAAGGTAGCACTACACTGCAGCCGCGGAAATGTTGCGGAAGGTGCTTTTTCCACGAAAGCTCGCGGGGGAGACGTGGTTGATTTGCTCTTTCCAGAATTTCATGATGCTGTCGCGTTTGCCTTGATGAGGGCATCAAAAGGCAAAAAGAGCTATACAAGGGAACGCTATGGTCGTCAAGAGACATCCAATTGCATTTGATAGTGCAAGTTAATCCTGTTTTGGGGCGGGGGTGAAAAAACAGCACAGATTCTCCGCATATGCGCAATTCTTCGCTGAGTTTCGCGGAAGGGCGACCCCAAACTTGGGAACCGTGGCCCAGCAAGTACGCGCACTTTTACATCCACACTTTTTGCGTTGACTGAATTCCCTCGCGGAAGCTACCTTCTACATCCTTCCACGGTTTCCGGCCAGTCAGTTCCCTCCTTAATTAATTGGGCAAAACCGGATTACACAACAATAAAAGTAGGGAACAAGTCAATGAAGACATTGATGCCAACAATAAGCATACATATAATATTTTGTTGAATAGGTGGCTGACCCAATCCGGAGATTTGAAATTGAATCATCCCTTGCTGATGCTTGAGCTTATTATCAAGGACAGGCTGGGTTAGATGGTTTGCGCTACGCACGGGCTTGCAGGGTTAATGCCCTCCGTACTGATCTGCATGTTAACCTCAGTCATGGCGTCCCCCGAAAACACGGACAAACACAGACACAATACAACACAGACACACCCACACACACACACACACAACACACACACACATAGACGCACAAGTACGCATGCACACACACAGACAAACAAGCAAGCAGGAGAGAAAATTTGCGCAAACAAATAAACAAGCGAGCAAACGAACAGTCAGACAGACGAGCAACCAAACAAACAAACAAACAAACAAACAAACAAACAAGCACACACACACACACACATAACAGACAGACAGGCAGACAGGCAGACAGACCGTAACAAACAAATAAGATAAACAAGCAAAGAAACAAACAAGCACACAAACAAACACATAAGCACACCAACGCAAAGTTAAAGCAAACACGCAAGCACACAAACACACGAACGTATAAATATGTACACACGCACACCCACCCACGCATGTGCGCGCTCGCGCACGCACGCGCCTTTGCATGCGCACACGCATGCGCACACGCATGCGCACACGCATGCGCACGCCCACGCCCTCTCCCACGTGCACGCGCACGCCCACGCGCGCGCACACCCACGCACGCCCACACCCACGCACGGACGCACGCCCACACCCACCACGCACGCGCACACGCACACACACACACACATAAACACACTTCAAGAAAACATCGCGCCCGCAGGCCCTGAGTCTCGCAATTAATGGTGGCAAAATGCAAGCTGACAGGCAGGTCACCGTTCCAGCATTATCCAGTTCTTCGACTGTCGCCCTGCGAACCTGGTACAATGACTCACATGACCCAATTCCTACATTTCCTGCCTGTTTGTTTCATTGGTAGTGCATCCGGAACGCATGTATTTCTGGTTCGCTTCAGAGCACAAAGGCACCTGAACACTCCGTCCAGAGGTCATGGCAATCATCCACCGAAGCCGCATCACCTTGGGCCTTTCCTGCGCAGAGCTTGGGGAGAGCCGCAAGGGTGCGACGCATCCATCGAAGCTTCCCACTGAGCTGCTGGGACCAATGTGCCCTACTTTTTCGGAATGGAAGGAGTTCTTGGTAGGTCCGTGAAGTATTGACATCCATTGACACCTCCCATGTGCAAGGCATGCTGAGCAAAACATGTTTCGGGCATCCGGGCTCCGAGGGCGCGGGCTTGGCACCTCACAGATGCCCGGCACCTGCGCTTCTCCACGGCGCGGCTGATGTGGCGCAGCTTTTCCAGCCGTGGGGGTCGATGCACCTGCCCAAGTCTCCCACAAGAAATGGTCGAGCGACCTCCAAGAGATTTGGGCCCTTGGACTTAACCTAGGTTTGCCAATTAGTAGACTACAGAAAAAATGGTACCCTTAGTCTCACCTCTCTACTTGGAGGACCTAGGAACCCTTTCAAACTCGAAAGAACAGATGCAGCCAGACTGCCAATGACACCTGCATCGCCTTCCGATTCCGATCAGGCCCAGACAAGTTTCATGGAGTGATGGGTCGCACAAACGGACCTTGGACTTGCCATTGGAAGTGCTGACAAGGTTGGAGTTCGGCCAGTTGCAGCCGGGCGAGAAAGTGCTGGACCTGTGTGGCGGATGCGGCACCATTGCTTTAGAGGCAAGGGGCGTAGAATGCCAAGATGTCAGGCAAATGTGCCGTGTGCTTCAAAGTGCCACTCTGCTCGGACTTTCAGGTGGCAGAAGACAGCAGCCTTCCCCCAAGCGCTTCTGGAGCTCTCAAGTGACGTTGCACATGACGTAATTTGGGTCATAGAACGGCACGGCATGCTTTTCGGCCTGACGGGATTTAAGATGCAGGTGCAAGCATCCTTGACAAGACCCAAATAGAACGTGCAGAGCTGCAGAACAGAATGGTAGAGATCCCATTGTTCAAGGCAATTGGCCTGACAACAAAATGATACAACACGTACGTGTGGTTCGCATTTGCTTTAAACAACAAGCCGCTTTCAGGCTGCATCCCAGTTCTCCAACGTGCATGCAGTGACCGCAGACGTGAGCGGCAAGGCTTGCAAGCTTGCAGAGGAGCACATCCAGGCGGGATGGTGCTGGTGTGGCTGAGCACCAAGGATGTATGCATGTTATGAACAAGGGGTCGCGGGCCTTTGATACGATAATTGCCATCAGGGAACCCAAATCGCTGGAGCGTGATACTGCAGCAGACCAGCTATTCCCTGATAAGGACAGTATTTTGTTTACTTGGCCGAGTAGATGGCCGGGGGGGGGAAGGGGGGGGTTCAAATGCGGGAGTTGTAAACAAAAGTTGCAACTTGGCTTGAGGTGGGTGAGCATCACGGCCATCCCTATGCAACCTGAAGTGACGGGATTAAGTGTTTAAACCATATGCTGGGAACCAGTTGAGGGTGAACTGCAGGGGTAGGGCTCCGGTCCCAGCACTTCATACATGGGGACTCATTTACGCCAGCATTGATTTTGCTTCATCGAGTGGGGCTCAATGTCAGGTGGCAGAATCCAAGGGGCTCCTGGCCGAGGGCTCAAGGGTGCAGGTGGTGTTCCGTGGCATCGCATGGTGGCGTCAGACAACGGATAAGTTCGATGCCGTCATCTCCGAGCTGCCCTTTGGAGTGAGCCGCTGCCTGAGTGCTTGGGCTGTAAGGGACTCCTTAATCCTTACCTTGGGTTACGTAAGGGGTCCCCTTTGTGGCTTTCCAATGAGTATGGACTAAGATTGGCCAACACTCCATGTTGATTGAACAGCCCAGTGAAATCACATGCTGTCACGAACTGTCACGAGCTGAGCGGAAAATCGCCAGATTAGGAGGGCAAGAACTGCTGCAGCTTGGATGATATTTTTGCAACGCAGCCCCCAGACGCCTGCCATGTTCTGGTATTTATTTGGCCTTTGCATGGGGAACCGCGGGACCGACTCTCCGCTTGAGAAGAGCGCCTCAGTTTCCGAGCCCACGCCAAATGTTTGCATTGCGGACATTCCGTCATAGAAAGCTCTTGAAAAGGCTGTTCCAATGACGCGTTGTTCGCAACTTTCCGAGGGGGGTTTTCGTGGGTGGCGATTCGCGGATCTTCACTCGGACCACCAGCTCACAGATGATTCAACTACAGGTGCATGTCTAAGAAGCTTTCCAAAATCATGTGATTTTGTTGGCCCACTGGTTTTAAGCCGCAGGGTTGCAGATTGCCCGTTTTTTTGCTTTGCGAAGGCATGCGCTTCCTGGACCCGGAGATTCTGGCAGCGGCGCTGCGCCGCGTGCTGCGGGTAGGAGGCCGGGCAGCGCTGATTTGCCCACGCGGGCAGACGGAGGCGGTGAAGGCCAAGCTGGACCCCGCCGCTAGGTCCGAGGTGGTGCTTTGTGGATGGACGAAATCCATTTCGCACAACCCTGGAAGGATTCGATTCCCCGGCAAATGCCGACGAAACAATGGTTTCCACCATGGTTTCAAAGTGGTGGGAAGTGGGTTTCGTCCATCCGCAGACGGAGTCGGTGCCCTAAATGGTTTACAACACTGAATTGCACATTGATTCCTGTTGGTCTACGAAGCTGCTTCCAACAAACCGGTCCCAAGACGGTTTCCAGCTGGTTTACAAATTTAAAGCCATCGAGAAAGGGCCCCCTAATTTTGAGAATCTTTCAAGTCTAGTAAAGTTTAGTAAATCAACATTCCAGCATTAATCACAGTATTTGAGTCCAAGGAATCCCTTGCCCTTGCAGTAAACCAGCCGTTCAAAGGCTAGTTGTCATCTTGAATTACGAAAGGCCCACCCCTGCATGGTCATTGCCCAATCAAGATTCGGATTGAGACCACTTTGAAAGCCAAGCAAGTGAATCCCGATTGCCTACAGCAAAGTGAAATCAGGCCGTGCATTGCATGACTTTCGAAATGGCGGACACAACTTGAATGGGAGGAAATTGCTTGCCACTTTCAAACCGACGTTTTCCTCCGGTTGCACATGGCTTCGCCTGATTGATTACAAGGGTTTGTTGCTCCCTCTCTAGCGGATGTCAAAAAAGTTTGCGCTTTGGCCAAATCGCAAGTGTATTTTGCCGTCGGTGAGCAGACACCAGCGGCCACCAGCGTGCATATGTGTTCCTCGCGATGACACCCCTAACACCCAAACCGAGCAAGCAGCAACCAACAAAAGTTCATGAGCCATATATGATGCTTCTCAATGTTTGAGAGCCCACTTTGCTTTTGGCCGGCTTGTCACATGTTCTTCGACAGCAGGCGGGGGCCTCGACTTGGGCCGACTGAGGCAATTTGGACGGATTGGCTTTGTCGCGATGGCAATGTGGGAGGCATTTCCGTGCACATGATCCGTTTCAGGCGGACTGGTTGGCGTCCACAGCTGGACTGACTAGCGGATGGCAGGAGGTGTCCTGTTCCCGGCCAGACGGCTGGGAGAGATGCAGGCCTCACTGCCACACGGACGTTTGGAAGCTTGGCCACATCGGTTGCTTTCCTGGCAATGCCATGCAAAGACGTGTCTCAGCAGGAGATGATGCATCGTGCGATTGAAAGCGCTGCATTGGCTGCTGTTTGCCAACGACTTGCTTCCAGAAGTCCCTGGATGCTAATTATGGAAGATGCAAACCACCACAACAAGCGTCCGGCATGAATGTCAGGTATTGCAGGGATCAAAGCAGTCGCATCTCAGTCACTGGCAGGTTGGTGCAGAGTTTGGCGCAAGCGTTTTTGTGGGAAGGCCCCCTGTTCATTGGCCTGATTGGTTTAAGTATTGAGCTCCCAGCAAAGAGATGCAGCTGAAGCTGTCGCTGGCCTTCATTGCTAGACATGCACGCCGCCGTGTTTGGCTTCAGTTGGTTTCACCAGGGGATCACATCGCCAACCAGGGGGAGAGATCGGAAAGCCCTAAGCCAAGGAAAATTGCCAGACAAACTGTGAAGCAGAAACATGGGAATCAAGAATGGACCAGCCTTGAACGCGCCCATTGCCGCAACTAGCGCTTTATATTTGGGCAGTGCAAGGCCAAGGGCCTAATGACAGGCATGAAGACGAAAGCCAGGGAGTGGCACTCGCATCCTCTCCTCTTGGACCATGGAGGCGCCTGAGCAGTTGGAGGAGCTGTTTGGCGGGCTTCATGCCGCTTTGCTGCAGGAACCCGCATTGACTGGCGTCATGCTACACATGTGTGGACGGCACGAATGTGCATGAATCTCCCCTTTTGGATTTCATCGTCCCCATAAAATGATGCTTTCGCTTTGGCCTGCACAAACAAGGCATGTTGGTTTATTCCTATGCCTGGGGCCTGTCAGAAATCAGTCTTGAGCCAGACAGGCATCAAGAGGGAAGCCTGACTAGTTAGAACAGGTTAGCGGCCCAAGAACCCTGACAGCCTGGGGTTCAGCCCCGTCAGAAGTGTATTTAGCAAGGCATTGTTGGAAAGAAGCAACACCTTGACACACACAGGCAAACAGGTACACACACACACACACGCAGCGAGAGACGCCCACACGCGGGGCCACATACATACATACGTACATACATACATACACACATACTCATACATACATGCACACATACACACATGCATACTTTACGTACGTACGTACATACATACATAAATGCATGCATACACACATACACTGTCACATACATACATACATACATACATACATACATACATACATACATACATACATACATGCACACATACATACATGCACACATACATACATGCATACATACACACATGCATAATTTACATACATGCATGCATGCATGCATACATACATACATCATGCACACATACATACATGCACACATACATACATGCATACATACAGACATACATACGTACGTACATACATACAGACATACACACATAGATACATGCATGCATACATACATACATTCCTACATGCACACATGCATACTTTACATACATACATACATACATACATACATAGATAGATAGATAGGTAGATAGATACATACATTCATGCATACATGCATGCATGCATACATACATACATACACACATTCACACATACTTACAGACACACATACACATACATACATACATACATGCACACATACACACATGCATACTTTACGTACATACATATACACATGCATACTTTACATACGTACATACATACATACATACATACCTATACACATTTACATTTACGTGCCCTTTGGTCTGGGCTGGTGCCCATGTCTGTGGGGCAGCGCCCGTCACACCAAGGGCAGAATGCTTGTGCTGTGTGCAGCTCACAGGGGGGACCGCTGCCTGTGCGGTTGGTGGAGGAGGTCTCCCTCATTTGCTGCCGGCGACCCTTTCTAGATTTGTTTGCGGCAAGAATCCTTGCCCGACCACATCTGCGTGGTTTTGTTGTTTTTGTTCACTTTACGATTTGTTTCGTGCAATGGGGTGTGCTTAGTGGACCCCACCCCCCACGCCCCCAAAGCCAAGCTCCCCTGAGGCGCCCTGTGTTCTAATTAGTAAGCTCCCCTATATCCCTCCTACACCGTAGCCTGTGCCCCTCCAAGGATACGCGAAGCCTGGGAAACCATCAGAAACAGTTGACTGTGATTCGCCAGCTGCACACGATTCCACACAGCCTGGCCAGCGCCACGCTGCCACGCTCACAACACGCACTTTCATCACTTCCTTGACCTTTCAAAGCGTTCCGATGTGCTCCGGTATGTTGCACTCACTCTCTATCATTATCCTCTTGGTGCGGGACTGAACCTTGAGATGCTCAAGGTTGCCCCTTCTGCAAGCTGCACGTTCGCAGGCCTAGTACTGCAGCAAGAGATCGGTGCGGCAAGAGCAATTTGGGTTGCCTCGCTGGCTAGGCTATCACGCCGTTTTGCCCATAATATAGCTCGCGGGGCTCCAAGTTGGGAAGCGCGTGCTTGTATTGATTGCGGGGCCGGCCTTGCCATGACGCGCACGCGTGCTTGCGCTGAGCAAGGTCCCCGCCCTGAACCGCAGGTTTGTCCTGTGCAGGATTCTGGTTCGAATGGGCTGAGTGCACCCAAGCCGTCCCACACACACATGCACATTTACACACCTACATGCATACGTACATTCATACATGCATGCATGCATACATACATACATGCATACACACATACACACATACATACTTACATACATACAGGCATGCATGCATGCATGCATGCATACCGCCCCACACACCCACACAGACACGCACCCACCCGTACGCACACATGCTGTCACGCACGCCATTAAATATTACATGCATGCATACATCCGTGCCGGCATATCCAAATGCACATGCACATGTGCATGCATGCGTGCATACAAACAAACATACCTCCGCGCCTACTACCTGCTTGCTTGCCTGCCTGCTTGCCTGCCTGCTTGCCTGCTTGCCTACCTACCTGCCAACATGTATACATACATACATACATACGTTCTACATACCCACATGCCTACATGCCTACATACCTACATACCTACCAACCTAACCTTACCTTGCTTTTCCTTCCTTACGAAGCCACCTACGTAGCGTACGTACGAACGGTACATACGTATATGTATCCACATTCAGCCACACACTGACACAGCACGGAGAGGGAGCAGGAGAGAGAAAGAGAGAGACCCCGCCTTTTGACTGACCTGCAGCACACTCAAGATCTCCAGCTTTGGGAAGCACAAAATTCAGAGCTGAGGACTGGCGCGATGTGCAGGGAGTGATGAAGACGATCTTCCAGGCAAATGTTCTTGGGGATCACTCAATTCATGTTAGCTGCCTCATTTCGTTACGCCGCCGGAGGATCCGAGGGTTGAGGCGCCCTTGCAAATGCGCCACACAAGACCCCCCAGCTTTGTTGATCTTGTCTCAAACTCTGGCCCCACACAACGGCAACCTCAACCACATTGAAGCGCATCGCCCGCAGGGTCTTGCCGTTGCTTGCGAACAAGACGGGTCCAAGTACAGCAATCGCTCACACCATTTGCCGGACAGCGGTTTCAACATGTTTGTTTAACAATGTTCAGCAAGCGTTGCCGTGTTTCCTATTCAGGTCACACGCAGAACTTTACTGCATCCTCGGTTGCGCTGCGATCCTTGCCTGGCACGATCGACTGTGGCCAGGCAATGGGAAATAGTCCTGGGCCTTTGCCTGACCATTGAATTGTGAAGGGCGAGCCCGCTGTGGCAAGATACCAAACCTTCGGCAACCCGTCGCGTTGTGAAAACGATTGTTGACTAGCGGACTGAGTGGAAACAAGTCGGCAGGCGCTCTGTGACGTTGCCCACGCGCAAAGCCAAGCAGTGCGGGAGGTGGGAAAAGGGGAGCGTTCCTTGGGTTGCCCCAGGGCTGTGTCATTTGGGGCGGGCATAGCAAACTCTTACTAGTCGCCACGTCGCCACTAGGCATAGACATCAATTTATGGCAATGCGATCCTGGGGCAAATTGACCAGCCATGCTTGCTCCATTTCCTTTCTACGTGTTGAACAAACTGTACAGTAGCAGGCAATCAAAGCACAGCAAGGCATACACACTGCCAATGAATCAGAGCAACTCAAGCACAGCGAGACGATGCCCATTCCCCCTTTTGGTGTGACACGAGGCAAAAGGGAGAGGCATAAGGAGGAAATGCAGGATTTTTCGGATTCGATAAAATACCAGATGTTGAACCCGGGGCAAGACGCCACCTGGCGTTGAGAGGAATTAAAAGCAAGAGGGTGAGGCTTGAATTCAAGAGGAACTCTACTCTCGCGTAAGATGTGCCACGTGTTCTTTCTAACCTCTATGCCTATGCAAGCCATCGACTCTTGAGTTTTAGAAAGAGACAGCTTGCTTTCGCATGATAAGTTGCCAGTGGCCCTTTCACAGGCTGGCCGTGCCAGGTTGAAAGAAGAACAGGGGAGATGCAAGAGGAGCTAATGGCCGGCCTGAACCGGAAAGCGCCGAGCTCAGCTTGAGTGACGGATGAGATATAGCTCATGGGCTTGATTACATCCTCTCACCGTTTCATCCATGCCCTACGCCGAAATGTTGGCCAAGTCACTCGAAGTTCTCAAATGGTAACTGCATTGACTTCTTATGTACTCTTCGATGGATGCGTTTTGAGCCGTCAAAGGGAGTTTGCAGAGTAAAGTTCTCCCTTCGAGCAGATTAAATGGCCGTGGGTCAAATTAAACAACCAGGGGACCACAGACTTTAGTTCATATTTCCATTTACCAGGGTTAAATTTTGGGTACCCATTTTCGACCCGCAGCCAAATTCCCCTATTCCCGCTTGTATCGCCAAGGCAGACGCTTCTGAGCTCCGAGATGTCCGTTTAGCTTCAGAGGAGGAGGCGAATTCGATGCTTCGGACAACTTGGTGGGTGTAGCCATGCTCCGCTTTCGCATCCGAAGCCGATATGTAGGCTTGCAAGTATGTGAAGCAATCCTAGCGCGAGCTCGCCTGGGGCAGGACAATTCTGATAGAATGGGCTTTCTCATTGATGAAGGTATATAAAGGTTCCTCGTGTCCTTCATCTAAGATGTCGGAATGACTATGAGCTGTTCAGATGGTGCTGGCGTTCCTTTGTGCTGCTCACATGGCGTGGCAGGATGTCGTTCAGCCCTCGCACGCTTTCAAAAACCAGCATTTCGAATGTCGTGGAAGCCACTACGACCTCCTAGCGGGAAAGCTTTGCTTTGCCAACAAAAGACAAATGTGCAAAGTAAGGTGCATGAGACCCCAAGCCTTTCGTGGTGTTCAAGATGATTGGGGACAAGCCGATGTTTTCCCTTTGAACCAATATCTTGCAAAGGCAGGCTTGCTGCCTGGGGTAGGCCCACATTCCGAGCCATTTTGGGAACATCCAAAAGACGCGGTTTCAAGGGAAACCACCAGTCAATTGTAGCTTGTGGAGGGGAAATCCAGTGACCCCTGTAGGCTTGCTTGAGTTTTCAGGTGGAGTCGATCCTGGAGTCGCAACGAGCTGCTGCGGCAGAGGTGCAGGTGCCAAAGCTAGACAGGATTCGGGAATGTCAGGTTGGTGCAGGTGATGGTGATGGTAATGGTGATGGTGATGCTGATGGTGATGGTGATGGTGATGGTGATGGTGAGGATGAGGATGATGGTGATGGTGATGGTGTTGCTGGTGATGGTGATGGTGATGGTGATGGTGATGGTGATGGTGATGGTGATGGTGATGGTGATGGTGGTGGTGGTGGTGATGATGATGAGTGGCAGCAAATTGTTCGGGGGGGTCAATGGGTCAAAAGATCAACGGCCACTGAGGAACTATGGGACAGGCTGGCTTACCTGAGGAGTCCAAAGTCGCCCCTTGAGGGAAGGAGGGGTGGGATGTCATTTCCATTTTGTTGATGTTGTTGAGGGGGATGTGTCGGTGTGGCTCGGGCTTGGCAACATAGAATCTTTACCTTGGGGATCCCGTGTTGCAATGACCGTTCCGGGTTTTGGAAATGAACTTACACGAAACCAACCATATGGGATAGTTACCGGGATGGTTTTTAGGGGTCACCAACCATGGAGATGTATACATATATTTCTTTATATTTCTCCTGGTGGTCATTCCATTCTCATTCCCTGGCTATCAAACCAAGAGACACGCCCATCCGATTCGATTGCGGAGGCCTTGCGGACGAACCTCGCGGAGCTCAAAGCGGCCACAGAGAAGCCGGCGCTGTCGGCATGGGTATGTTCAGTGGTGTAGGTGGTTGGGTCTCTTGTTTGTGGGTACCCGTTTTGCTGGTTTTATCAAAGGAAACCAGCAGGAAAACTAGCCTCATTTTGGAGGTCATGAAACACACCGTCCCTTAGCTTGTTTCGCAGGCCAAAACCATTGTAAACCGATACAGAGGAAAAAGCACCGATACCCCCAAGACACACATCAGGTCCTAGTTGTTGTCGCAAACCAAGATTGCGGAATCATAAATTTGCAGGGCCCAAACCGATACCCAAACTGATACCCAACCGGTACCCAACTCATTGGCCGCCATGCCGAATCCAACCAGCGGCCCTGCAGCCTTCTCTGGAGCCTTTGTGTACTACATTTGTACTGAAAAGTTGCGACTTCCGCTGTGGAGCTGCCAAAATGTACTTCGTATACTACACCATATACTACACTTGCTTGCACTGAACAGCTGCGACTTTCGAGCCGGAGCTGCCAAAGTGTACTGCGCATACTACTGAAAAGTTGCTACTTTCCAGCTGGAGCTGCCAAAATGTACTTTGTGTGCTACACTTGTACTGAAAAGTTGCGACTTTCCAGCTGGAGCTGGGACCTGGCAGAGTGTACTTCGCATACTACACTTGTACGGAGAAGTCGCGACTTTCGAGCCAGAGCTGCGAAAACACTGCAAACCGATGCAGAGTAAAAAACCGATACTGACCGATACTGAGGCATAAGGATACAAAGGTTGTCCACGGGGTTTCTTTTTTAGCCCACATGGCAAAAACATCCGCTGAGCAGTTTTGGAAAACGCTGGCACCAGCCGATGTAGAGGGTTGGCTGTTGGGTGTCCAAAGGTGGTTCTGCCGAGGTGGGCTTTGTTGCAAAGCTGATATTCAACAGGACAATATTCTTCTAAAACCCCGTTTGGCTTGCCTGAGCCATGAAAACACTGCGCCTTTCGATGAAAACGGCCATGAACCATGCTTGTGCAGTGGTGTTGGTTCTGTTTCCGCCGGCTTGTGTTAATGCGTACCTTTGGATGCCAGAGGCATGCCCCTTTTTGTGCCACAGTTTGGGGCAGGACGGGTCCAACGTTTTTTTTTGCAACTCTCTGGTGTATTGGTCAGGTGGCTAGAATTAGACGCTATTTCCGGAGTTCACGGGCGTGTGATCGAAATTCCGCAGGGGGTCGGGTGTGCCAACCCAAGCATGCTATTATGCTATTCACCCGCAAGTTGGCCATTGCCGTGTGTATAGATCAGGATCCAGAGGGGTGGGAGCAGTTCTGAGCCTCCTCATGGCCATGTGTTGTACGTTGTCATGCTTGCAATGCCAGCTTCCTCAAGCCTGTGGCCTCAAAAAGATGCCGATGTGGCTCTGGCTTGACCCCAAAGCAGAATCCCCCGAAAGGCAGCGGGCTGATGTGCAGCAGTGGCGTGCCGGCTTTGAGGCTGGGAGTCGAATTCCAAGTTGGCAAGAGAGGCGCTCCGTAAACCCATCCCTCGTGCTTTCTTCCCCAGATTTAGTTCCCCTTTTTTGTTGTTGCTTCTTTGACTAACCAGGCAAAAAGGATAGTTTTTGCTGGGGTCCCAATTCCATCCAAGTTTTGGGCGGGGCTTGGGCCAAGTGCGATGTGACACTTGTAACTTGGATGGAGCCTTTCCTCAGGCAGAACTTGCGGAAAGGTTCCGAAGGACTGGATTTGAGTAAAAGGAAGGAAAGCAGCTGCAATTTGTTTGCAGAGCTTTGCTGCCATGGCAGCTGGTGCATTCCATTCCTAGCGAAGGTGACCCTCTTAAGTTGGTGAGTTCGTGCAAGCCCCTTTTTGTACTTTGGCATGGTTTGGCCTTGTGCCCAAGACTTGCCTCGCCTCTGAAAGGAATTCCGCGGGTTCCAAGCCATTTTACCGAATCGAGAAGGCTCACTCTCCCCTCCATCTCAAAGTCTTGTAGGAATTGGGACATGGCAGATTGAGTGTCCTTTTAGCAACTTGGGGCGCTGCGCAAGGCTGGCCTGTCCCGAGTAGTGGCGGAATGTTCCAACGATGCTGGCACCTCAGTTGGATGTTGGTGTGACATTCGAATTGAGCGTCACTTGCTGTTGAGCGCATCACCGGTGTACGGATGCAGAACACGGATGCGGTTGCTGCAGCTTCATTGTTTTCCATAATAGCTCTCAAGCTTGCACTATTCACACACACACATGGCAAATGAGCGCTAGCTACAGAATCGTAACTTTGTTCCATGGCTATGATAAGACCACATCTAGCTGCTTATGTTCACCGATTGACGCAGTTGGCACGTCTGACCAAGAGACCAACCTTCACTATGCATTCAAGCGCTGTCTAGGAATGCAATGGAGTATTGGCACAGTCTGAAGGCAATGGCCACGCGTTGGTCGCTTCTTGGCGAACCGCCTTTGATTGCTGCAAGACAGCACACACACACATAAACCCTTAGCTTTGTCAGTTACTCCACAGCGCCTGCAATGCCGACGCCAGAAGGAGGAACAAAAGCAGAGCCTTCGCGGCAATTCTTGGATTTGTTGCCCGTAAAATTGAGCCGCGCGAGTGGAATGTCAACATTTCCACTCACAGTGTCCCAGGTTTGGGACTTCCGGGTGAGAGAAGGTGACAACCCCCACCCCCCCTCCCGCAGCATCCGATCAAGTGAGACCATTGTTTCAGCGACGCCTATTCCAATTAGGTGCAGTCAAGCCAGCCCAACGTACCAGCAATCTTGCCAATTGCTGCGTTGTTCAACTGGACAGGGAAATGCAAATTCAAGACCACACCGCAGCGACAGCAAACCCCCAAAACATGACGTTTTACATGACATTTTATGGCATTCTTGGCTTGGTTGGTCATACGGGAACGTGGCATCCCAGAGCTTGCTTGGCTTTGGGCCGATGTCTAACCAGACACGGCACGGCAAGGAGAAGTTTAAGCACTTGCAGCTCAGAAGCCTCCTAGATGAAGTCGGTAATGCTGCTGACTCTACCTGGCAGAGACTTCTGAGCAGTGGCTACTGTCACGCGCATGCAGAGGCGCATGGAATTAGCACGAGCAGACTGGCCTTACATGGTATGTTCTGCATGTTTGACTAGGTTGCCATCATTACAAATTGCAAATTGCAATGTTGTTTGACAATTGCAATTTTCGAGATTGTGAGTTTGCAGGCATGTTTTGACGTGAGGGCTCGAGAAGCGTTGCTTTTTTGTTTAAACTGCTGTTTGCCGCTGCATGCTACGTCGGCCTTGCACAACATGATAATGCAAGTTGGACCATTCCTCATTGGGCAATTTGTTCTGGAAAGCACAATGGCGTATGCTGACGGTGCCTCGCTACAGATGAATGCTTTGGCCTTGGCTGATAAATGCTGAGAGGGAAAGAGAGGGAGAGAGAGAGAGCGGGAGAGAGGTGGAGATAGATCTGGCGCTCCCTTCCAGCGCAGATGCAGAGAGAAGCCTCCTGCACCTGGGTTGCAACAGGATGCGGAAACGATGCGACTTTATCAAGTATTTCCTTTCAGGTGAAGTTAAAGGAAGGGCTGTTTGCATTTGCAGCTAAGCTGCGGTCTTGATGTTTAAGGGCACATTAAGACTATTGCAGACCGCACAGGGGTAAGACAAGATTTAGTTGGGTTTATGGTAGCCCGCGGGGCGGGACTCCGTCACGCGCGCCAAGTGCGCGCACCTAATGCCGGTCACATCGCAGATGAACTAGCTCGAAAGCTCCAGAGACCCAGGACCAGGTTGTTTCATTGGAGCTTCAGACATTGGAGTTTCGATGGAGGTTCATTGGACTCTCATTAAAGATTCATCGGAATGGTTAGGAACGGCAGAATGGAGGAAATCAGTGGGCAATTACAGGATTGGCTTCCAGACTTTGCCCACGGCGAAGGTTGAAACCACCTTCCCTTGTTTGGGGCGTTGTGTGGTATGCCCTTATGAGTTGAGGCCATGTCGATATGTCACCGAATTCTGCAAGGGTCTGGAAAAACTCCAGGGCTGAGATGTGTCGGCTCGGTGTTAGCGCAGCGTGTGCCACAGAAGGGGGTTGTACCCACCCACCCCCGCCCACCAACCTCGAAGGGGCCAACCTCCCCTCAGCTTAGCGGTGTGTGAGGCAAGCAGTGGAATGGCTTTCTGACGCCTTGGAAGACTCCGGAAAAGGCTTCCACTCATTTTTCAATCGCCGCTTGGCTGTGTTGAGCCACCATTTGTGCAAACCAGCTTGGTTTTATTTGGGGCTTTGCTCGTGCAGCTGGGGCCGGATCAATTTCATGATTGTCAAGCTTTGGCATAAGGGATGCCTTATCCCTGTCATTTTGGGGAACAAACATATGTTTGCCATAGGTCCTGGTTGTAAAGCGGCGTTGGCTATGTGTAGCTTGGTTCGCTTCGTGACTCAGTGTGGTTGGGTTGTGGAAGTGGAAGTCTCACTTTTGCTGCGGAGATTGCCCAGAGGTTTGCTCTCCGGTTGAGAGGGGCATTCGACAAAGGAAGAGCCGAAGAGTCGCGCTATCGTTGCACATGTGGCGCGCCCGGCCAAGAGAACGCCCCTTTGCCTTTTCAAGAGGCGCGTGCTCCAAGATTCTTTGTGTGCGGTGTTACGCGGCATGTTCAGCGTTCGGCTTATTTGATAATTATTGCCTTGACATGTTGAAGATATCAACAAGCGAGTTTGATAGACCGGCCAAACAGTGACGTTGCTGAGTTCTACAGGACCCCAGCTTGTGCAATCAGAAGCGATGCTAGCTGCCAGCCAAACACGACTTGCAGCTCAAGAGTTGGTGGCCTTAGCACTTGACCGCGGTCTTCCTGGCTTGAAGCTGAGGCCCTCGTTCCCCTTGCGTCCATGCCTTCCTCGGAGCTGCCTTCGCATGTTGTCTCCCCAGGCTTTGGCTGGTCCGACGCGCCAGAGTACTTCCAAGCAATGGGGGACAACCAGGCGGGCCAGGCAATCACATGTGCAGCAGATCATTGCTGCAGCCTTTAATCAACTTGATTTAATCTTAGAGAGGCTTGTTTTGGTGGCGGTGTTTGTAGTCGTGCTGCGACTTGTGTACACTTTTAATAAGTACGCTAGTACGCTTCTGATCGCCTGCACTGGACAGTATCCGCTCTGGGCCAATGATAAGCACACGCGCTCATGTGCACAGTATTCGCGCCGGCCAAACGCACACACACACACACACTAGCCAAATGAGAAGAACAGCAGCGTGAGCTGACCTGCAATGCTACAAAGGAGAGCCTAAACGGCTGTTGCGATTTGTACGTCCCCCCTGAAGCAGGCATGTGCGGCCATGCGAGAATCTCTGGTTTTTGAAAACCGCTTTCTCGTGAAAGATCCCCCACAAACCGGAGTGCATCCATCGGTTTTATTTGTTTGAGGTGCTTGTTACGGCAAAGTCCGTCGGATTTCAACTTTCCGCGACTGGGCGCCCTGCGGCAAGCTCCTTGGGTGCTTTCGCTTGGGGTGACCTTCCCAGGCATCCGGCTTAGGCGTAGACGAGCGATTTCGCTGGGGGTGGAGCTTGTTTGCTGCACATCCTTACCCTGAGGTTTGAAGTGATCCCCTATCTACTGATAGCGGATGCTGGTTGTTGAGATCAACCACTGAAATGGTATTCCAACTTGTGGCAACTGTTACTGAATGGTGGCAGGCCCAGAAGTCTCCATTTTTGCTTCGGCGTGAGTTTGGCTGCGCAAATGCCAGGGGGAGGTTGGGAGGTTCCTATGCGCAGGTCACGACACTGCGCGCACGTCTAGCGACCGTGATGTCAATGTGATGTAGCGCATGGGGCAGGTAATGCTGGTGGATGTGGACCACAACGATTCGGATGACCGGCTGGCCATCATCCTGCTGGCCTTCCAGGCAAGGCGCTCGAGCCCAGAAGCTGAAGCAGAGAGATTTTTGAGTTCGGGGCCCTCCGTATTCTGCCATTGAACCTTGGCCCGGAGAATGTGTGCATGTTATGTGGGCCCCCTTTTCCAAACAG
This sequence comes from Effrenium voratum, assembly GCA_963377175.1. Classification (NCBI taxonomy): domain Eukaryota; class Dinophyceae; order Suessiales; family Symbiodiniaceae; genus Effrenium; species Effrenium voratum. Next base: position 247,348 of record CAUJNA010003515.1, on the reverse strand, counting down.
ATGACCTGCTTGTTTCAAGTGGAGCCTTTCTGGAACCACTTGAGCAAAGTTCTTGAGCATTTTTTTTGCTCGCTGCAGATTTGCCCACGAGTCTCCTATTTTGGCAGGTAGCAAGCGCAAATGCTGAGCGGCGGAAGCTTTCAGCAGATGCCTGCAGCTTCCTTTACTTGGACGCAAGGCCCAGTTGCCTGAATTGGATGCTGAGTGTGAGCTTTCCCCGAGAGAGATGCACTCGAGGACGTACTCCTCCAGCGGCCTGACGCTTTGGCGCACTTTGCAGCTGGCCACGCGCCTGTCTATGGCTTTAGCACCCTATGGCGTGGAGGTTCTGCTGCATGGCCGCAAGCAAGCCGGCGGTGACGGGTGCTGTGAGCACTGCGTTGACACGTTCATCAGGCCTTGATTAGAAAGTGGCTTTTGCTGGTACAAACCTTGGGACGGTGGATAGGCATTGTCCTTTGCTTTGAGCTTTCCATTGGAACGCAGTTCCTGGCGCGGGGAGAAGCTTGAAGCTGGCAAGCGCTACCGATGTCCATTCAATCTTTGGTTAAGCCGCCACAGCACTTTGAGAGGTTGTTGATGCAATAGCCAAGAGGCATGGCATGGACCTTTTGTTGCTTTTCTGCGTGTGTATCGTTGATACCTGTGCGAACGAAGCTACTAATGGGTGATGGTTTTATCAGCCCCTTGTACCTGCAGTGATGCAAAGTTCTTTTGGTCCCCTCGCTGCTTGGGCTGCGTTTCGTTCGACGTTGTACTGTGCTTGTATCTAGGGAAGCCACCTGCTTCGTGCTTGGCATCGCCTTCGGCCTTGGGATCGGCCTTTGGGGTGAAGCATATCTAGCTCTGTTGGGGCGGTTCCCATGTCATGAAGACGAGCCGAAACTGAAATGTAATGCGCTGAATCGACCAACTCTGCGCTTTTTGACATTTAAGTGGCCGCACGCGCTGTTGAACACATGCTCAGGATCATGCTGTCCCTTGTTCTTTGGGTGAGTACCCGCCATGCCCGCGTGTAGAAAGATGTCTGTATGTTGTAGTGTGGAGCTCAGTTACCATGTGGGAGCCCCAAGCAACCGGCAGATGGGCAACAGCGCCGGGAAACTGGGGTCGATTGCCCACAAGATCCCACAAGGCTCCTTTGGGAGAGTGTTGAGACCCAGAAGGATGGCACCAATTTTGAATTCCCCTATTTGATGTGGCACGCGGCCATCTTATTTTATGTCTCTACCGAGAACCAGACCTGTTCTCACGTTGGACATGAGGCCTCTTCTGCAGGGCGAGCATGCTTTGGAGCACATCGCCAAGTACCTCAAGGCCAGAGATGCAAAAGGCCCCATTCAAACATTGCATGGTGTTCTTTGGACCCCCTTTAATCGCAACGGCCACACGCCGGCAACTCCATTTGCCGCCCCATTTGATAGTTGACCACGCTGCGGCACGATGAGGCTCCACAGTAAACGGTGCAACTTGCCAACGGCAGTCTCGGAATTGTTTGTAGCGGTTTCTGGGTTCATTTCTGTTTTGGAAGATCTATGGAAAGGGCTCCGAAGTAGACCTTTCCTGTCACACCCCCATTGCCGCGAATGAAGACCTTTTGCAACAAGCAGAAATGTGTTTGCAGGCCTGGTTCCCGCTTTCATTCTAAAGATTGCCTCGGGTTCCGATTTGTTGGCATGCCTGGCCTCCCGGTGTTTGGCCTTCCATGTCAATCCCCAAGCAATAAAACCACCCTGAAACAATAGGTTTATGGGAAGACAAAGGCGAAGTCTCAGCCCCAGTGGCTGCTTCACGTGGGCGCCTGCCATGTGCTCCGAGCTGTCGAGGTTGCCGAAACCCCTGAGAGTCTGAATGACCTGGTCCCGGGCGCCGGGGACATGCTCCGGCTGGCGCAGCGCAAGCAGGACGAAGCACAGTTCGGTATGGTCTCAAGGGATGGATAGCCCACTCATTGATCTGCCTTTTGCGACCTCACCTGGATGTAGAACGAGCGGATCCCTTACTGATGCAGCCCCTGCCAGTTCGAAAATCAGCATAAGATTTGAATGGACTTCCCCTCTTGGAAATCCATGGCGTGAATGCACGTGGGAGAATGGCACCCTTGACTTGCCGCCCAAGTGGAGCTTCTCGACATGACACTTGTTTCAGACGTATTGGATGGTGTCCATTTAAGACTCAAATTGGAAACATAAGCCTAGTGAGACAACGCCAGTTTGGAGGCTCGCAGGAGGCTCTTATGTATCTCAAGCAAAGGCATGTCACGGCATACTGCACGGGCGTACAGTACAATGATGTACAATGACGTGCTGCTCAAGCTACGTCATAGCTGCGCAGTGGCATTTTGTTCCGTACGCTTAAGCTAGCAACAGTTGGCGTTTACTTTACCAGCATTCCTCAAGATTTAAGGATGGATGGAAGTTGGTCGTTCCTTTGATGAGCGAGCAGCCGCTGGAACCGGCACTGTGAAAGAAAACAGAGTCAAAAGGAAAGTGGGAGATGAGAACGAACGGCAAATGTGCTAACATCTATTAATATTGACATACCACGTATGCATCATTTGTTTCTTCCAACGGCTGTTGCCGTGCGGATATGGCTTTCAATCAATTGTGATTTGTTTGTGCTCTTTTTTTTCTCCCCGCTTTGCGTTTTGAGGTTTGATTGCCCTGTCATAGTGCTTATTGCTGCTGGCTTCGTTTCAGCCTCATGCCTCATGTGGTCAACAAGGCAGCCGTCCACCAACGCTTTGGAACATTTGTTTCAGTTGCAGGCCTTTTGCCCTCCCTTGTCCTTGTAGCACACCTCAGGCCCAAACCTTGTTTCCCACGTGGTTGCTTCCCAAAGTGCGCCAGGACCAACCATTGCTTGGATTCCAGCCGGCAAGCTCCCCTAATCCCACCTCAGGCCGAATTTGATACACAACCTCACATGACCTCCCTGAGTTTACATTTCCCTAAACTCTGCCTACCGCCTTGCCTGTATTCTTTCATCGGTTTGTATGCCCCCCCAGCCCCTCCCTTCATGCCAGGACCTTCAGAGCTGCCTCCCACCCCGCAGCACAGCCCGGGCCTCTCGGCCTAGTGAGTGTGCCCTTTAGATGTCCCTTCAAATCGTCGGTTTCATGTCGAGCCCAGCAAAGGTTTTTTTTGGTCCACATCCAAAGCGCCCAAAACACTGGAACACATTGCTTGTCGTTGATTGGGGCTTCAGCAAATTTCCAGAGGCAGGTCTGGGATATTTGGTCTTGAATTGTAGACTCGGCAGGCTTATTGGCCATTGAGGGGCAATGAGAGGTATGCAATGGATGTGACTTCACCCTTTTGCCCTTCACTTGGTTGGACCGGGTCTGTTTTGCGAAGCCATACTCATGTGGCCAAGGCAACTATTGTAATCACAGAGTTGTCGGTTTGCAAGCAATACTGCAAGAAACTGAGATTGCTTGCTTGCGTTTACAGCGATGACAGTCCAGTTTGTGTTTTTCCCGAGCCGTTGTTGAAATAGGACGCCACCGGGTGGCTTGGTCCTTGCCGCCGCTTGGATTTTTCGCGGGACTGAGGTTTGGATGCTGAGCGGCTTGTGCCAGACGCAGGTTCAGGATTTGGATCGCTGCTCCTGGGCGCATCTTCAAAAAACCACGCCGGAAGAAGAAACAAAACACCTCCAACATGGTGGTTTTCCTGTTGGTGTCCCTTTTAAAAAAACCACTCCAAAAAGTGGTTCCTCAAAAAAAGACAAGCCCGCATGCACTCCAAGCCTCTCGAGAGCCGCCAAGATGGCCAAAAGGTGTCCTACCAACCTGCGACATTGTTTGTGGATGGTTTAAAGTGTAAACACATTTCAGCTTGGAGCTCGTGCCTGGTTGAGCTTTGAGCTATGTCTTTTTGACTCCACACGCTGCGCACTGTTATCAAGATGGCTGGCTCAGGTCACAAGGAGTTGGGCATCCAGTTCTCCTTCATTGAGCAGCTGGGTCTTGAGTTGGGCGGTGTTGGGTAGCCGTCGAGCTACTGGAATTGCTGATGGCAAGCGACATTCCTCGAATTGCCCTTGGTGTGCAGAGCTTTGCAAGACCTTGCTTATGGCATTTCAGCTTTGATGCTTTGAAAGAACGGCAAGCCAGCAATACAAAGACACCGCCGCTTGCACCCCCTTCAGCCTTTTCAGTGTCGTGCCCTACAATGCTTTTGCAACAGTGCCTGGCCTGTACCCTATGGAGGCGAGGATGTACCCGCTGAGATGGACCCGCCCGCGGCATCCCTCATTTCCAAGTTGGCGATGCACGATTCGTGCAGACCGCTTTGCGGCTTTGCGTGTTGTTTGCTTCCCCCGTTTCAGGGGTTGGATCCTGGCTTGCCTTTTGAACAACTAGACACGGTAAATGATTGGATCCACACTCAAACCAGTGTCATCTAGTTTCAACTTTCAACAAACAAGGGTGGCAGGGGCCCTTCCACATACCATGCGCAGGTCAATTGCACACTTGCTCTCCTCTCTCACAATGGGGTATATAGGGCAGAGCCACATTTGGAGCAGCACAAGGCTAGCTTTGTGAACGCCAATGCGCACCCCCCCAGAAAGGCTTGCAGAACCCCAAAACGCCCTTCTTTGGGGGGCTGGGGGTTGCGCCGGCTGTGGGGTGTTAGCTTCAATCCTGTGCTTGGGGCGGCCCAGGATGGGTTCAAGGGAAGTTTCCGGGAGGGCAAATGTAAATATATCCCGCTGGCGCATGTGTCTCCTGATCGCACCGAGGCAGGCCCAACCAGCTTGGCAAAGCTTCCCCGACCCTTGCATGCAGTTGGCACGAGCACGGAAACATGCCGCCTTAGCGGAGGGCCTCAAAGCCCACTGTGACATGCCATTGTTCAGCGCTCGTTTGATCCACACGTTTCCCCTTCGAACACCAAAAGGAAGCTGCCTAATGATTTTAAGAAACAACTTCTCAATTGTGTTTGGTGGACACAAATCCCCACCCAAGATTGGCATCTGGCAATATTAGGTGTTTGATTCGCCAAGTTAGACAGTAAACCCAAGTTCTGATCCATGTTATCACTCGCTGGTGATTAGCATCACAGATTTTGGGACAGATCCTGACTCCTCAAAAGTACCTTGGTACCTTTGTTCCCAATATGTTTTTCACTATGAACCGCTAGTCGCAAAGTGCTACTGTAGTCGATCAGCAAATGGCTGAGATGCCTTGTCAGTTGTGCTTAGCTAGTTGCACCTATAGCCAATCATCAGCGGGGCTTTTTGTTTAGGAGTTGTATCCAGGACCTCTTTTCTTTTGTGGAAAAGCTGCAGTATCTGTGGCAGCGGGAATGGGAGGCTTTAGCTTGTTTTCCTTTTGACGGCTTGAACTTCTGGAATGGCATGATCAAGGTGGCTTGCAAGCCGGTTCCTTGGCATGAATGTTCCAATTACATCCAATTACGAGCTTCCCACAATGCGTGCGCGTAGCCTCGTGAATCTCCTGTGTGCATTTGTTCTTTGTTCGCTGCTTTCCTTAGCCTTCCACCCACCTCACGAGCACCGCGAAGCGCGAGGTGAAGGACGGGCCACAGCCAGACTGGAGCTTCCCTCCGGCGGATGAGGCGGGCTTTGGCGTGGAGCCCTCCAACATCCGCTCCAGTGAGGTGCCCACATCGGTCGAAGGAGCTTCGTTTGGCGACATTTGAGCCGTTGAAAAAGCCGAGGTACGAGTGACACTGGAGGTTGGACAGGCAAACACACACAGACACGCCTGAAGTTAGGGGAGGGCCGGGAGGAGGCGGGGGAGGCAAGGAGGGCATGTACAAATAGATGTATGAGAAAGCAGGCAACTATCTAGCAAAGTAACTAACCAACCAATTAGCAAAGTCGATACATAGATAAGTCAATGAAGAGATCAACAGGAAGCAAATAAATAACTCCTGTGAATACATGGCTAGATTACACGATGCATACTCCCTTCGCCTCATAAATCTTAACTTGCCTGGGTCAGAGCAGGGGCGAGCTCCGCTGCGGTCTTCATCCAAATGGGGTCTCCCCTTTACGGGCCCACAAAGCGTTCAAGTGGCAATTTCCGAGGAAACAGCTGACATCTATGGCATGTTTCGGATTTGTGCTGGTGTTCGCGTTGGTCTATCAATGTTTTAGTATTGCCGTGGTGTTAGTTTGTTTCTTTGGTCATGTTCCTGTGCTTGCGCTGGGCAAATGTGTTGGCTTCGACACGCGCGATGCCACTTCCTTGATGGCGAAGGGCCATGAAAAAGGCCACGGACCCGAGGCGACATACCCAGAGACCCTCATGAACTACCTGCGCTTTCAGCAGCTGGTTGCCTCTTGGGGTGCGCGCTATGCTCCTCGACAGATCGATCGATGCTGAACCGTGACCTGTACAACACATTAGGGATTGATCAAAACAGGTCCTTTGCATGGGGTAACCAATAGGGAAACCGGCAAACATACTATATAATGACTTTCACCACTACATGGGAATGGTTACCCATTGTCATTTTGGGGCCAGGAATGTGGATCAACCCCCACTGTTAGCTGTTAGCCACTGGTTGCAATGCAAATGAAGGTGAAGGCTCCTGTCCGATGCCCCATCCCTTTTCACATCTTTCAGATGATCTCTTATCTCATGCCCATCGCATACACACATTCAAACGACAGTGTTCTCGGAAGTGTAACCCTGAGGAATGCCTCGCGGGAAGTCATTGAATATTGAATCATTGTATGCGATTGCCAAGTGAGGTGAGATTTGGTCCCCAAGCTGGCTCCAGCGTCAATACTTGACCTGCCCTCCTTCCACTGATAGGCCCCAAATCGCCAATTGTTTTTGTGATTATATACTGTCTTTGGAACAGCGTTGTGGGAAACTGCTGTTTTCTCCGGGCTGGTCCAGGTTTCCCCTGCCCTGGCGCGCAGCGATAGCTTCCTGCCGGCTGTGCCCGGGAAGCCCATGCTGCCGGTGTCTGGCAGGCCCTTCAATGTGATCCCAGGGAACCTCGGCCTTCTGCATAAGGGTTTGGGAGCGCGTGTTTTGGGAACGATGGCCCATGTCCCCAATTAAAGCCCCGTGAAATCTGACAGGATCACCTCTACAAATCTCGAAGATACAGGGCGTTTTGCTGGCCATATGGCATCATCACCTGCCCTACATTGCATACTAAACGAATCCCTTCAGGAAGACGTACACCATCAAGAAGGCGCTGGACCCAAACCGGGCGCAGCACGCCTTTGCGAAGCTGCTCTCTGCAAGCAAGGCGCGGGGGCGGACAGGACACGCGGGAGGTGGGGGACGCAGGGGACGTGGGGGACACAGGGGAGACGTGGGGGACGTGGGTCGGAACGTGGGACGTGCGCCTGGAAAGTTCCCAAAAAATGCTACTTGTTGCTTCTGTTTCTTCCTCTTTTTCAAACTATTCTAAAAGGTGCTTACAATGACGGGAACAATAAGACCACCACCAGTATTGCTCTGGTTTGCTGGCTTTTTCCCCATGGAGGAGGGACGCGTGGCGTCTGGGAAATTTCAGATTTCGTGCGGATATGGGTGAATTATTGCAATTGCGCAGTTCTTTCTCTTTGTCCGCAAAGGACAGGTGGGATTTGGGAACTCCAGTTTATCTAATTTTCTCAGTTGTGACAACCCAAGCCGCTACGCGGCGCCCCTGCGCAGCACGCGCTGCGCTGAATCATGGTCGCATAAACTTTGTAGACCATTCTTCTAGTTGCCCTATTTGTCCTCAAAGGGACGGGTGCGACTTGGGGAATTCCAAGTGTAGTTCTGCTCCAACTATTTTGAGTATTCCAAAAGGGGCAGGGCGTTTCGGGGAGGTTAGCCTTGATGTGTGTTGTAGTTATTCGCATGAGCGTAACTATTTAAAGCATCGTTCTATGTTGGACTATTCTGTTTGGTTTATGTGCCTGCAGGGAGAGGGGTGCGATCTGGGAATTCCATGTGCACCTTGTGCGGAATTGAATCCTTTTAGTGTTACTGATCGTCATCTAACCTTTCTATTTCTTGTTAAACGGTTGGGCGCTCTTTGGGGGGCTTCAAAGCTCGTCTTGGCTTTAAAGACTCTCATGATTCTATCCAGCCCAATACTCAACCTGTCCTTAAAGGGGCGAATTGTTCTGAGTGTGATGAACAGTTTATTTTCGCAAGGGGATGGGGTGTCTTTTTGCCAAGGTCCAGCCAGTTTACGGCTGTCTTCCTTATGCAATTATTCTAGTTTATCCTAATAGAACGAGTGCCTTTGCCGGAATTCGCGACTGCTGTTTCTAGCCCTTGTTTCATTTTTGTTCTACTTATTCAAATTGTTCCAACTAATTACAAAAGGTGAGTAGAACGCTTAGAAACATACACCTGTTATGCCATTATTCTAATTATTTTGTTATTCGCAGAAGGCGGGGTGTCCTTTTTGTTTGTTTGCAAATATTCTACCTATTACAACTACGCTAATTCTAAAACATCCCCAAAAAACAAGTGCTTTAGCATTTCCAGATTCATATATGTGTATTTTTTTTTATGTATAGTTTCTCTCATGATTCCACTTCTTCCTACAGCAACGGGTGCCTTTTTGTGAGTTCCAGTGATTGTTGCTTTAAATAGTTCAATTGCCGCTTGGGAGACTCCAGATTCATGTGCGTTCTAATTGTTCTAATGAGTCTATACTGGCGCCTCCTGAGATGCTCCTAGGAAAGCAGCGGCACAGTTGTGCTTCTTATGCTAATTTCTCACCAAAGGCCCCTTTTACCGGACTTCCGGGCGTATGTTCTCTCTAGTTATTCTAATAGCACCAGTCAGCGTAATTAGCAAAACATCTTTTCTCATCATCGTCACAAATTAGACAAACAGTAGTTATCCAGAACAATGGCCCTAGTTTGTCTAATTGTTCTCGTTAGTGAAAGTAATTTTCGTGCAGTGAAAAGTGCAAGTAAACTTCCTGCGTGTCCAGGCGCCCTTCGTTTCGCAGAGCTTTTGGTCACACGCGCGTAGTCCCCCATGTGTGACTATTGGCAGCTTGTTCTGTGCAATAATTAGAGTTTTGTGCTAAAACGACTTGTCAGCGGGGGTCTTTGAAGCAACCTTTCTTTGACCTCAAAGGGCCGATGATGTCAAACGCAAGTGTTCGTGAAACAAAGCGTTGTTTGGACTTTGTTTGGTCTCCATTTTCGAACCACACGCACAATGAAGAGCCTTCGTCTTTTAGAGCCGTCTTGGATACATGTCCCTCACAAGACTTTTCAGCGGTTGCAAGCATGCGTGGACGCAAATTGGGACATGACGATTAACTGACTGTGACTTTGATGTCGGGGGGGGGGGGCGGATTGAACTCAACTCAAACTGTCACGAAGCTGAAGATTATGTTCGTTCAGTTTTGGGGTGAACATCGTCTGCATCCGCAGTGTGGCTGTTCAAGCGTGAACATGTGCGAGCAGCGCACTTGGACGGTTTGTTGTTTCCTTTTGGGCCCCAAACCGGTAACCCTAGAATCTATAATTAGGTTATCAGCCGTAGGCCCCTAGCCTAAAGACATGGATGGTTCCCTCGTGCCTGTTGATGGAACTGAGATGCCGGTTGACACCGGCGACAGTGTGCGCATCCAAGCGTTTAACATGAATGCACAGCAGAGCCGTACTCTAATGAATTCCCTTCAAGTGCACCATGCCGCAATATTTGCTTTTGGGAACGATGCAGCTAGTTATTAGGTCAGAAGCCGAAGCACCGCATCAAGCAGCTGTCATGCATTTGCAAGCGGAAAACCGTGAGGAGCTCTATGCCGCACAGAATCAGCTGCATGCACAGTACGCTGAGTGTGCGCAAGCCCAGTCGCATAGAATTCGTGAATACGAACAGAGAATGAGCGAAGAGTTCAACGTTGAGTTTGTCTACGCCGAAGCTAAAACAAGCCGAACGTGTGAGGAAACGACCCAGGCATTGCATGAAGCGGAAATGAGACGCAAGACCAGCGAGTTCAAACAGGCCATCAAAGTGACTCTAGCAGATGCGCCGCAGCTCCTTCAGGAGCAGGCTGCAAAGCATGCGGACGCTGTCGCGCGTGTTGAAGCCACGCATGCTAGGACAGTTGACATGATGGCCGTCCAAGATAGGTTGCTGCACGGGGAGAATGATGACCTCAATCAGCAGATGAAGTATCACGACTTCCGCGAGGAAGGTACGAAGCACAAAGGCGTCAGCGATGCCCGAGAGGATTCGCCAGAGTTGCTGCCCGAAGAAATGAAGTCAGCTCGGTCGCAAAAGAGAGCATTTGTCACCACTGATGGTTACGAAAATGAGTACACTCCCAGTATCATGCCTCCTGCCGTGCGTGAAGCATTGAAGTCCAATGCACGCGGTCCGCGGGGATCTGCGGAGATTCCATCCGGTCGTGTCAGGTCCCCGCCTAAGACAAGTGCCCCAGGGCCGCCCCTGCGATGGGGATGGCCTCGGTGCCAACCTCGGACAGGAAGCCTTCGCCAAAATGCTGATGAAGTTTGCGAAAGGTCACAAGGATGATGAGAAACCCAGAACTCGCGAGAGCGAGACGTTGCGGTTCAAGGAGATGCCAACTCCTGAAACGTACCGTGAGTGGAAGACATCAGTCCGTGAAGACGTCCGTGCTGCATCCGACCGACCAGACGAGGCATGACTTTGGATCATGGAAGTACGGTCGCATCGCGAGGACAAGAAGAAATTGTTGGAAGAGCTTGGTGAGCCTGTGTAAATTCGTGACTCTGGACACGGAGATACTCGCAGCGCTCGCGCGCTCATGCAGCGAATGGTGACCTCGCCCAACGCATTCTGACAGCAAAGGAGGAATGTGCCAAGGAAGGGAAGGCTATGAGGGGCAGGCAGGTTTTGTTCATGTTTGATCAGTATTTCAATACCAGTGAAGAAGCCGGCAACCTCTATTCCTTGGAGGATCTGTTGCGTGTCTCGCGACACGGCGAAGGCATCATTGATCTCAAGCGTTTTCTAAACGCCTGGGACACTGTCATTGCTGGCATGAAGAAGCCACCAGAGGAGAAGGTGCTGAAGGACATCCTGCTCCGTCAGGTAAGAAGCTGCCATCTCCTGCGGTATGACATTGACACCTGCAAGCCCCGCAAGGCTCCAGTACGAAATGAACTGGATCTTCCGCCAGAATGAAAAGGCTGCGATCAATTCGGTCAACTTCTCGAAGAGTGAGAGCCAGAAGCGCCTCTCGAGAAACGCCGAGCGCTACTCAATGGGATACGCAACTCCCGCCACCGATCAGGAGTGGAGCTCATGGGGTGGCAGCAGCGGAAGCGGTGGCGCTACGCGCGCCTGTGACGGGTTTTGCATGCACATTATGTTACCCCGACCGTTCTTCCCTCTGTTGTGTTACTGTTTGGCTGCTTTATGAAAGGCCCCTTTAACACGCAGAGGGGGGTGAAGATTATGTTCGGTCAGTGATGAAGAAAACCCTCCCCCCAGAAGAGAAGGTGGCCTGCGGGAGCAGGTGGTTGCAGCTGGCCGGATTGGGTGCGCAGCCGGAAATTGGAAAAATCTTTAGTTGGGCTGGAATTGAAGTCGATTGCTTTTCCACGCGCAAGGGTGGTTTTGCTGAACGCGCCGTAGTAGTTTGGGATGGTTGGAGGCCCGCGTCAGAGGGTAGAATTGCTTAGCATTGGATCCCGAAAGCGCTCCTTAGTATCCGATGAACCCAATGTTAAGAGGCTTGATGTATATGTGAGTGCTTGACACCTTTCACTTTTGGTTGTTGGCACTCTATGAAAAAGGGCAGGTTGCCTTCCGGCTTCCACCGTGCTGTGGCTGTTGGCGAGAACATCAGCCGCAACATGTCAAGGGGCAACCTGTTTTTGCTAGACAGCAGATATCAAGCCCTGGGAAATCGCGACAGGTAAAGCACGAGAACCTTCTGCCAGAGCTGTGCATCGACAGCTCGGACGACTTTGGCAGCGAGCGGCCGGAGCTGGCGGCGGTGAACAAGTACGGCACCCTGGCGAGGAGCAGGGAAGCGTTCTTGGGTGAATCATCCACTTGTTTTAAGGGCACAAATCAGATGAGCGAGCTTCCGAGCTTCCGTCAGTTGTCTGAACGTGGTTTTTATATGTAATTGTGTCTTGGTTGCTCATCAGTTCTAAGGGTACCCAGGCAGAGCACAACAGCAGACAAAAATGTGAAAAGGAGTGGTTAGCGGAACGTCAGGGTCCTGAGCACGCTGGTACGAGCATGACATGTGCCTGAAGGTCAGAGTCAGTTTGCTTGTAGAATGTTCCACTGGCAGTTGCGTTGCCTTCGTCATGAACATTCATGTGAAGGCAAACAATGGGGTTCGCAGCGGCACTCATGTAAGTTCAGCTTGTCGACCTCGCTCTGTTGAACTTATCTCTTCAGCTCCGATTGCTCTGTGTTGGCGCGGCGGGATTGGTGCCGGCAGGCGTTGAAAGTGCTTGAATGAAACTACACAGGCCAGGGACACATGAACACTTTGAGTACATGAAGTAATGTTCACTGCGCGCAGACTCTCGACTTGAGTGCTGTCGTGCTGAGGCACGTTTATGGCAGATGCTATTTTGGTGGCCTTGGCTGCTGCCCCGTCCCTGCCCTGCTCCAAGCGGCTGCGGCGCCTGGCGTTGGCAGTGGTGCCCCAGCCGGGCGACTTGGACTGGACGTGTTTTTTGGAAGTCGCTCGGGTTTGCGTGGCACTTCCCGGGCCAAGCGCACCGGCCAAGACACTTGAATGTGGTTGGGGTACTTTGCGGAGAAGGCACGTGCTTGGGATATCTGGGGGCCCTGGGCGGTTTGGTCGGCAAGTTTCAACTAAGAAGCTGATGCTTGGCAGCTGGAGCAAAACATGTGACCAAGATGAATTCAGATCCCTGGGTATTTGACCTGGCAGCATGCACATAATCATTTCACAGTTTTATTTGTACGAAAGCTTGTATAGAATGGTTCGACCAGATCACACCTACCGCCACGACACAGCTGCCAAATGGGATCAAATGGGCAAGCGACCTGGCGTGGGCTTTGTTGGTTTGTATGGTTTGTATGGTTTGTTTGGTGGTCGTTGGGTGGCTGTGCCCGGAAGGTGCCCCTGGTCCGTCCAGATTTGACACTGGCCCTGAGGCAATGATGACATTGTTCTGACCTTCGAGGTGTAGACGGGCTCGAAGAGCGGGCCCCGTCTCACTCTAGTGGCGGACGACCTCAAAACACGAAGCGCAGGTCCTAGCCGCCTCAATTTGTGCCGAATGCAACTGGAACCTCGTGGGATGAAAACTAACTAAGTTAAACGAACTTTAGAACCCAGGCCGAGAGCGAGCCCTTTTGTCGTTGTTGTGTTTTTGAGACCCACGTGCGATGGTCGTTGTCGTAGAGTCGTAGATAGCGATTGGAGTTGGAGCAGCTGGGTCCATTGGAGAGTCATTTCAGGTCCAGCAGCTGGCCCCGTCCTCAGTTCGACATTTACGGCCTAGCGGAAACAGTACAATTTATATAGCGCAGCGCTTTGTATCAAGGACCAGGTCAGCAAGGCCCTCCCTTCAGAGTTGTCTGATGCATTTCAAGAAGCTTCCAGTTTGGGGCCGTCAGGCAGAACTTGGGCCTATTGCGTAGCTGCATGCTTTCGCTGGAGTTAGATTCCAAATGCGTTCGGTCACCCATGCGTTCTTGAGCCCGTCGCACGCCTCGTTTGATTCCGAGTGCCAAAGTCCTCCAGGCGGGGCGCCTGGAGGACTTCCAGGAGTCCCTCGAGGCGCAGGGCAAGTTGCGTCCGAGTTCGCAACCCAGGGGTTGAGTCCTTTTCCATTGGACTCTAGACCATCGTTCTTTTCAAAAACCAGCGGTTTCCCTGGGTTTTGGCTTCCTGAGAAGCAGGATCACTGGAAAGAATGGGGAAGGCACCCCTAGAAAGCTGAAGGCTTTGGCAATGCACGAACGCTAAGTGGTATCAGCTTCATTTGGATCTGAGTCACCTTCAATCGCAGATCTCTTTTTTGGCCTTGTTATGCCCTGGCCAGGAGAAAGCAAATCCCACCCAGCTCAAGGACAGATCTGGTCGACCATGTGCCTCAAAGACTCACCCTCCAAGTCAGGTGCTCACAATGCAGTTTTGTCATGCAGCAGCTATTCACAACTTGGGGGAATTGAATCGGAAGTTCTTTGGCTTTGCGGAAAGAGCGGTTGCAGTGATGATGCTGCATGATCAAGCCATGGAGGAATGGTGGCAAATTTTAGGGTAGGTCTCGCAACTTGTTTTTTCAACCTGCCGTTTGCCATGCTGAGATTACTTTTTTGGCCGCTCCTGTTAGCAGAAGGGTGGATCCAGTCATCAACCAACTCAAATTTGCCTCCCAATGTGCTGGTGTGCAACTCAGTCTCCAGATCCTTTGGAGTGTAGTACTGATGAAGCAAACAATTGAGCATGTCTATTGTGGTAAATGTGGTGAGCTAGGCCCGGGCACTGCTCCAAGCGCAGGGCCTACTTTCACGACCGGGCTCGAGAATCTGGCTGGCTTCAAACTCCTGAGCCGTTTCTCCATTTTTGGCCATGAAGTGGGAGTCTGAAAGGAGGGAGAAGGGAGAGCGAAAGAGAGAGAGAGAGAGAGACAGAGAGAGAGAGAGAGAGAGAGAGAGAGAGAGACAGAGAGAGAGAGAGAGAGAGAGAGAGAGAGAGACAGAGAGAGAGAGAGAGAGAGAGAGAGAGGGAGAGAGAGAGAGCTCGGCAAAGGAAAGCTTACTTGCCCAAAGCCAAGCTTTTGACGCTCGAGTTTCCGCCTTTTGGCCCATTTTCAGTCACGGCCCCAAAACGAATGACCTTGGATTTCTATGTCCTTTGAGCGACTGAAAAAGGGAAACCGAAAAGGAACCGGAAAAGAACAAGGGAGCAGGAAAACAGAGAGAGAGAGAGAGTCTGTGTGTGGGAGAGTGAGAGAGAGCGAGGCAGGCAGGAAGGCACAAAGCGAAAAAAGCGAGAGAAAGGGCGCTGCAATTGAAAAGGGGGTCGCCTCTTTGCGAGGAGATCGTGCGGGAGGCCAGCCCTGCCTTTAAGCCACGGTCGGGATGGGCGTGCGCAGTGAACTTGGGACGGCCAGACATGAAGTGCTTCCCACTTTGCAAGGGATGTCTTGGCCTAGAGGATCACATTTTAGACAAGTTGTTGTGGAAAATTGAGTTCCCTGAACATCGTCAAACCTCCCGCCAAACACTCAATTCCTCGGCTGGACTGACCGTGAACAAGATGATCGAGAAAGCACCAACAACAACAAAGAAGTGTGTGATGTTCACCAAACCTCTCGTCGAAAGTACTGAGACATCCGCACAGACACACTGCAGAATAAGAAAGATGTTGACGAACAGACTGAAAGACAAACAAGAGAAGAAAGAAGCAAATTGCAACCGACACTTTGCGCATGGCACTGACAATGGAGACCTTAAACACTTACTCCCAGTTTTTAGCATATTTGACAGCCGACAAGAGTTTCAATCCTACCAGATTAGACGGGACAGATCGACGGACACACCGACGGAGGAACAAATGCCAAGACAAGTAAGAGCTACCTCAGACTCTAGAGGGCATGACAGTTAATCCGTGAGCAGCAGGGGTTGGCAAATAGGACGCCACGAGAAACCAAACAGGTCAGAACCAGAGAGAAACATGTTTGTTTGTTGTTGCAGCGACTCTTTTTGTTCAAGCTTGCTATGCCATGCTATGGCCTTGAAATGGAAGAGGCCCATGTCACAGAACGCCAGCGCTGCGCTTGCTGATGCACGCTCCAGCCGCCTGAGGCATGGGGCAGGGAGGAAGGCCACCTGGCGCGGCTCCAGAAGTTGTGCGATTCCAAGGCCGCCGTAGTGGCCGTGGTAGCCGTGTTTCGGCAATGCGTAGGGTGCCCTCATGACTGCCTCGACCTTGGCGCCTCGAGCCAAAAGGGTACCCTCATGGCTGTAAAGCCCCTTTTCGTGATCTTGTTTGTTTGGTCAGGGCCAATTTCCGGAGCAGGCCCGGAGGTGAATACAATCCAACATGCGGCCGTTGTTCAAGAAATAGGAGCGCTAGTCCCATCTCGTCCGGGGGATGATGTCTTAGGGGGTGCCTATGGACTGCGTAAAGTGCTCATTAATTGTTTAGCAAATCTTTCATCCAAGATCATTTAAACCTCATTTTTAATCAATACGACCCTGGGCTATGGCTCAGCACCCCCGCCCCACTTCCCTAGCGACCTGACGCGGGCGCAGGTGTCCGTCACGGACTTTGCTGCTCTAGCTGCAGTGGCAGAGGCCAAGGCGGGATGGATGGGCAGGGCGGCCCTGCGGGCAATTGGAACAAGCAAATACTACACGAGGACAATTCACTCACCATTCTTTGGTGCACTGCAAGTAGGTACATATTGGAGCTTCGTACGGTCACGTCTCAATGCTTCATATTTTAAAGCATGCAAACAGGTTTCTAGAGGCTTGGGTCAGGCCTTCCATGGACAGTTTGGGCTAGAACAAGAACTTATGGGTAGTTTGAGCTTGCACTGGGGTTGAATGATAATATCACGGCCACACCATGAAGTACCAGCACCTGACCAATAAGCCAATCTTCGGACCTTCGAGGCATCGCTGGCCGATGTGGATGCCACGGTCCAGCGCCAGGTTCAGAGGCAGAGGGACGTGATGTGTTTACTTGGCGACTCCCAGCCATCCCCTTAACTTTTTAGCTTTTTAGTGTTTCGTGGCAGTTTGCATTTACTCCACTAAAAGTTAAACTTTTAGCGGGGGATCTGAGGGCGGCCAAGTTTACTCCTGCTTCCCAACTTGACCATGCTTTATAGATGGTCATGTGCGTTTTGCCAGGTTTTCTAGGGGCGAAGCAGATCAGGCTTGAGCTTGGATCTTTGTTGACCCGGCTACCAAGAAAGCCTCGTAAGACTGTTTCCTGAGGGGCACCATGTCCTTTTCCTTTTGGTGTGTCTTAGCTTTGGCCTGATGCCACACTGTGGCAGGCGGCTTCAGTCACTGATGTCTGACCACCAGCTGGTGACTCGAACTGACGTGGCAGCCTTAGATTTTGCATGGGCTTGCAGAAGCATCCAGTCAAAGCTGTTCGGCACGTGCGTGTTGTTCATCTCAGCTTGAGGCCTGTTCGAACCACTCAGGTCACCAGCCTCACAGAGGCCTGGGGAGAGAGTCGATGCGATTTGCCCAAGGAATTTCCGGCCATGTCCAACCCGGTGAGAGGCAATTGGAAGGTGTGAACCATCAGTTGCCCTTGCACAATCAAGGATGCCTGAAATACTGCAGTTGCACGCGCGAAGTTCAGGGAAAAGATCCCCAGTGAGGCTCTGGTGTAGGAGTCAACCCGCGGTTGATCTCGCTGACGAGTGCAGGTGTTGTTTGAACAGTCCATTCGGGCCCATGATCTTTTCGGAGATCAGGGGCTTAAATGTTTGCTAGGCTTTGGTAGCGTTCAAACCAACGCCATCTGAAAGCATAGCTTGCAAAGCCGGAGGCCTTGCCGCGGATTGCACAGCAATCCCAGGGAACAAAAGGAAGCAGCCCCACAAATAGAACTGCCCAGTTCACCCAGGATCTAGGGGCGCTGCCTTCACTTCAGGCAGCCGTGTCGGACGTGAAGGAACGCTTGAAAGAGCCGCATCCTAAGATTGCCAGCTGGCAGCAGCAGAGATCGCGTACTCCCAAAAAATGAGAACCCCGCAAACGAAGGGTGTGCCTTTGACCAAAAGCCCTGATTGTGGAAAAGGAACATGTGTGGATGGTCAAGTCAGGGGGATCCCGCAGTCAAACAACGGGGGAGGCACAAAAGCCTTGCTGAACTGGCTGTAGTCTTGCTAGTTTTGGTTTGCAGGCCGGCGTTTGACTTGCTTCAGCTGCTCTCAGGTTTTAGTATGAATGTTGGTGGTTATGATCACTTAACCAGGCCATTCCAGACCACAAACAACAGGTTCAAGGCCATCTGGGCCAATAGCAGGTGATGCAACTCCTGTCCCCTACAATGGTGTTTGGCACCAACTATGGCTTCAGATGCCATGCCATTGGACACATGCCCCCCTCTTCAGGCAGCCGCTCCCTGCTAGCTTGCGGCTCGAGCCAGGGACAGGTAGCTATGGCCACGCCAGGTGCGAGCCGGATGATAGGGTCATCAAATTTGCCTTGGGTGTCACTTAAAGGGGCTTTGTACTTAGCAAGTGGCTAGCCTGGTTACAACCCACTCAGCTGACTTGGAGCCATGGTAACTACTCTTCAAGCACCCAACCTTGAAAATAATGCATCATCAGCTGAGCATGGAATGTGGCGTTAGTTGCTTTGGATAATTCGGGAGGGTCATGAACTTGTGGATAAGGCCTGGAATCACCCTGAGCTTGTTCGGAAAACATGACATGACCACCCCCTTACACAAGGGGTCTCACAATGTCTGGTGATGGCTGGTGCTTTTCCTCTTGGGAAAGGGGGGGAATATTGAGCACTCCGGGCAATATAACCGATGCAGAAGGAGTACCGGTAGGATGCGGAAGCTGATCGAGTGTCTGCCAGGTTTGTTGTCTTCGCGATCAACGCCGTCCTTACGAGAAGATGCTCCTACTTATTTGATTCCGTGCTTGGCCCAGTATGATATGCCTGTTGCATGCCAAAATGCAGAATCTTGTTTCTGCCTGGGTCGTCCCGGAAGCTCTAACGGTCGCCTTATTTGGAAGGCTAGTGGTGGATGGATGTTCTGAGGTTTGCTCTTCAATTTATAGAGGCGCCGTTGGCCCTTGACGCAGTAATTCATGCAGTTGTTCTTTGTGCAGAAGCCGCAACTCTCCTCTCAGGTCATGCTACGCCTCACACAAGGTGGGGCGCCTGCGTAGACAGCGCAACAAACTGGTTGGCTCCGCTGGGTCACGCCCGGCTTGCAGTTTCCTCGCTTATTGCTGATGGTTCAGAGTTATAGAAAGACCACGTTTTGATCCCTTTTGTTGAGTTTTGGGAAGGAACGGGGAGGACGGCAAGTTGCTGAGGCCAGCCAAGTGTTTTGGAGTCCTTTTGTTTGCCTTCGTTTCCTTCAGGTCGCTTGATGTGTTCAAGGCACTCGGCAAAATCTCCCACACTATGCAGCCCTGCGTGAAGCTTAGGCGCTATCTAAGACCTACCAGCGGGCGCCCGCGCTCTTCAGTGGCCAGGGTATGCGCCTCCTGGGCGAGATGGAGCTTTGGCGGAAGTTGCATGTCCGCGCTGGGGACCTTCCCCAATGATGCAAGGAGAAGTGGAAAAGACCTGTAAGCGTGCTTTCGGTTTGGGAGCAGTTTTGGGAGGAACAGAGCCGGCCTGCTCAGGAGAAGTACCGACCTGCCCCGCAGCTGCACAAATGAGAAAGCAAGTTTCAAGCCACGCGTGCAAGGCTTGCGTCAAGCAAGTGCGATAGATTGACAAACCCTCGACTCGATTGGTTCGTTTGGGGGTGCTCCTGTGCATCCTGTTTGAGATTTTGTTGTTGCGATTGCGGCGAGCTAGTAGGTAGGCCTGTTAACACATGAGCGACTGCCGTATTTGCCGAAGACTATGGTAAACGCCGGGCGAAAGCGTGTTTTGGTAACATTATGAATCTGGTGCGGGGTAGGAAGCACCCCCAAAGCTTTGATACGAGGTAAGGCTCACAAGTGCATGCATGATGCAGCGTGAAAAACAACGAAGTCAATGAGTTCAAACGGGTGCAGGGATGAGGACGAGGTGGGAATACACTGACTATTGAATCTTGTAGCAACAAACTGCCGTAGCTCCCATTGGGCATCTGAAACGTTGACCCGCTCAACCGTGTCAACCAGCAAAGGATAGACTGCCTTTACTTTGCCCCCAAGGAAAAAGACACAGCAGACGGAACGCGACAGCGGGCTCCACAAAAGGGACATCGCCCAGGCAAGTTGACAAGACCCGTCAGGTCCCTTTTGACTACGCCCTTTCCGTTCACAGCGATTGAGCATTGTTATGTTCTGTCAGGACTGCCTGCTTTTGACATCTGCCCACATTCCAAGGGCCCAGATGAAAAGCCAAGGCAGAGATGCGGAACCAGGCCTTGAACTCCAAGGCACAAAAAACGGTTGCCGGATGTGTCGAAGGCACCTAAGGTGTAGAAATCTGCAGCCAAATAACGTAGAACACGCCAAACGAGCTAAACCGTACACAACCTCACTTAAACGAGCTGCAAGTTTTGGACTGCTTCATGGCGTGTGTTAGAATGCCCAGGGGTGGGATCCAGCAGGCCTGTTGAACAACGTGGAAGATCCCCAAGGCAACCCCGAATGTGCTTCAAGCGCATCATTCTTGCAAGTTGCGAGGGGCTTTCCCCAAGGGTGGAATCCCCCCAATTTGGAATCGATTCGATTGATTGGAAATGGTCCCAGCTGCGTCAGTTGGAATGACCGCTCAAGGAACGTGGCAGCTATCCGGAAAGATGGCAGCTATTCAATCAGAGAGCCCTGAACGAGGGACGCCGTATTGAGTTTGGATTTCAAGCAGCAAATCTGCCCAAAAGAGTCTGAGAAACCAGATGTGCTGAGAGGTGTCCTTCAACCAAAAATTCAAAACCGTCCGAAATTGCCCGGAAAACAGCCCGTTTGCGCGCGCCCCCGTTAAGGGCCGCAAGTTCAAGGATGCACCAATTGCTTTTCCCGCTTGCTTATGATGCTACTGTGAAGGTTGAGTTGCTGGATGAAGAGTTTTGCCTAAGTCCGTGGCAGCCTGTTCGTTTTACTCACATTTGGGTATCGGGGAAGCCGGTAGCTCGCAGGCATACCTGCGCCGCCAGCTTCTGCTGCCAGAGGCGGGGATGGTTGCCAGACAAATACAAGGAGTGATGGCAATAGCAGCAGCCATCTCATTTCCTTGCACATGACTTGTGAATCTTTGCTATGGCGCACATATCGCACAATATCGCACATAGCAAACCTCGTTGCGATCAGTTCACTGGGAACTATATATATGTGTGTATATATATATATATATTGTTTTCAGGGCGCGTTTTCTGCCGGATTGCGATTGCTTTCCACCCCCCCCTCATCCATTCCCATCCAGCAACGCGGAGCCAACCCTGACCCCACGGTATCCGGCTATGGAACACCCACAGCACCCCCAAACCCACCCTAAACCAGCCCCTTAACCGACACCGAGCCGAACCCCACCCTGAACTCAACTTGAACCCACGCCAATCAAATCACGTGAACTGAAAGGCTTCCCCGGCAAGCCAAGTGGAAGCGTTTTGCGAAGCCCCCCGGTGACAGAGACAATCTTCAACAAAACACATGATGATCCCTGTGAGATGTTAACGCGAAGCATGGTTGGAAGAATGTGACATGGTTGGAAGACCACCACCGTTGTGAATCACGTTTCTTCCCACGCATGTCAGTTGCAGTTGCTGGCTGCTGTGTTTGTCCACTTGATGCATCACACGCCGTCAGGTCGAGAACATCAAGCTGCCTGGCTGAAAAAGGGGGGGCTGGGGGGATGGCTTTTTCAAGTGGTGTGTTTAGGGGGGTTGATGCGTGAGGTGCCTCCAGGTGCCTGGAGGTTAGCACTGTCAGTGAAATCAGCGGCCGTTTGGATGCCCCAAACAGGTGCAGCACCAGACATAAGACCATAGGACCCCTGGCTTCGATTTGTGTGCCGTCGGTGGGAACGACGACCCTTGCCTACCAACCTACAAAGCAGTTTGCAGTGGTTCGAGGTCTCAAATTGATGAGCTTGGCACCCACAAAGCACAGCAATTGTAGCTGAGGAACAGCCCGGGCATCGACATTTGGGGCCCAAGTCGCCCCAAGTGGGCTGGCTCCACACTGGAGGCACCATCAGCCTTTCTTTGCTTTCAGGAGCAAGGATTTCGTCTAGCTTGCAAACTAAGCTGTGAAGCTGCTTTCGCACAAACCGGATGCTGTTGAAACGCGTTGTGCGTTTCCTTCGCAATCGATTAACTTTGCTGGGGACGGTGTTGCCTGCACTATGTAAAGGACAGTAACCTATGTCAATCTAGCGCAACTCATAAACACGCGCAGACATGAGACACTCTAGTAAGTAGGCGGGGGTAACGCAGACCACTGATTGCAGACATGTAGTTATGTGTACATGTGTTGTCTTCCCCCAGTGCGCATGCTAGATTCACTGCATGATAGGCCACTCTGCAGGGTCGTAAGCCATTCTCGCTTGAACCAGAAATCACCACTGTCCGTCTACTTTGTGTGCTGAGCACACTAGGGCCGCCACACTCTCAAGCATTGGCATGACCGAGCAAACTACGTATACTGTACATATACTTCAATTATTTTTTCCTAAAGGTGGCACAGGAGGCTCCGCGGGGCCAGCCAGCTTTCCTCACCATTCCAGTGTCGCTTGCCACAGTTCGAACTGATGTTGCTGCTGTGGCAATCAATTGTAGGTTTTTGTCGCGGCCTCATTGCCTAGCAGCTCCCTACTGTGGAATCGGTCGAAGCCTTGTCAAGCTGTCAGGTTGCCAGGGTGAGAGAGCGAAGTGCCCTTGCCACACAACGTCGACAACCTTTCCAACAACAGACCTCAGCATACCAATTCAGCGGCGGGAGTGTGAAAAAGGCAAAGCCATTCCCTCGATGCGGACCCTTCGGCCGATTTCACGTCCCGGTCTTCTCGCGGCAGGTGATTCACAGAGACATCCGCTGAACCGAACCAGCGGGAGAATCCGTTTCACCATGGAGCTCCTTGAAGAGGGCTTTCAGAACTGCAGAGCCACGGCGCCAAAACGCCCTGGGTGCCAACATTCCAGTGGCGTTTGTCTTGTTAGCGGAGTCCACCTGGCTGTTGAGCAGAGCTTTCTACAGCTTTTGCTTGGAATGTTGAACTCAGCCATTCCGCCACAGACCGGGACAAAAGGAGTCAAAGGGTTTGACAGTTTGACGAACGTTTAGTTTATACCTTGGCATCCTAGCGGTCCCAGTCATTGGCCATGATGTGACAGTATGGATCAGCACATGCGGTGGCTCAAAGATGAAAGAGCCGCTTGTCTCGGTTTCTATCTGATCTATCGCTGCGGGTTGCTTTTATGGTGGTCTCGAATTTGGAACACGACCAGTGCCACTCTTCAGGTGCGAGCGTCGCATGGAGGACAGAGGGTATCGAGTGGGGGAGGTGGCACTGGCTTTCTCAGGAAGTTCGAACGAAGCATCCTGGAATGCCCCACTCGGCTGCCAGTCTCACAGCAACCCTTACCAGCTCGTTTTGGCCTTCGAGAGATTACTCCACCTTGTTGGCACGGTTTCTAGGGATTGCTCCTGCAGCTTGCCACACGTTCCAGCTAGTATGTGGCCATGATTGCTGTTGCTATGCTCATGGCAGGCATGCAGATTCGCAGGCATAGTTGTTGCCCTATCTCAGGTTGATGTGCATCAAACGGCCAATGTGCTGTTCTGACTGATCAGTCCCAATCAGAATACAATGACCAACTTGTTGGCACGTGCTGAGGTTTGGCGCTCTTACCTCAGCGTGGCTCAGCACAGCTACCGACACTTTAGTGAAGCAGCGATTGTGTTCCTATTGGTGGCCTTAGCCTGGCACCGAGTTTCCATCCGATCGCCATGGCCTATGGAGCTGCCACGTGGCGCGTTGGCTTCCCTGGGCCAGGATGTGGTGGGCTTCAACCAGGCAGGGGGCTACCCGCGGCCCGCTACGCGTGTTGACCAGGCGCGAACGCCGTCAAAGTTGCAATTTGCTGCACAGTCCAGCTACGGGATCTGATCTAATCAAAGTTCAGAAGGAACTTCCACGATACGGACACCAATTGAAGGTAGTTTTGCGCACAGAGAAGATGAAATAATTAATGCACGCGAGAACAGATGCGGCGCTTTCGCAAGGTCGTGCAGCTTTCGCGGCAGGCGCAGCACGGTCAGGTACAGGTTTCGCCGCGCAAGGTCAACTGCAGATTTCGTGCACACGCAGCGCTTTCGTGGCAGTCGCGATCTAGATAAATAATCAGACAGGGACCTGAACACATAGACAAACAGCAAGACACAACAAAGTTGGTGGTGGATAGGCGGGTAAAGATGTAGAGAAATAGATGGGGAGAAACAGAGAGAGCTAGATAGAAACATAGACAGGCAGATAAACAGATAGATAGAAACAGAAAGATTGGCAGTCAGGCAGACAGACAGAGACAGACAGACAGACAGAGACGGACAGACAGACAGACAGACACACAGACACGCAGACACACAGGCACACAGGCAGACAGGCAGACAGGCAGACAGGCAGATAGGCAAGCAGACAGGTAGACAGATAGATAGACAGCTAGATAGATGGATAGGAGAAAGACAAAAACAGAGCCTGAGTATGCAAAGAAAGAGAGAGAGAGAGAGAGAGAGAGAGAGAAGAGAGAGAGAGAGAGAGAGCGAGAGAGAGAGAGAGAAGAGAGAAGAGAGAGAGAGAGAAGAGAGAGAGAGAGAGAAAGCAAGGTGGGAAATACAGATCACAAAGAGACAGATAGCAAGCAAGAGAATGCAAAAAAGAGGGAAAAGAGAAAGAGCTAGAGAAAGATACATAGGATGAGAAAGAGACAGCGGAAGAGAAAGATAAATAGAAGGAGAAAGAGATAGTGGAAGAGGAAGAGAAAGACACGGACAGAAAGAGAAAGAGCAAGAGCATTACAGTTCTTATATGTATACATGGACTCTCTGCTGGGACTGGATATTGCCCGAAAAGTGCCATTTGACCAAGTGCGGGGCGCAGGTGTCTCGGTGCTGCCATTTTGCGTTTGGTGTCACTGTGGTGTGCAAGTGGTGTCCTGGTGTCGTGGTGGTGTCCCGCTTTCGCTTTGGTGTTTTGGTGGTGTCTTGGTGGTGCCCAGTATTGTCCCCTTGTGTCCCTCTGGCGGCTGGTTGTCTCTGGTGCGTTGGGGATGTTCTGCTGATGCGTTGGTTTTGTTTTTCTACCTGGCTCGTCCTAGATTTAGATTGTTTTGCCCGGCACCCGCACGGCCGCGAGTGGCCGTAAGGCGCGGAAATTACTATTTCCATACCTCAGTGTTCCCTAGATCCGTTCTATTCCGTAACCTTCCGCCCTGTTGAGACCTCGCTGTGCGAATTGCAGCTTTTGGCCAGCATGAGCTCCAGGTGCAGAAGAAGTCAGCTATTTCCTTACCTGGTGCCAGTTCCCTCTCACTCCATTCCATTTTTTTCCGCGACCCTGCCTTTCGAGACCTCGCGTGAGAGAGTTGAGTTGCTGCACATGTGGCCATCATGTGAATGCCGGAAAAGTAGCCCATTACTTCCCTACGACAATTTCTCTCCTCCCACCCGTTCCGCCCATCACAACCTTCGACCTGCTTTGCCATTTTCAATTGGGACATTCGATGCGCGAATGGCGAGCCCCGGTAGGCCTCCCTTACAAACATCCAGGTGGCTAGCATGAGATGCGAAAATCGCCGCCTATGTCAATGCCTCAGTTTCCCACTAAACTCGTTTCGCCCAGCATTATTCTGCCCTTGAGACCTCGTTTGGTATATTTAGTGCGCAGGACAGTCAAGTCAATGCGCATGTGTGGGTGTGTGTGCCAAAAAGGCCCACGAATCGTCAAATCTTTCCCTACCCCAGTTCTTGACTTCTGCCCCGTCACGTACATCCTCTTCGAAGCCTCCTGCGAGCTACCGTTTGTTTGTCCCATTTGCTCCACTTGTTTGTGGTGTTTTGGCGGTGCCCCCGTCATGTCTCGCTGGTGCTAGCTCGCTGGTGTTAGGTGTCCGACCGCGTTTTGGGTGCGGTCCAGTGACGCTTTAGTTTTGTCACGGTCTCGCGTAGTGTCTCGGTGGGGTGCCCTTTTTCCCTGCGCTAGAAGGGGGTCTGGGAAAACACGTCCCATTGATAGGGCGCAGTTTGTTGTTAGGTGGGATGACCAGCATGGTTTGCATTCAGCATGGAGCTTATCGTGCTCAGCTTGTCGACGTTCCTCAAGTGCGCAATGCTCGCCAAGCCCTGGCGCGCCAGGTCCTGGGCAGCTACTGCAAGAGCAGTCTCTGGCAGAATTGCCTTGAGCTTTTGCAGGTCGCTTGGGTGAGACCGCCTAGTCGTTAGGTGTAAAGCGTATTCTTCACACCTCAGCCATTAGTGGGGCGGCTGCATTCAAAAGAGACAATAGTGCATGTCCGTACCAAGGCTTCAGGGGTTCATAGATCCTGAGATCTCGCCACTGATGGGCGGGGGTTCCGCAGATTCCAAGGCTGCGAAGACCTGGCAGCTGCAGCTGAGCGCCGTCACCTATAGCACCTGCGTCAACGCATGCAGCAGAGGCAAGCAATTCCAACGCGCTCTGGAGATTTTTGTGGAGGCGGACGTGACAAATATAGCCCCCTGGCTGATGGCCGTGCTCGCATTCGCCGCGCGTGTTTCTAGCGTGGGCATGGTGCATCACTGGCTTTATTTTCATGGGATGTGGTAACGTGGTACGATTTCGGCAGAAACCAGACAGGTGTTGCCGAGTCTCAGGTCTTGTACAACACAGCCATCTCAACTTCCGTGAGGGCGTTGAACTGGCCACTTGGGCTCAGCTGCTCGGACTCAGGCAGTTGGGAGGCCTGCGATACTTGGGTTCTCAGGTGGGACCCTTGGGATATGTGTTTCTTCTTTTTGCGTCTAGCAGAATTCGACAGCGCGCGCCAGTGGCAAACTTTCAACAGGAGGCTATTTCCTGACTTTGCTATCGCTTACCTGCATACGAGCTTCAACATGTTGGTTTCACTGCTCACTATGTGAGTCTTGATTGACCTTTGCTACCTTCTTTGTGATGTTTCCCGAATTGAGGGCAGCTTCTCAACAGGTCCTGGGGTTGCTTCCATCTGGATCAGCCCAGCCTGGCAAGTCGAATCCAAATGCAAGCTTTTCAGCGAGGATCAGCTGGGTTGTCCATGGCCTGGACACGCCAAACCTGAGACCTGAGGCCTGATCCAAGATGCGCAGCGGCGGCGCCTACGCACGGACGTGGTGACGCTCACAGCAGGCGCTGCGGCAGACGATGGCGGGCACTGGGCGACAGCTGCGCAGCTCTTGGACCAAGCAGTGTTGAGACTAGGCTGAGGCGTTGCGGCATACTTCGGCGATTTCAGGGTGGTAAGACAATGGTTGCACATTCCTGACTTCACCATGTCCAGCCATTGAAAGTGCAGGCTATTTGTGTGATGGCCTTCTAGTTGGCCCTCGTTCCAAGGCATGAGGCACCTTGCAACTTACAAGCATGCTCAGCATGCGTTGGTGCAGTGGTCCTGGCTGTTAAATGCCAATGCCGACTGAGGAGTTGGGTGAAGCCCGACGCCCAGATCCATCATGCCGTCGCAAATACCTGCGCCAAATCAAGTGAATGGATCAACTCCCTCTCCGCTTTAGCAGGGTTGGACGGGCAAGGCTTGCAGAGGACGTGTGTAACATTCAACGTCGCTATGAGTGCAGGCGCATCAAGTTCTGCATGGCTTCATTCGCTGCACCTGGCAAGAACACTTGAGAGCTGCGGCCTGCAGACGGATATTTACGCGCTCAATGCGGCCACGGGCGCCTTCAATGCAGGCCAGCAATGGGAAGCTGCTTTGCGTCAAGTTTACAACATTGCAGGCGTAGGCCGTCCTGATGACATGACATTGACAGCAGCATTGAGCGCGTGCGCCCCCGGCGCTCAGTGGCAGCGCGCCCTGGCGATGCTTTGCGGCGGGCTGGAGTTGGAACCCAACACCTTTGCCTTGAATGCTTGCATTGCGGCATGCTCGGCGGCGCACAGGTGGCAAGAGGCCCTGTTGCTTCTTCAGGTTGATGCGCTTCAGCCTGATGTGGTCACCTTCAACGCGCTGATCAGTGCCTGTGGAAATGCCTTGCAGTGGCAGCGTGCTCTTCATTTGCTTCGAGGCATGCATGTAAGAGGCGGGAGGTTCGCGCATTTGTTCACAACAGGGATTGTGAAAGAAATGAGGGGAGGCTTTGCTTTCCTGACCCTGAACCGAGAAATGCATAAATACCACTTGCGCCTCGTCCCAAGATTGTGTGGCCGACCGGGCATCATTTTTTTACCAACCAAATACCAAGACCAACCACTCTGAGCTCTCTCAGAAATCCTCGCTCGTGTCCCCTGTTACTGCCCGCGGGTTGTGTCCTTGATGTTTGCTTGGACCCCTGAGGCATCCAGACCAACATAGTCTCCTTCAACGCAGCGATGGGCGCTTGCGAGAAAGCCTCTGAGTGGCAGCGTGCCGTCCTGATGTACAATTTGCAAGGACAGGAACTGCAGCCAGATGACACCACGTATTGCAGCATGATCAGCGCACTTGGCCACTTGGCCCCAGGTTGAAAGGACCTGCCTTTTGCGTCAGCTGTCT
Organism: Effrenium voratum; assembly: GCA_963377175.1. Classification (NCBI taxonomy): domain Eukaryota; class Dinophyceae; order Suessiales; family Symbiodiniaceae; genus Effrenium; species Effrenium voratum. The sequence goes on along the minus strand of CAUJNA010003515.1, from coordinate 219,029 downwards.
GAGAACGTTTGGCCAACCTGCGAGTCACATGAGTCGGAGAGGATTGGCAGTCACAGTGTGCTTGTGTCTCCGTGTGAAAGGGCCAGGACTTGTTCTCAAGCAGGGCATGGCTAGCAATCATAGGAGTAGCACGGAGCCTGCCTATTGGGATGCGCCGGGGCCTTTCATGAACGCCTGTCCTTGCCTTGGGCCCTGGGCTTGGCTTCGTTGGTTTCCTTGAGGTCAGGGCTCCCAGTGGCAGCAGGCCCTGGCGGCCCTCCATGCGACGGAGGCCTCGCTGGTTTGCGCCTCCGCGGCCATCGCGGCGTGTGCCACGGGGGCGGCCTGGCAAGTGGCGTTCCTGGAGCTGCTGCGGCTGAGGAGCGGAGAAGGGCGAGCGACGGCGCAAGAACTTGGGACCCATTTGGTGTGGGACATGAGCTCATACAGACCCTGAACTTCAGAAAGTTGTGGCTTGCCGGACCCAAGATGGTGTAAGTACCGCGATGTACTTTGACCCCTCCTTACCCCCCCCCCTTTTCACCCTTTGACCGCAGCTTGGGGCCCCAAAAGCCCTGAGGACCCGCCTGGGTCGCTTCGACCCAGTGGCCCTGACCTCCGCCCTCAGCGCCTGTGAGCGCAGCTCCCAGTGGCAAATGGCGCTGGCGATGCTCTCGGAGATCTCGGATCCACTCGAGGCATCGGAGATGTCTCCGCTGAAATGGGTGCTTTTGTGTTTTGAGGGATGCATTTCCCTGTGTTCACCTCACTTCCTCATTTTAGGAGGTTCTACACTTGGTCGAATGAGGATTGAATCGCGAACTGCAAAGCATCTTGGGGACCCCTTTGTCTTGAGGTGTGTTTTGTCTTGAGGTGTTTTTATAATTTTGGGGGGCCACTCTGAAAAAGGACAAGCCCGGGGATGTTTTTGTTTGAGGGCACCCTCGTCTCAAGCCAAAAGGACAACCACATTTGTTGGCCTCCCCTTATTCCGGCACATCGCCGAGTTTTCAATCTTAAAGCTTGGTGTTGGTAGTTGGCATTGGGGTCTGGAGAACATGAGATGCTGCCCACTAACATGAGTGTTGCTGTGAAATGCTCAACCTGTGCGCTTGGCAGCTGATGATGCACAAACAACTAGACACTAGCCAGCTGATCCGAGAAGTTATTAACAGTCAATCCAAGGTTCCCTCCCCCAAAGGCGACAGGTTGGATTTTCCATTCAGGATGGCACGATGAAGTCTGCAAACTTGCGATGTTTGTGCAAAGCTGCTGGACCATCCTTGGTAAGAGCCAACAAGTTTCGCATGAGGGCGGGTTCCAGTTTGTTCAAGGACGCATGAACGTGCATGTGTGAGAGATAGTGTGCGAGAGTGATTGTATCTTCTGTTGTGCTCTCTCGCTCTTTCTCTCTCTCTCTCTTTCTCTCTCTCTCTCTCTCTTTCTCTCTCTCTCTCTCTCTTTGTTTCAGTTCTTGTGCTGAGTGAGCTGATGTCCGCGAGGCGGAAGTTACAGCCTTCAACGCGGCCATGAGCGCCAGGCACTCAGCCGACCCTTTGGAGCACAGCACTTACATGAACGCAGTTCAAAAATGAACATTTGCTGTATATGACATTTTTTGGCAAAGAAAATGCTTTATATATATTTTCTGAGTATGCCAAACAAAGTAGCTTGGAGCATGGTAACCCCGCATCCCGCGTTCGGCCTGAGGCCTGCGCCCAGGCTTCCGAGTGGCGCAGCGCAGTGGGGTTGCTGCGAGAGGTGGAAGCTCGGCGCCTGGCGCCCGACAACTACTCCTTCAACTCGGCGCTTTGGCGGCAAGTCCCCGAGTCGTCGCATCGATGGGCGGTGTGGCTGGTGGTCATGCGATGGACTGTGAAATGTTGCAGGCTGCGTGGTTTTTGAGATGGGCTCTATTTGGTTGTGCGTGCATTGAGGGAGGGTAGTTTTTTAAGAAGCCTTGCTCGTCAAGCTTGTAGTATAGGCGCATTTCTCGGACCAAGCTTTAAAACAAGTTTCCTGGACTTGCAAACACCAAATGGATCTCTGGTTTAACAAGGTTGGAAGCTAGGTATTGTGGCGGTCTAGTTGCTCCAGGCATTTCTGCGGATGTGGCACGGTTTTTGTCGGTGGTATGCTGTGAGCACCTGTGATGTTGATGTGGTGCTCGTGGCCAAGCACGTCCACTCAGCGCCTTGGCTGCATGCAGTGTGCAGTGTAGTTGCAGCGTTGCAGGAAAGCAGCTAGGTGACTGGAGCCATCATGGTGTACTTAGGGGGGGAATGAGCCGTCCTTTGTTGGCATCGACTTGCTGCACCTCGTGCACACAAACACAAACACCCAAGCACCCAGCGCACCGGACAAACTTTCGCATGCTTCGAATGGAGTCCATGCAGCTTCGCACTTTGAATTTGTGCCTCGAGCTGAGGTGCTTCCTTTCTTTGGCCTTGTCTTGAAGGCCATGCAGCTATCTCGCGTTCTTGCGCAGGCCCCCCAACCACGTTTGCATTCTGGGCTGCTTCTCTGAGCTTTCCACGCTCATTCCCCGGCTGTGTCTCGTCTTTTCTCGCCTTTATTTTCCTATCCTTGCTCTTTCTGCATTATTATGTTTGTTTATTTGGGATCCCTTGCTGCTGCTTTCCCGTGGTTTTTCTCTCTTGCTTTCTCCAGCTCTTATTTGGCTTCTCGCATTTGTCTTCGCTGTGTTCCTTCCACTCCTTTCCACGCTCTGCCCTCCCAGCTGTTGGCCAGTCTCCCTGTTCGCCCTTCCTAGGGCTGCAAACTTCAAGGCGGCGCAACCCATCCGCGCAATCCCACATCACGGAAACCTATTTCCAAGTTCGGACTTGTACAGGGCAGCGGTTGCATATTCTTCGTTCTTCCAACTTCCTCTTTGGGTGAAGACCGTTTTGATAATGCTTTGGCCATTGTCCTTCAAGTGCCAATTAGGACGACTACAAGCTCAGCAGCTCTCAAGTGCCAACTAGGGCTGCGCAGCAGTTGAAAGAACGTAGCTTGATAGAGTATGAGTCTTGTCCAAGATGGCCTTGTGCTTTGATGAAGCAATGACGCATCCTTCCTTGCCACGTTTGCTTTGCCAGCGTACCCCAGCTTTATGAACTGCATGTCAAGGATGGGCGTCCATTGTTGCAGAACAAATGGCTTGGTTAGACCCTTTGGACGGCCTTGCGCAGATCAAATGAGCAAACAACGTTGCGTGCCATTGTGGCCCAAGTCCACAGCTTTTGTCTAGCAAGGGTCGCAAGGGCCACAAGGCCGTTGCACGCTGACTGGAGTTCCCTTGTCTGTCAGGTCTTTTGGGCAGCAAGCAGCGGCTGTGCGGGAATCGCACCTGCTGTGGGGCAGGACTGGCGCGTTCCAAAGCCTGTCTAGCCACGCCTCATTCCACATGGGCGCGTCTCAAAAAAAGCCGCCCCTAAAATTGGTAGTTTCCCAGTTTTCTCTTTCATGCCCCTGAAAAAACCAACCCGAAAGGGGATACGCTCGGGAAAGAAAAACACGTGTGTGTTTCAGCTTTCAACCTTAGTTGCACAATTTATCCAGGGCTGCTTCTCACCTTCCACGCAGCCCCCTTCCCTGTCTTCTCCTGTTTCAATCTTTAAGACCTTCTTTGCAGCCTGCCCATCAATGTTGCTTCCAGTTGTCTTTCAAAATCCCCTCTTAATTTGGTGGTTTGGATTGGTGGTTTTTGGAGTTGAACCCCTGGTTCCTGTAGGGGTAAAGGGGAAACACAATGACCAAACCGCCAATCCAAACCACCGTAGAGGGGAGCTGATTGTATGCAGGTTGCTTGTTATCATCTCTTGTGGCTGCTTGCTGCAAATTGCTCAGATGTTAGCTGCCTCGACTTTGGCGCAGTATTTTCCTGCTGAAGCTATCCGGCTTTTGCATGCTTCTTGTCATAGGAAGGAGTATTACTGCCCTTTTTGCTCATCTCATCCCGCACCGAGGGCAGCTCCCGCAGCTCTGCCGTTTGCTGGCCAATCGGTATTCTGTCGTTGTTTTGTGCCATCTCTGTTGGTTTTCTGCCAGATTGGCACTGAGAGGCTCTCCCTGCCCTGCTTTACCCCAAGCTGATGCATGGGTAAAAGCATAGCCCCAGAGTTTGTCCTTGTGTTCAACTCTCGTTATGGCCATCCTCCGTGGATTTGTCCCAAGACATCCGTGTTTCCAGACCGGCTGCTTAGATTTAAAGAAGCTACTTGCGGCCATGCATGCCCATGACTTGGTGCGAACTGGCAAAACACATCATTTTCCTAAGGGAAGACATTGACTTTTTATCGTTGCATTGTTCGGTCCAGGATGTGGAAGCAGCTGCCGTTGCTGCACTCGCAGCAATGCCGCTACTGGCCTAGCTTCAGGACGGGCTTCTGGGGGCTGGGGGCAGATAGGCCACATGTCTAGTTTTTAAACAAGGCCTGGACGGCAGCGTTTGAAGTTCTTCCCTGTTTCAAATCATCGAGTTAGAGCCGATGGTTGCATTGGAGATGGCCGGCCGTGGGCTGGCAACACAGCAATTTCGTGTGATCGAGATATCAACTTGATGTCCAGTGGTTTCAAATTGAAGAGTTATGTGCTTGCTTCAAGAGTGTCTCCCTGTTCTGACTGGAGTCTTTGCTGACGAACACTCATAGCCGGAGAACTTGCAGCCCAAATATTCTCTCTGGCATCCGCTATTAGGATCTCAATCGGTCCGGGCAATCAAACACATCAAACACCTGAACAAACAAAAAAACTGAACAAACCAACGTGTCCAAAAAGTCAAAACAAGAGCGGCTGAATGCCCGAGCAGGCGCCTGGTTGCACCTGTGGTATCCAAAACCCCGGGCAAACATGTCGAAGCCATTGCCCTTCAAGCAAGGCTAACTGGCTGAAGACATGCTGCTGATGCTGCTCAATAGAATTCTTGCCAACACGGATGGAAAACCTATGACTCTATTATATGCACAGCTAGGCAGCGGAGTTTAGCGGTATTTCCCCGGAGCCTGCAGGCCCAAGAACACTTTTTCTGTACAGGCCCCTCGGGCCTACCTTGAGGATGACTCGCCCAGCCATGGGCGCTGCCGGAAGAAAGGGCGGTGCTGCGATGGGGAGGCCGCTTCGCTTGGGTGAGTTCGAGTTGGTAGCGGAGCAGGTTGCTCCAGGAGGACCTGCTTGCAGCAGCAGATGCAACAGCATCGCCAAGTTGGCAAGCTGTTGCTGCCGCTGCAGTATGATGAGATGGTGCTTTTGCAGCTGCATCTATGTGGTGATGCTGCTGCTGGCAATGAGCCTGATGACGGAGATCATCCACCTGGCCAAGGAGGATGAACTGCACGACGTGCAGATGCCCAACGTCACCCACGACCTGGAGCCCGCCAAGGTGCTGGACGGCGAGACCGTCCCGACAGCTTTGGCCATGCCTTCAGCCGAAGACGTGGCCGACTACTGGGAGGTCTCATTCAGCCAACAAGGTGTGAGACCATGCCGCATTCATGTGCGGCTGCGGACGGAGTTCTTCCTCCCGAGCGAGGGGGGGCCAATCCCGCCAGGCATCGCGGTGCACGAGCTGGAAGATGAGAGGACCACTCATGTTGTTCCCCGACATGAAGCTCGACGCATCGTGGTGGATAACTGGCGGCTGGATGAGCGCAGGGTCATGCCCTACACCTGGACGGGCATGACATGCTTCTGGGTTCGCCGGAGGCCCAACCGAGAGATTGCGGAGGAGGACCAACAGGTCGAGGTGGACGACGAGGGCAACGTCGAGAATTCGGAGTCTGAGGAGCGCACCGCGGATCAGCTGGTGCCATCGAGCGGTTCTGCAGGACCATGCACGCGGTCGAGATCGAGATCGCGAACACGGAGCAGGACACGGCGGCTTCATGGAGAACCAGATGGGTGGCAGCAGAAGCTACGATGGTTCTGGCCGCTGCACTGTGGTGTCCTCGTGCTCAGTATGGTGGTCTGCATGCAGAATGTGTTTCGCCCGCGTGAAGGTGGACGACACGGACCTCACGGACCTAGGAGCTTTTGCTCCCGTGGGGGATGCCGGTCCCGTTTGTGGGTACGGCTACGCTCAAGGTGCCACCAGCCTGGAGCGTGGAACGCAATCACCACTACTCCTTCAGGAGCTGGGTGAGCGACCTCGTTCTCTGGAGGCGCCACGGAGATCGACCCCAGGAGGCAGGGCCCGGTGGCAGCATTGCAAGTGCAAACCTCGGCCAAGGAGCTCGTGAGGGAGATCGCGCCACAACAGCTCCGAGACGGAGACGTAGATCAACTCACTGGTCAACACCTCACGGGCCTCATGCTGCTGGTCACGGTACTTGCTCGGAGGTACGCGCCCCTGGATGCCGAGAACAGTACCAAGGCCATCAGCGAGTTTCTGGGCTTCAGGCGGATGCCTGGAGAGACAGTGGACGGTGTCTTGGTCCGCTACGAGGTCTTGCGCATCAGAGCAACCCAGCAGGGTGGCTTCAACATGGGGCACAGTGGACTGTCATGGCTGTTGCTCCAAGCGCTGCAGATCAGCCCAGACGGATGGGAACGGCTCCTTGCTCCACTTCACGGTGCCCTTCCACAAGATGAAGGCCAGTTCAATGCCCTGATTGGGAGAGTGAGGAGATCAGGCCATGTGCGAGAAGGGCGATATCAACATCAGCAGGGAGCAGCTGGAGCCAATGGTGACCCCAGCAACTACCTGGCATACCCTACGTTTGATGGACCTCCTGACACAGGCGGAGCCAATGATCCTTGGCTGCCCGGAGGAGGCAGTGGTCCGTGGGGCAGCTGCAGGACAACCGGGAACTCAACCGGGAACGACCACATGGATCCAAACATGGGCAACTCCCTGGACCAGCTGGAGGTGATCAGAATGGCTGTCCGACGTGCGGCAGCTATGCGGCTTGGAACGATGATGATGGTAACAGCACCAACACCAGCACGGACGATGAGGCGCCCCTGGATGACCCGGAGGCCAACATGACTGTCGAGGACGCTTACCAGGCCTATGTCTTCGCTCGAAAGAGGTGGCGGCGATTCGCCCAGAAGGGACCTCGGAGGTACCGCAACAAGCGAAGCTATGCTAGTTTCCTTCCTCCAGGAGCTTTCGCCGGCGGCAAGGGCAAGTCTGGCGGTGGTGGAAGAATTGGCCATGGTAAGGGCAAATCCGGTGGCTTCTCCAGGAAGAACCCGAAGAATAAGGATGGCATGATCATGAAGTGCCACAGATGCGGGTCCGACGAGCACCTCATCAAGAAGTGTCCGATGCCTGATGGAGGTGGACAAGGACACATGCATGCCGCTGAGAAGCGGCCAACCTTGGCTCTCACCGCGATGGATCCCAGGAGCTGGAGCAGCGGTGGTTTGCTCCCGGGCGTGGCTTTCCACACCCAGGCCAGATCCACGGTTTCGAGCACCAGTTTCGTCAACTTGGAGCTGGACAAGCTGAGGAGTGTGTCCCAGGCCGGCAGCGAGGTGAGCTATGCTGCTAGCCGTAAGCGACCAGAGCAGAGCTCAGTGGTCAGCACACCTCGACGAGTACGACAGGCACGGGATGGAACTCCCCCGGCACCGACATGGTCTCCGGGGGCAACCTCATCATCATGGGAGCGCCCATCAACACCGGCGGATGAAGCAGAACACTTCGACCTTGCGAAGGACGACAGCACTACCAGTCTTCAGGACCCAGAGATCTACCCGTTGGTTCATCCTCCACCTGGACAAGCCCCAGATCTGAGCACGGTGCAGGTGCGAGAGCCCGAGAAGGAAGATGAGGACCTCAGGCAGCACTGCTGGCTTGACGAAGCTGCTGCTTGGACTGGATCGACGCGGCGGTGGAAGTGCTAGCGGTGATGATGGACGGAGCTCAGTGTTTCCGTGGTGGGAGAGTGGCCAGAGCAAACAGGCCACGCATCAGACTTACCAGTTGCGCACCAGAATTCGCAACGGTGAGGTTGGTTTGCTTATTGATCCGGGAGCTCATGACAACTTCGTTGGCGAAGGTACGATGTTGCAGATGGCCTCCCAGGTCAACAGCCAGACCCACAACCAGAAGTTGAACCGTGCACTTGATGTGGAGGGAGTTGGCCAGAACAGCCAAAGGTCTGTCATGTCTGCCAAGATCGAGATGGCATTGGAGGCAACGAGCGGGGACTTGATGGACAGCTCCTACACGGCGCCGGTGATCGGCGGAAGCAATCTGCCGCCTTTGCTGGGCAACAAGGCGCTGCGCAAGCATCGAGCCATTTTGGACTGCGCCTCGGGCACCCTCATACTTCCCGGAGAAGGTGGAGTTCAGATGGAGGGTTCGCCCGGCACCAAGGTGTTCGCCCTCGAGTTGGCGGACAGTGGTCACTTCATTCTCCCGATCAAGCCGCGCGAGCCTCCTGGCCTGGAGCGCGGTGGACTCAAGAGTAGCAAGGAGTTGGACTTCGCGATGGGCTGCAGGCGCGTCGTGGAGCCGGCGAAGACCAACTGACCGGAGAATGGAGCGCTTCAGAAGAGCGCTCTCACTGAAACCTTGGGTCACCAGATGAGGCATTTCCTTGCTGACAAGGTGGCTTGGGTTTTCAGTGACCGGAATGGGATGAGGCAGCAGATGCTGCAAAGTTTGGTATGAAGACAATTCATTTCTTCCATGACCTTCACTCACAGCATCAGGCGGAGGTCATGGTGAGCCCCTGCATGAGACTGCCCCACACGTAATGTGGATACGCCTTGCAGGACCACACGCTGGATCTGGCAACAAGCTGGACATCCACCGGACAGAACATCTTTGCCGGTTGATGAGAAGCCAAGCAGCCGCTCAACGCTTGGTGATCATGGAAGCAAACAACAACAGCCAGGTGTGGTCACTGCAACCTATGCGGGCGGCAGCTGAGCAGATGTTCGTTTCCGAACATTTGTGGTGCAGGCTGGAAGACCATGACAGCCTTGGCAGCATGGACCCATGCAACTCCATAGTGAAGGTGGTCACAAACTTCCCGGTGACCTCACAAGCCGAGTGCCGATGTCCGAAGGGCACTCAACATGTGCATCAAAAGAGAATGCATTCACAGCAGAAGCATGCAAGAGAGCGTGGAGTAATGGCCAAGTTGGCCATGTACCTGCTAGTGGCAGCATCCATGGTGGGTGCCGGAGCCAGACCTATCAGCAGGCAACCTGAGTTTAGCAATGACAACGACAGCACGGATCACCTCAAGACTTGCCAGCGCTGGAAGGACTTGGTTGGTAATGTCGGACCTGCACAAGTGTTTGTCGCTCCCTCTTCTTCTGATGGCGGACGGCCGGGGTATGCTGGACACACGTCCGGGAGACCGCTGTTAGATCAGTATGCTGATCAGCCCAAGCCATCGGGAGGGGAGAAAGAGGACAAACATGAGCAGCTGGCATTCCCAACTGAGAACGCAATCCGACAGAAGGCGCAAAAGGCCGCGGGACACGTTGCACAACCCCGACGCAAGGTGGTTGAACAACATCATGATGACTGCGGTGAAGATATGACGCCCCTGGGTATTGAGTCACAATTTGCACACGCCACAGACAACGATCTCGTTTTACATGACGAAGGCCCGAACTACTTTGTGGACTTTGGAGCATGCTTCCGTATCTGTTTTCACGGGAGCGGGACCGAACAACCAGCAGAGGTTTGGGCAGAACGTGGAGTTCACCACATCGCAGAGCTGGTAGCCTTGAGCAGCCAGGGAGGAGGCAGCTACGTAGATGTTTGTGAACTATTTGGTGGCGGTGCAACAACCACACATGTTCTGGTCCGACGCTTTGGCAGAAGGGCTGGAATCAACTTTGAGATCATGTGTGGCGTTGATCTCACTAAGAAGCAGGACGTGGACTATCTGTTCACCTACCTGGAGCGCAACGACCCAGAAGTGGTGCTCATGGCACCCCCATGCACTGGTTACTGCAAATGGGGCAACCTCAACCGACAGATCAATCCCGAAGCCTGGAAGAAGTCTCAGATGCGGAGCAGATCTTTGGGACGCCTTAGCGGACGAGTCGCAATTTCGCAGCTGAGACGAGGCAAAGCGTTTATGGTCGAGCAACCAGCTGGCAGTGGGCTCTATACGATGAGCCGGAGTGGAAACAGCTCGAGGATCACGTGTTCAAGGTGGTTTTCGAGCAATGCATGACTGGACTGAGGATGGCAAAGGAACCCTTCCTGCCGGTGCGAAAAAGCACGGAGATCCGGGCTTCACACGAGCAGCTTCTCTTCCACCTGCAAAACCTGAGATGCGACGGCAAGCACGAGCATGCGGTGATCGGGCAGTGGAAGGGCCATGCAGCTCATGTGGTGAAGAGTGCCGACATGCAAGTTTGGCCCCTGGAACTCTGTGAGAGAATTGCAGCCGGCATTCACGAGTATCTCCTCAGCAGACCCAATCACACCAAGGCTTTTGCTGCTGGCACGCACCGATATGAGTGTCCCGGCTGTCGTGGACATCTTGTCAAGACGACAAGAGACACTCACGCAGTGGCGACTGCCGGTTCAAACATGTTGAGCCAAGTGATTGGAGGTGTCCAGCACGCAGGGCAAACCGACATCGGGCGCACCGCACACACACCCTTGGGCCAGATTGCCAATGGGCAGTGGCACGTGAAATGCCAGCTGGAGGCACGAGAGAACGAAGAGGGTCTCATCCTAGAGATGGACGAGTGCCGGCTTGCAGAGATCCGACCAGCACTTTGAGCGACGATCCCAGACGAGAGAGTGGAGTTCCTGGCGATCCCGCAGCAAAGCCGAAACCCTTGACTGGTGAAGTTGCGGAGAAGTTCCCGCAGATCCTGAAGCAAGGCGAGCGCTGAAGGCCGCAGATAGTGGACCCAGAACACGCAAAGCAGACGCTGGTACACAAGCTGAGGAACGCTCCGAGAAGAAGCTGGTCAAGCCTGGTGGCGGACCCCCTGCACCAGACGATGGTGGAGATGGAGATGACGAAGGTTCAGATCCGGAAGAACCTCAAGGACCAGAATGGTCGCGCTTTGACCTCGGAGCAGCTTTGCAAGCACTGCGGAGCGTGCGAGAAGGAGTGGTACGTTGTGCACTTCGGCGACTACACCTCCGGTGGTACCACTGCTCAGCGGCCAAGATGCGAGCTCTTCTCTCTGCAGCAGGAACCTCACGTGAGGTTTTGGCCCTGGTGTCGGAGGTGGTTGACACATGCGCAGTTTGCAGGGCATGGCAACGGCCGGGCATCAAGGCGGCCACATCATCAAAGTTGCCAGAGGCCATGAACATGATTGCGCAGTGCGACCTGCTGTTCTACAAGGACTACGTGCTGTTCCACATGGTCGACATGACGACTCGGTGGACAGCAGCGGAGGTCATCCCCGACAGGACGGCCGACTCGATCCTGGCGGCAATACACAACTGCTGGATTCGCTTCTTTGGACCGCCGCAAACGTTGATGTCCGACCAGGAAGGTGCTTTGGCAACGGACTATGCGGCGGAGCAGATTAGTCGCCGTGGCATTAACCTGCAGCTGGTGGCGAAGGAGCAGCATTGTGGAGTGGTGGAACGACATAATGAACTGTTGCGACGTCAACTTCATTTGATTGACACGCAGGCTCAGAACGAAGGCCTCCCGATCGGCATCAACACACTGATCGGCGAGGCGATCTATGCCAAGAACATTTTGTTCACTGTTGGCAACACCACACCCCACGAGGCTGTCTTCGGGAGAACTCCACCATTGTTGCAGGTCACGGCGCACGACGCAGCAGCACCTCTAGCAGAACGAGACGCAGCTCGGATCCGGCAGATAGCAGTGAGCTCAATGATTCAAGCCACAGCTCAGCAGAAGCTGCTCATTGCGAACCTCGCCAAGGTGAGACGGTCAGCGGAACTGTTGGAACTCGACTGGTTGAGATTTTCAGGCGGCCAACTACGAAGGACGCCAGCGGCTGGGTTGGCCCTGCCACGGTCTCTGATCTGTCAAGCCTCAGGGAAGGGATCGTGTATGTGCGCTGGCAGGGCAGGCAGTTGTTGGTGCGGACTCAAGATGTGCGGAGAGCCCTTGTGTTTGCGGTTTTCCTCGCACAGCCATCAAATCCCGTGCGGCTTCTACGTGATGCTGTGGAAGCTCAACGAGGAGAAGCTCTACGGCTGGGCTGGTTCAAGCAGGGAGCATGCTGGGTTTCGTGTGAAGGAAACCGGCACTATGCGGAGGTGCTCAATGCCGGACTCTATGTTGCCGGAGTGTGCCTACATCTTCAGGGCACCGTTGGTTTCAGGTTCGGACATGGAGTCAATGGCCTCCCAGCGACGGTCTATGACGACACGTTGATCGTGTGGTGGCAGTGCGGTGATCTTCGGAGGTGGAATCACTGTTTCATCACCGGAACCAAGTACATCAGCTTGGAGAGGCTGACCGAGCAGAAGCAGGTGGCTTTCGTGCAGTATTTCATGGTTGATGATGAAGAAGTACGGCAACTACGGACTCAGGTGGATGACACTCCACACATCGGTGGCCCACACGAACCGCAGGCCCCCGAGCTGGTTGAGGTCAAAGACAAAGACCTCTTGCGAAAAAGGAAGGCGAGGGCAATCGTTGATGCCCAACCAGCACCTGATGAGCCTGGAGAGGAAGAGCAAGCAGCGAGTCAAAACGCTGCAGAAGCCGAAGAGCCTGATGAGCCGGGCAGTGAGCCAGAACGAGGAACAGCCTTTGTCTCGGCAGTCCCGGCGGTGGCAGATTTCATGGAAATGCCGGAGGTGACGAATGCTGGTGAACTTCAAGAACCCGCAGAGCTGGAGCTAATATATGGAGTTCTGGTCTACACCACCGGCAGCATCCGGAAGCTCATGAGTCAGATGCGCAAGCAGGACACAGCCCTGGTTTTGATGTCCAACGACAAGCCCTTTGCAGCCATCGAGCGCGAGCACAATGTACTGACACGTGAAGAAGCACTGGTCAACGCTGAGAAGTGCCGCGAGTCCATGGTGCAGGAGCTGCAGCGCTGGATCAAGTACAAGTCATGGTGCAGAACGGCCAAACATGGTCAGAAGAACATCCTGTGCAGCAAGTGGGTTTTGAAGTGGAAGGCTGTGGAGAACGCCGACAAGAAGATCAAGGCCAGGTTGGTGGCACAAGGCTTCTTGGACACCCAGCTCACAAGCAACTACGCTGGAACTTCCACGAAGTGGTCAGCCTCCAGGCGGCAAGACATTGCTGCGCATGCAGCCGGGCTATGAGGACTTCAACCCCGAGGTCGAGGTCCTGCGGCTGCTCAGACCTGGGTTTGGACTCAAGGACGCACCGAGATTGTGGTTGTTGGCTTTGAGGCGTGCCCTCGCTGAAATTGGGGTCACGCCGACCACGATCGACCCGCAGACCTTCGTGCGGCATGAGCGGGGATGTGTGGTGCTCGTTCTGACGGTTCACGTCGACGACTTGAAGCTTTGCGGAGAGGACAAGATCGTTAAGATCGTGATCGCGAAGCTGGAGGACCGCTTCGAAAGCATGAAGGTCGAGAAGGGCAACTTCACCCACCTTGGACTCAAGCACGAGACGAGCGCGGATGGCATGGTGACGATCAGCCAGGAGCACTACATCCGCGAGTTGAGGCTGATCCCGGAGGAGGAGTTGAAGTTGCAACCAAAAGAACAGTTGGTGGGACCGGACTACCGCAAGTACTACATGTCGCTTCTGGGCGGTGTTGCCTGGACCACGCAAACCAGGATGGACATCATCGTCTACGTGAGCGCCCTGCAGCGGAAGCTGCAATCTCCGGTGGTGGAGGACCTCTTGAAGTTGAACAGGCTGGTTCGCTACATGAAGCAGAACCCCCTGAAACTGGTCTACCACAAGATCACTGGTCCCCTGAAGCTTATGGCCATCACCGACTCGGCCTACCGCGGTGAGGACCAGGACCACTTGGCAGTGAGGAGCGGGCTGATTGTGCTGAGTAGCGCAAAGGGCCCGGTTGTCGGGAACAATCCGATACAGATCTTGGAGTACATCTCCAAGAAGCAATCCCGCGTGTGTCAGAGTACGTCACGGCGGAGCTCTACAGCGCGCAGGACATGGTCGGCTTGGGCTTGAACATATGCATGATGGTGAATGAGATCACCAATGGTGTGCAGTCAGCAGCACACATGGCAGACAAGCTCGAGTGCGGCAAGATCACAGAAGGCCTAGATGTGGCCATCGATGCAGATGCCGTCTTCCGGGCTTTGGCAGCCAAAGAAGTGAAGACGCCCACGGACGCCATCATGTTGATCCACGCCTTGAAGTTCAAGGAGTGGTTGAAGACCGGCCAAGTCAAAAGCCTGATGTGGATCAACACTAGAGACAGGGGATCTGGAAGATTGAGCACGCGTTCAAGACGCACCAGGAGAACATCAAGCAGGCCGGGAACATCAACTTCTGATGGGCTGAGGCCAGACGGAGCAGCAAACCTGCCAGCAGACAACCTGAGTTTAGCGGCATTTCCCCGGAGCCTGCAGGCCCAAGAACACTTTTTCTGTACAGGCCCCTCAGGCCTACCTTGAGGATGACTCGCCCAGCCATGGGCGCTGCCGGAAGAAAGGGCGGTGCTGCGATGGGGAGGGCGCTTCGCTTGGGTGAGTTCGAGTAGCGGATGGCCGCAACAAGTTATGTTCGGGGCTTCTTTTTCTTGTGGGCATGCGGCATGAGCCACGTTCAAGGGGAGCAGCTCTTGCAACACGTCCAGCCAAGGAAGCGCTGATGGCGAGCAGCACGGCGGATGCGTGCTGATGGCTGATGATGTTGGGGGATGGCCGTTGTTCAAGGGTATGTCATGTGCGGATACCGAGCATCCAAAGAAACATTTTGACAGCCAAGGGTCCGAGTTAGTATCCAAGGCAATCAGCGCTTGCGACGTGAACTGGGAACAGGCCTTGCTGTTGCTGGAGGAAGCAGTGAGGCCAGCAAAGAGCTTCACACTAGAGGGAAGTTTCAAATATGCCCATACCCTCCAATTCACATGGAACCTGAAAGGGACCCGGTCCCTTTAAAAGGAAATGGTCTTCTAGGACCTTGCTGGGTTCCCCGTTTTTTTTGGTTGGGAGGGTACATCATTGTCACAGGGGTGAAATTCGCACCCGTGCCAGGCGCCGCCTGGCGGACGTGATCTCCTTCAACGCAGCCATCTCCTGCACCAGAGCCGCAGAGTGGGCCTTGGCCTTGGCCTTGCTGGACGCGCTTCCCAGATCTATGGCAGCGCCTTTTTCTCTTTTTTTGGTTTGGCGCTTTCCTAAGCCAAACTCTGGGGAAAGTCAACTTTCACTTTGTCTGACAGGCTTCACAGAAATAGAAATGTCCAAAGGCCAGTTGCCCTTTTCCTTTTTCGCCACCAGGTAAGGCTCGGTACATCTGGCGATCCTTTTGACGTGGTGAGCCTCAACGTGGCCCTGGCCAGCTGTGCCCAGGCCCAGCGATGGCGCCAAGCCTCTGACCTGGCGTCCAGGTTCGGAGGCGTCTCCGACATCTGCAGCTGCAACTCTGCGGTGAAAGCTTGCGAGAAGGCCTCCAGGCGGGATCGAAACCTCACCGATAGTAGTCGCATGTCGCTGTACCACTGTAACAACCGAACAGGAAAATAGATCACAAGGTATGTATGCCCGGGTAAGCCTTTGATCAGGGTGTTTAAGAACACATAGCACAAAGCCAAATTTCGCGTGTTTTCGCGACCGCGCCACTTTCCCCATCGGTGGCGTGTCGTCTTCCTTTCTTCCTTTTTGGGGTTGAGGGGAGTGGTGTCCAAAAGGTTTGGTCGCAGCCGTCCACTCACAGGTGGCAGCAGTCCGTGGGCCTGATGTCGTTGGCAACTCAAGGCGCCTTACGTGCAGATGAAATTACATGCCACGGAATCCTCAGCTTCTTGCTGAGTTGGCAGGTTTTCCAGGCAAATGTTGTTGTGCCCTGAAACATTTCAGGTAAGGCTCAAATGGCAATTGGTATTTTCCTCTGTCTACTCAGGTTCGTGCGGCAAAGCTACGGACTGGAGACGCGCCGTTCACGTGGTGCATCAGCTTGGCACGTTCGTCGAATTAAATGTCATCTCCTTTGACGCTGCCATTGCTGCCTCTGACAAAGCATCGCAGTGGCGCCACGTGTTGCTCCTGCGCCTTTTTTGCAATTGGCAAGTTTTGAGGATGTTTGTCAGCTCTATCCAAACTTCAAGCTTGCGAATGCGTGCTATTTTGCATCCCTCTCTGCATTTCCCCCCACGAAATGGGTGGGGTTGACCTCCCTATAGGCGGTTTAATGGTGGATGGCCTCACATCGGGGGCCCTCCAGGTGCAGGATACCTACCATAAAATGTGTGCAGCCAAAATGCTGTCGTTTTGCAGAGGCTACAGGGCTCTTGTTTTCCTTGAGATTTGGTTCGTGTGATGCGGGATGACGCTGGCGCAAAAAGACGCAACAGTGGGGTGTGCGTATTAATATGTTTCAGCGCGCATATGTTCATGTATTTTCCCTACAGGAAGGATGTCCAGGCATGTGCAGGCCATTGGGAAAGTCATTAGATGGGACAATGCGCCCACGACAAAATGACTTTTGGATCTCAGGGCGGCCACAATGGCATAGCTACAAGTTACATCGAGTTGCAGCATGTTGTAGTTATTGTAGTGACCATTTGGTTAAAAACGAAGCGCCGCCTCGAATTCACGGAGACTTTGCAGTTGCCCCTCTCCTCCTCCTCTCCTCCTCTCCTCCTCTCCTCCTCTCCTCCTCTCCTCCTCTCCTCCTCTCCTCCTCTCCTCCTCTCCTCCTCTCCTCCTCTCCTCCTCTCCTCCTCTCCTCCACTCCGCCTCTCCTCCTCTCCTCCTCTCCTCCTCTCCTCCTCTCCTCCTCTCTCCTCCTCTCCTCCACTCCGCCTCTCCTCCTCTCCTCCTCTCCTCCTCTCCTCCTCTCCTCCTCTCCTCTCCTCTGCGCAATCACATGTAGTCACCTCGGTGGCTGATTCCTGATTCTATGCTATGCAAGACAGTTCCAACCCCACCCCGCAAATACACGGGGAGATCTATATGTGCCAGCCCCACCCCCCCCATGAACATCCCTCCCGGTGCTTGCAGACTTTGTAGCCCAACGGTTTTGAAGCCTCTTTGATTGCTTTGTCAGTGGCTGGCTTTGCAAACCACCACCCAGAATCAAACCTCATGGCTGAAACCGCAAGCAGCTCAAGCCCCCAGGATCTCGGGCTAATGTGTTGATCTTGGCTCATCTCCATTTTGCCTTTTCTTGGCGCATTGCTGGATGGCTGGATGGCACCAATGGTTGGGTGTGTCAAAAAAAAAGGCGTGTGACACAAACCATATCATTTGTTAGTGCTAGTCCAATGCAATTCCTTCCGATCCACTTGGTTGCTGTGGGTTGCCTCCCGATGGGCTACTTTGTGAGGTGTTTTGTCACCTTGAGCCCAGCTTATGAGACTTATATCATGGTAAGTGGGTTATAACCATATTTCTACCCCACTGACTACTCTCCCTGCCCCTTTAAGTACCAACAAGGCAATCCACAGCATCAGAAGCCGGCGCGGAGTTTTGCCCCACGAGTCTGGGGGCGATGCTGCGTGCCTGGCAGCGGGCTGGCTACTGGCAGTCTGGCAAAATTGAGGGGGGGGGGGAGGGGGGGAGGTTTGGGATGGCTTGCGGGGGGAGGTTTAGGATGGCTTGGGGGAGGTTTGGGATGGGATGGCTTGGAAAGAGGGGGGGGGTTTGGGATGGCTTGGGGGGGGGGGGAGGGTTTGGGATGGCTGGGGGGGGGGGGAGGTTTGGGGTGGGGGGAAGGTTTGGGATGGCTTGGTGGGGGGAGGTTTGGGATGGCTTGGGGGGGATCAAAGTGGCGGCAGCCGCAGCAGCAGTGACAACAACGGCAACAACAATGACAGCACCATCGCAATAAACATACAGCATAATTACTCAATTGCTGGACGGCCATGTCAAGTTTCCCCTGGCCAGCTGAGGCTAATGCTGCCCCAATTACTGCAGCAGCTAGCGGGAAGCTTTGAGCTGAATGCCACCAGCAGGCAGGAAGTTCACTTGAACTGAACTGCCAACACCCCACAGGGCCTACTGTACGCGAGTTGTGCCGAAATTGTTTTCGAGGTTGGCCAGATTGGATAGGACACGTGGTCTCGATGTTGAATCTTGGTACACTCGCCCTTTGATCTGCCAACGCAGGTGCTCTCCATGAATTATTCGAATTGACACGCACCCACAACAAGTGGCGGCGAATGGGTGAAGACAAGAAGGTTCAAGCACGGACTGCTGAAGGAGGGCAGAGCCTGCCTCTATTTGACGCGGACGAGGCGCTTTGCGGATGTTGATGGTCATGTGCCCTGGCTGAAAAGGATGGATCGCCCAAGCATCCTCCCACCACACTACCGGTTTTGCTTCGCAGCTGCAGTCGTGAACAACTGAACAACAACGGGGTGCAAACAAAACTTGGCCATGGCAAAGCGACACTATTTGCAAGTATTGGCCCAAATCAACGTGCAGCCGAGCATTCCCTCGTGCAAAGTATGGCAAGTTGGCGGCAGCTGTCACGCTGAGGCCTGCGCTCCTGCTTGAGTGGCGATGCGGTGGCCAACGTCTACCAATGGAAAGCAGCTGTCAGTACATGAACACCCGGTTGGAGCCTTGAAGCTTAGTCATGTACATCTGGCTATTTGGTGCGTTTTATCTTTTCAGGCAGCCCTGTCGGTGGCTAGGATGGACGGCAATTCAGCAATTCATAGCACTGAGGACCAGTCGTGGCGTCTATTCCACCGGCATCGCGGCAAACAAATGGCAGCACATTGTGCTGTCGTGCTGAGACGGCAAAGCTAGCTGAGGCGGAAAAAGCGTGTACTTGCTGGTAGGAAAGTGCCTCGGCAGAAGCCCAAAGGCCGCTTCGGCTTGAATCGACTATGAAGGGCAGAGTGAATAAGCACAATCCTGAACTAGGAAGCCTGGCGGATGATATAAGCAGCGCCGCCCAACGTGAAGAATCCCCACGAAACAGGATGCCCTCATATTAATCGACCAGTGGTTTCCTAAAAGAATGTTGGTCGTATCAATCAAGGGGGTGTTTATTTGGGTTCTAATTGCTGGATAGACAGAACCGAGACTTGCGGGACCCATATCATGGCCCCATTGGCCCCATGACTCCGGATAGTTCAGGCTTTGCCAGCACGTGGCTGTGCTAGTGCTACTCTTGTTCACGTATAATTATGTATGCGGTCATTTGCCTTTGGAAGGTTTTCAAGTCCAGTCTTGGCGTGCCGGAATCTTCGAGGCCTTTCGATTTGCAGCCTTACTTAAAGGGGCAGGGTACTCAGCAACTCATGGCTTGACTGCTATTGGGTTGGATCCTTAAACTTTAGCTTTTTGGGAGATCAAGGGGTTGTCCACTAAACCCCAAACAAGTTAAATTTTTGCAGGGGGGATCAACAGCAACCAAGATGGTTTTATCTCCCACTTACCCACTTAAGTACCCTGCCCCTTCAAATGGAACTGGCCAGGAGCTGGCCAGGCGGCAGCACCGCTTGTCCTCTTCCACAGATGAGCTGCGCTCGGACTGGTGGGAGTCTAACTCTGCTGTTGTTTGTTCTGTTCTTCGTGGCTGTGGTTGTCACATTGGGTCTGTCTTTTCTTGACGGCACCCTATTTGGTAGGTTTTTAGAGGCTAAACCGAATCCAAAGGTAAAACCACCTTTTTTTTGCCGGCGCCCTGTTTCGGTTGTAAAGGGAAACCGATAAAAGACAGCCCACCATTTTGGGGGCAGCCCACAAAAGACGCAGCAAGGAGCTCAAGAGCCTGCAGACGCTGAAGCTGAGCCGGGCGGAGGCCGAGGCTTTGGTCGCCGGCGCGCCCGGGAACCCATAGACGGAGAAGCCGTGTGTACTGGGAGGGTGTGTTTTCTTTTTTTTTTTTTTTAGGGTACCGCTTTTTGGTGGTTTTAAAGGGAAACAGGAGGAGGACCACCATTTTTGGGGTTCCCCAAAAAAGACAGAGAGAGCTTTAGATCCAAAACTGGCAACTGCCCTGCGGAGGGTTGGGGTGATACAGCGCACTGGTGCGATTGGTTCCCGATGTTATTGTAGGCCCGTGGGCAGGATTGGTCCTTGCCTAGCACATGAATTCGGAGTTGTTTAGTGGCACTGCTGATGTTTTTTGTCACTGGCCTATGTTCATCAGCGTTCTCGTTGTGGTGATATCAACTTTGCGCACAAGTGGAGTGCAAGGTACTGCAAACCAACATTTGTGCAGGCTCAGCTTTGCACAGCGGACCCAGACCGCATCATACGCGTGAGCAGTCCAAGCTTTGGCACGAACCGTTCGGTGCAACAGCTCGAAGACATCCGAATCTTCGCTGTGGCCGATGCAGCTGTCTATTGCCTTTGATCCTGAAGCGACCCTTGTCAGGGGAGGTTGGCCGATATCAAATAGAAAGTATTGAAGGGCTGCGTATGTTGCGTCATGTTGCATACAGGTGCAGCTGGTTTTCCCTCAGGGCTATGCTTGTGTGTGTGTTGCTTGGTGTGGCTTGTAGAGCCCCATACCCTCGGACCGTATGCGGCGCCCTTGAGGCTGGCGGACTGGACACGTGCAGCCCAGGCGGGCGCAGATGCGGTCCAAGGCGCCGTGAGCCGGGGCAAGACGCTGCGGGAGGAGGCGCCGGCGGCGAGCCGCGCTTTGGGCCGCTTTGGGTTCTGGACATCGGGCTGCTCGGGCCACTGGCGGCTGAACACCTGGAGCTCGTGTTGGTGACATTCACGATTCCAAGAGATGTGAGCTGGTTGGCAACAATCATGGCTTGATATTGTTCGAGTTCTCCGCGAATTGTTGCAAGGATGGGTTGAGTCACATTTGCGTGGACCTCATGCGGGGACAGCGAGGCCAGCTTCACCTCCTTCAACGACAGCTACTTTTTCTCTGCTGAAGAGGTCCACCGGCACCCGGGCGGGAGGTTTGTGCATGGAATCTTGGAGTTTGGAGGCCTTGGATTGCATTGCAACTCATCCGGATTGTGGCTTTGGGGTCAATTCAAACAGATACAGCCGCCACGCACTTAAGCCAAAGATGTGGCTTTGGAGCATCGTTAGCAATTTAGGGCTGGCGTTGTGAACAGTGCCCTTCGTGTTTGCCCGGTTGAACCTAGATGTTTGTCCGAGCGTGGCTGACTCCAAATTAAGAATCTGTGGCAACCGATGAATGAGGGAATGAATGCGTGGACACTTGCAAAAGCGCCTTGTTACGGGTTGGTCGGGTGCTGCCAGGAGTCCAACCAAGGAGTTCAAACTGTAAGGCCTTCTAGCCAGCGGTGCCACGGAAGAAAGTGCAAACACACATCGCCCAGGGCCGCGTGAGGCAGAATATTGGGCCTCCCCTTTTTTTGCGGCTCAGTTTAAAGCACAACTTGTTTTAGCAGAGAAGGAGCAAGCTGTTGCAGCGTTGACTGGAAAGTTGCTTTGCCCTGTATTGTTAACTTTAGGCTTGAGTGAAGCTGCCTCCACAGTTCACGTTGCTATCAAGAACCACTAGCCCTAGCCGGGCTGATGGAATGGCTTTCTGGCTTT
>CAUJNA010003515.1:170000-192500 GCA_963377175.1 Effrenium voratum | reverse complement strand
GTGGGCAGTGCCCTTATGTACCAAGAACACGCTGGAGGCAAAAACCAACAGTGAGGAAGTTCAGGTGATATAGGCAGTCTTGGCAGTGTCGCTTTCTGCAAGAGCATTTGACAATTATGCATATGTATATATGTATATATATATATATGTGTATGTACATAGGTTAATTTTGGTATTGGGTTTTGATGCGATTCACACTGCGCCGTGTTTATTATGAGCTTCGACCTGGACATCCCCAGGCCTCGCTTCAGCTGCAGACCAAGCTGCCTCCGCGGCCGGTGGTCGCAGCCCGGGCCAGCAGCCAAGCGGCCGTGGCTCTTCGCAGCCGGGAGGTGGAGAGACAGCCGGCCATTCTCAGACAGAGATCCTCACCAGCCGCTGGGCAGAGGCCTCCAGAGAGGGCAGCAAGCTGCAAGCTCAAACCTTAAATTAAATGGATTGACTTTGGCAGGTTGGAAGCTCAATTCCGTACATAGAGCCCCAAGTTGCCGAAATGTCGGATTTGAAGTTGCCAATCAAAGCATAGAAGTTGCAGACTGGCTTGGCATTTCTGGCTTGCCTTGGCCTACAGCTTCAGAGCACTCGGCCAGTGGCCGGTCCGCGTGCCAGCTGAGGACAGCGCCACAGCCGCCCAGCGATTCCAGCAGGCGGCCAGGCGCCCATCACAGCAAGAAGCGCTGCGGATGAAGCCTACCGCAAAGCCAGGCTCGCAGAAGCCGGGCTTGTCGCGCTTTACCACAGCTCCTCGGTCTGAGTCTTTGCTCCAGTGCGTCACTAGGTCCCCCCCCCCCGCTCGAACGTGTGCGTCCTGCTGACCTTTCTGGAAAGGCATTGAAAAGCCTTCAGATGATCGAGACAGCAGGATTGCCATCGCAGCAAGAGGGTCTGAGCAATGCAGAGATGCTCACTGCACCTGGTTCCGATGATGCTTCATGCACAAACGAACAATGGTTTCCCATGGTTTCAAGCTGGTGCAGAACGGATTCCGTCCACCCACAGTATGAATCCACACTGTGATTCAGCTTGCTGTTGCTCGCCTCGGCCGGCCTCAAGCCCAGGCTCAGAAGGGAACCTTTCAGAAGGCGCTGCAGGAGATCCGCAACGGCCGGAAGACCAGCTGCTGGATGTGGCGCCCCGCCTCTCTTGTTTCGGACAAGCCGGGGAGGGAACTTGCCATGATCAAAAGCTCGGCCTCTATATATCAGCACCAAATTGGGAAGATAGGCGGGTGAAGGGGGATACCAAGATAGGGTAAGTTGCCACTCGCCTAGGTGGTAAGTTGCCAGCCTTGCGTGCACATGCGTGGTAAATTGGAGCGTAAGCTTTGGCCAGCTAGAAGTCTCAAGCTTTGGATCCCATAGGCACGCATGCTCCATTGCTCCTCTTCTTTCCACCGGCTTGCTTTCCTTGGCTCAAACCTTTCAGCGTTGGAAAGGCCGGCGATGGGAACTCGACAGGGCTGCAAAATGAATTCGCGAACGGACCAAGAGCAGAAAGCAATTGCGCGAAAAAGCCTGCTGAGCACCTGCGAAAGGAAAGCGGGCCGAAAGGACAGCGAAAGGCCGGCGAAAGGGACACGCCCAGGCACCGTAATTTTGAACAACGCGCATATATGCCGGCTACCAAAACTATTGTCGTTTTCGTGCCTGAAAGTATCGCTGCTGGTGTGGAAGCCTGTCCCCACCAATGAAGAAACAACAACATACAAATTAAATTGGGCTTCAATCATGTGTACACCTCCCGTGTTTGGGTCTCCACGCAAGTCTGCAGCCAATGGTATCCCCTGTTGTGTGCTAGGTTTGTGATCCCCACGCCGCCGTACATCGTCAACGGCGTGGAGAAGGGCAGCTCAGTGAACCGCAAGTTCGCGCTGTCTGATGATGAGGCAACCTGGAGTTTGGATCATCGAAAGGAGCATTGCAGCAGTTCTTTGTCTTGAGGGATGTTGCGTGCCCCCCTCCCCGTGTTTGATCTGTGACAAAGGCACTCCGTGGATGTTCGCTGGATGGCCGATTTCCCTTTGCCTTGCCTCGCGCAAGTGCGCTTGCGAGTCCTAGGGGTTCGTTCCACTAGAAGCCAGACCAACCAACCCCAGCTGGCCAATGCACGACAGGACCAGCTAGGCGATGAGCTTGACGTGATAATTTCTAAAACGAGGGGCAGTCGCATGAAGTCGCTGTGAGATATGAAGTCTTAGTTGTTCCTTGCCCCGCTTCATTTCAGGAATACCTGATGCATCCTGATAAAAGGGCACATCTTTTTCTCAGGCACGTGCACAAGTTTGGCACTGGGCAAGCAAAGCCGCTGCCAAATCATCGGGACAGAACAATGGGGTCTCCTGGTTGACAGACAGCTGCCCAAGCAGAACCGGAGGGCGCTTTCCTTTTCTCTTTCAAAACTGGCGAACCCCTACACTGAGGCAAGGGCCTACCTTGAGTTCGAGGCAGAGGGTGTCAACCTCCGTCAGAACTACTTGGACGCTCGGAGTGTTTTTGCAGCCGAAAGTTGGTCTTGAAACATTCGTTCAGCTCCTGCCCTTTTTGACCGTTTGCAGAGCCTCCTGACCTGTCAGGGAGGAAAGTCATATGTCTCATGCTAACAGCACTCTGTGGCAGTGGTTGCAGAGTGTAGGAGTTCAATCGTCGACTCTAGTTTTTTCTACGCAGAGCTGTCAACTCTGAGAGGCTCGGCCTGGTGAGTGCAAGCCCACAATCTTACAAACACCATGGGCGGCACCCGAGTGTCCCTTTTTGTCAACACAATTACTTGTGTTACCTTCCCTAGAAAGTACTCCCTGAGCCCGTGGCACAGGACATGATGACAGCCGTCCTGGAGCAGTTGAAGGCCGGCCGCACGCCCGTGGCGCTCATGGGCAGCATGGACGCGCCGAAGCTGTCCAGCTCTGTGCAGCTCCTTGGCCTTGCGTGGCACGAGGTTTTCTTCCGGACCTCTGCCAAGTGGAGGGACCTCTGCGTGGCCGACCTCTCGCTAAAAATTCCAAGTGGGACAAGTTGAACGCCCAAACAGTAGAAATGGAGGGGTAGGCAAGGTTCGAGCCCCGTTTTTTCGTTTCCCAGATGGAAGTCACAAATCCTTGTGCCAGCTTCGTTGGAGCAGTTTCCAGCAGGCTGGACCTACGCGACTGCGGGTAAGAAGTTGTAAAAGTCTACAAGTAGCCGAACTAGTCACAAGGGTTGTGCAAACTTTGTCCTTTGCCAAATTTCAGCTTGCGGTGTATGACTGCGCTGGCAAGAGCTGCTGTTGTTCTCCGCTGAGGCCCATGTAAAAGGCGAAGCCAAGATTCGCATGGCAATGAGCCTCCACAAGTGGGCCAATCACGGACTGAAACATCATGTGTTTCAGGCTTAGGTGGGGTCATCTCAGAAGCTTGAAACATAAATTGGACTGCGGTAAATGGTGGTGTCAAGCGAGCTGATCGAGCTGTTATCCTCCAGACATTGTCGGCGTCCAGTTGTTTGAACCGTTCACCCCCCCCCCCGAGAACGGCTGCGTGAACATACCCTGTCGCAGAAGGGTCAAAGAAGACTTGAAGAAAAGGTTGCTCTCCTGCCGGGGAATACTGGTTTGACTTTCCTTTGGCTCCTCACACTGGAAAGGCTGAGCATCGAGGAAATGTTTTTTGGATGTGTTCAGATCACATACCCTCCTAACCCCGAAAAGCAATTTCCTTACCCTTGAAACAGAAGACTCCTAACACCGAAAGGGTGTTCAGATGGTGGATGAGGTTCGCGGCAGGGAGTTGCCTGAGGCCCCAGCTGGATCGATTTAGCACTGCCCGTTCGGCGGAGGCTGTTTGAGCGGATCAGCAATGGCGCGGACCCCGAGCTCAACAAAGTGCTCCGAGACATCAAGGCAGTTCTGCGCTGACTGAGCCAATGCCGGAATCCAGAGGTAGCCCTAGCCTCAAGCCCCCTTCCAAATCAAGCATCAGTAAGACACACACACTTTCGCGGTGGTTGAATCCGCGGCCTGGGCAACCGAATCACGGAATACCGAGCTGAAAGAGAGAGAGAGAGAGAGAGAGAGAGAGATAGAGAGATCCCGCAGATGTGTTCAGAAGGACTAGTGGGCGCAAAGCGCACAGAGTCTCAAGCTGCTGATGTGCTTGTCTCCGGTCAGAAGGAACTCATCCTGAGTTGCCTGGCGGCCAAGCCGCGCTGAGCCCCACGGCCAGGCTCCACGGGTTACCAAGGGGTAACCTGTGAAAAAGCAATGGCCGAGGTCTGATTTCGGTGCATCCGGAGCTGGCGCGAGTTGGGAGCAATCTGTTTGCAGACAAGCTGGGTAAGAGTGAAGCGACAATACCGGATGCACCCTGCTCACCTGGGCAGCCATTTGTTGCAGCCAGGCCATGCCCAAACAGGAAGGCATTGCCCAACTGGATGCCACATGGAAAAGGCGCGTTCTGTTGAGAAACCAAAGCCGTGCGCGACAGCATCTGACCATGCCGAAGAATCAACTTGTGGTGGCAGGTTGTGATGTTACAACCTGGCACATGTTAATTGTGACCACAGCTACGGCCATGACCCAGCACGGACTTTGTATCCAGGATGCCCTCCCTCGCATCCTTGACCGAGGTCGGCTTGGCTCGCAGCTTGCGAAGGCGCTGGGGTTTCAGCTCGTTCAACGCAATCCTGGACAATTGGACCAGTCGGCAGGAATGTGAAAGGACCCTGAGTCATGGCTGAGGTTCTGACGGTGAAGATTCTTAGGACACCTTAGGCCTCTTTGAGCTGCTTTGCTTGAGTTTGGAGAATGGCCAGATGTGTCGGAACTTAGAACTCCTGCAAATGGTTTACTTTTTTAATGTTGCTTCCTCTTGAGAACCGTCCCCCTCAAAGAAAGAGTTGCACCTTTGCGCTGGGGCAAATCGTGTCGTCCATACCGTGCCACTTGAGGCTTGCCGTGCTTTGGCTCAAATGGCTTATGGCCAAGGCCCTTTGAAAGCATCACAAGCTTTTACAAGCATTGACAGAGACCTGCACGCTTCCCAGTGCCTAACTGAGATATGGTGCCCTTTGGGGACTGTCAGATGCAAGCACTTGCAGGCTCCAGACGAATTCCACACACACATCTAGCCACATACTAAGTAGTACATCACAATATACTTTTCGTATCTCTATATAGATGCAGATTCTACTTGGGTCTGCATATTCAGCTTATTTACGGAGCATTGCCCAAACTTGCAGCCCACCAAAGAAAGCCTTTTGATCGCTGCATGAGCCCCTGGCGCATGCTTCAAGTTGGCTGGCATGGCTGATGCACCACCTTCCCAGGAGGGCATGTACCATCTCGGGCGGTGTGAGGGGCCTGGGCGGTGATTCCCTGCTGATTGGGTCCTGGTCAGCGGAGTTCTTGTCTAGAGAGACTCGCTGCTAAGTAGAGACAGGGGGGATTGCCTTGTCCCCTGAGAGGAAGAAAACAGGTGTGCAAGAGCAAAATTGGCACTAGCCACTTCGACTGCGGCAGGAGCCAGCCGGCGCAAACAGTGCCGTTCCGAGCGAGGTGAATGGCACTGGGCTGGCAGATGCAGTGTGCCTGGCTAAAGTTGGGCGGGCCACAGCTGAATGAACAGCTGATATGTTGACTAGTCAGGATTCTGAGTCGCGTCCAGTGTGTGCCAGTTGCTGCCAGGCTCCGAAGCCAATGCAGGTGGGGACGGCTCGGTTGGGAAGTGGTTAACATGGGCTGGAAGGCACATGTCACATGACTCTTTGCGAGTTGCATTGCTGAATTTGCCGTTCCAGACAAGTCATGCAGAGATGCGTCATGCAGAGCTTGTTGCAACGTGGAGCTGTCAACTCTCAATGAATGGTCTGCAAAATGGCCAGTATGCTTGCCTCCTTGGCATGATTCCGGTTGTGAAAGGGGACCACGCACCCCGCAAAGACTGGGCTCATTCACCAAGATTGGCAGGAGCCGCAGCCAAAGAGCAATGCAACACCTTGTGAGGTCAAGGGCTTGGGCATGGCCTTGTCGCAAGAAGGGTCATCAGCCCAAGTGTGCCTTTTCCCTGGCTTTTGTTTGCCAGGCAACCTAAATCAACGTGTGTGGTTGCCAAAAAGTTGGTGTCAGATTTGTTTGATGTGCTATGACGCAATATTGGATTCGGCAGCTGACGCTAGCTTATGAGATTTGCAAAACTTCTACCGCCCTTGGTAGGAAGGCTGCTGGATGCTAATTGCTGCAGGGTTTTCGCTGGGACACTTCAACTGCTGCAGGAGCCAGCTGGCGCAAACAGTGCCGTTCCGAGCGAGGTGAATGGCACTGGGCTGGCAGATGCAGTGTGCCTGGCTAAAGTTGGGCGGGCCACAGCTGAATGAACAGCTGATATGTTGACCAGTCAGGATTCTGAGTCGCGTCCAGTGTGTGCCAGTTGCTGCCAGGCTCCGAAGCCAATGCAGGTGGGGACGGCTCGGTTGGGAAGTGGTTAACATGGGCTGGAAGGCACATGTCACATGACTCTTTGCGAGTTGCATTGCTGAATTTGCCGTGCCAGACAAGTCATGCAGAGATGCGTCATGCAGAGCTTGTTGCAACGTGGAGCTGTCAACTCTCAATGAATGGTCTGCAAAATGGCCAGTATGCTTGCCTCCTTGGCATGATTCCGGTTGTGAAAGGGGACCACGCACCCCGCAAAGACTGGGCTCATTCACCAAGATTTGCAGGAGCCGCAGCCAAAGAGCAATGCAACACCTTGTGAGGTCAAGGGCTTGGGCATGGCCTTGTCGCAAGAAGGGTCATCAGCCCAAGTGTGCCTTTTCCCTGGCTTTTGTTTGCCAGGCAACCCAAATCAACGTGTGTGTTGTTGCCAGCAAGTTGGTGTCAGATTTGTTTGATGTGCTATGACGCAATATTGGATTCGGCAGCTGACGCTAGCTTATGAGATTGGCAAATTTCCAAAACTTCTACCGCCCTTTCGGGGTAGGAAGGCTGCTGGATGCTAATTAGCTAATTGCTGCAGGGTTTTCGCTGGGACACTTTGACTGCGGCAGGAGCCAGCCGGCGCAAACAGTGCCGTTCCGAGCGAGGTGAATGGCACTGGGCTGGCAGATGCAGTGTGCCTGGCTAAAGTTGGGCGGGCCACAGCTGAATGAACAGCTGATATGTTGGCCAGTCAGGATTCTGAGTCGCGTCCAGTGTGTGCCAGTTGCTGCCAGGCTCCGAAGCCACTGCAGGTGGGGACGGCTCGGTTGGGAAGTGGTTAACATGGGCTGGAAGGCACATGTCACATGACTCTTTGCGAGTTGCATTGCTGAATTTGCCGTGCCAGACAAGTCATGCAGAGATGCGTCATGCAGAGCTTGTTGCAACGTGAAGCTGTCAACTCTCAATGAATGGTCTGCAGAATGGCCAGTATGCTTGCCTCCTTGGCATGATTCCGGTTGTGAAAGGGGACCACGCACCCCGCAAAGACTGGCATCATTCACCAAGATTTGCAGGAGCCGCAGCCAAAGAGCAATGCAACACCTTGTGAGGTCAAGGGCTTGGGCATGGCCTTGTCGCAAGAAGGGTCATCAGCCCAAGTGTGCCTTTTCCCTGGCTTTTGTTTGCCAGGCAACCCAAATCGACGTGTGTGGTTGCCACCAAGCACGGCAGACTGCTTTTGTTGGATTTACTTGACGTATGACGCAATTCAGCAGCTGACGCTAGCTTCTGGGATTGCCAGGGTTTTTGCGGGGCATGTCGACTGTGGCAGGAGCCAGCCGGCGCAAACAGCGCCGCGCCGAGCGAGGGGAATGACAAGGAGCTGGCAGATGCAGTGGGGCTGGCTAAAGTTGTGCGTGGACCGAACGGCAAAGAGCATCCTCTCAATTGAAGCACGGATAAATTTCCAAGATTTAAAGTATGTCTATGTGATAAAGAGGGAGAGAGAAGTAGACGATGGACCAGCTTGTAAATGGATCATGGGCGAGAAAGACCTTGAGTGATTAATAGATAATACATTCCTTTGTTTACAATCTAATATGTGGATAGTTTTAGGTGGTGTAAGGGATGGCAAAACGTGGCGGACTTGGGGACGAGATCTTTTGTGCATTTGTGAGGCCATGTGCCACCTGGGCAGGGCAACATATTTTTGCAGAATGCTGTTTCTGGCATCAGCTGTTCTTTGCTTCTTTAGTGCTCGTGCTTGAACAGCAAAAGGCGGCTTTGCGTCGCGCACACTACGCAGAGAGCCGCTCAATTCCGCAGCACGGTCGAGCTTTGAGCAGTTGCTGTCGCGCGACAGCTTCTCCCAATGATGGGGCATTGTGGCTTTGCACCACGCATCACCAGCGTCTCCAGCGCACACCAGCTCCCAAATCGACCAGACCTGAAACAAGCCCAAAAACAAAAACAGACCCCAACCACAAGCATTGATACAGCAAGGCTCATCATGGTATTGTGCGCCGCATCCATCACCATCATCATAATCGGATTTCGGACGTGAGCGAGCTTAGAGCCGGAGTGCCCGGAGGATTGCAAGACGCCTGAAAGCAACCTACGTTCGCTGCAGGAACAGTTTGAATGGTTGTGGCCATTTGCACGGATAATCAACAACCGGAAATGCCAACGGCCAGGCTTCTACACCAGCGCAGGCTGGCAATTGCTTGTTTGTTCTTGCGTATTTTTGTTGCGAAGCTTGAGGGGCGTCATTGGTTCTGCATGTGTTGCTTGTGTGCGTGTGGCGTGTTGGTCTCGAGTGTGACAATCAGTGTGCAGAAATTCAGAATGGCTTGTGATGGTATAGCTGGGCCTGGCCACAGTCTTTGTCCGCACTACTTGCCAATATTTGCTATGGCAAAGCTCGTGCCCGGTTTGCCGCCCATGCGACAGTGAAATGAGTGCTTGTTGCGCAGTTGGATTCAAACAAAAGATGTTCTTACCGGCCTTAAGCAACAAAAGCCGTTTGTGTTCGCTTGGCCACAGGGGAGGATTGTGTATTCAGTAGCTTGTGCCTTGCAAGGCCAGCTGGATGTGTCCCAAGTGCGACGAGCCAAACAAGCCTTTGCGGGCCACATGGTGCCAAGGGAGCCAGGTCGTCGCGCCAACAGTCGTGTTAGTCTCTTTTTGCCTCGCCTTCTTTTAGGTATGAAACTTTCAAGCCGCCAGCCAATATGGGCTTAGAGTTTCTTGATGCCCAAGAAAAGGGGAATGGATTTGGATTCGCATGGATTTGTGGCTCCCTCTTTCTGTTTGTTTCCAACATGCAGAGACCTCAAATCATGACATTAATTTTGCCGCAACGGGCCTTTAGGGAATCAGGCACGTTACCCGTTACCCTCCCACCAACTAGCATGGAACCTGACGGGGGTCCCTTCAAAAGCAAAATGGTCTTCCAGGACCCCCCTGTCAGGTGCCATGTGAATTGGTGGGAGGGTAGTATGAGATACCTTTTTCGCAGCTCATGGCATGCAGGCAGCCAGACCTAAGGCAGCCAGACCTAGTCAAAGCTTGATGCGCCGCTAAGGAGCAGTGCAACAATTGCGGAGCTGCGAAGCCTGGCGAGGCGAGGGTGTCCGAATATTTTTTGAGCCCGATGAAGGGCGGAGCTGGAAAGCGAAGCCACGCTTGTTTCCATAATCTTGGAACCTTCTGTGGAAAAGCTTCGTGCAATTTCAGCATTTCAAGAATCCTTTGGGCTTGTCGCTTGTGAACAGCTTACGTCTTGCCTCAGGGGAAGCAGACGCCAGTGACCGCAGCTGCTCCAGCGCCAGCTGCTGCAGCTGCTGCTCCAGCTCCAGCGCCTGAGAGTTCCGCGGCTTGAAGGGTGCTCAATGCCTGGTGTTCATGGTTACTTTCCCCCCACTGCGCTGCTCCAGTGGTGAGGCCATTGCTGTCTGTATGCTACGCCTGGAGCTGGTGTGATCCTAGTGCATGTGCTGCGGGATTTTGCTACATTGCTCACGGGCGGTGGCTGCAGTGCGACCCTGTGCCCGTATTTGTTGAAAGCTTCTCAACTCACAGGCCAGTGGCCAGCGGATACACACTACAGAGTTGATCGTAGTGCCACTGCGCCACTAGAAGCTTGGCCAACGCGCTTCAAGATGGGGCGGGTTCACATCAATTGGGTTATCTTCGCGTGACGTGCTCGTAGGCTCATTGTTGCAACTTGAAGAAAGGTTACGTATGGGTTGCATTCCAGCCGCAGCCAGTTGCAGGATGGACTTGCCCATCCTGCGATGAGCCGAACAAGGGTGAGCGGACAGTTTGTAATAGCCGCTTGCCTGCATTTGTTGTACCCTCTCACCAGCAAACACCAAACCGCACCCCTCAAGGAAGGCAATCTTCCGAAAGTGGTTGTGCACTTCCAGTTTTGTGGGTCGGTTGGTCTGACTTCAATCCCTCGCCTGGCCGAAACGGGAACCTCGCAGGGGCCATGGTGCGGGCCCCATAAAAAACACATCCCTTCAGAAAAAAAGGATGTTGCAAGCGAAGGAGAATTTGTTCGCCTGTAAAGCGAAGGAAAAATGGGCAGTGAGGCCTGGCACGCCTTCGCAGATGTGCCCCCTTTGCACAGATGTGTTTGCGGGAATAGAAGCGCCAATGTCGCTAGCGATCCACCAGAGGCAAGATCTGCAAGGTATTCCTGTCGCATTTAGAACAATCTTGTTTGAGCCAAAGTCTCACGGCTTGCTGTGGTTCAGCTCTAGAAACCAATGTCCACGTATGTGCTGAGGCTGCCAGCAGCCTAGACCAAAGCCGAAGGAGAAGTGGGTGCCGTGACTGCATGTGGTGATTGAGCCATTTGCCAAGGTCAAAGGATTGCACTCAAGAACTGCAAGGGTTTGACGATTGGGACAACCATGAGGAATACACAGATTGCGTGAAGGGTGGAAGTACATGGTGTGTTGCTCGGTGCGCAGGTGTGTCCTCGATGCGAACTTTGGCTGCACCTTGCAGGGGTGATATCAGGGATGTTGGATATGTCTGGTTCGATTGGTGCAAGAAAGCAAGCAACCCCTAATTTGCGGGTAGGCCGAGCCAAAACAAACTAGAAGGAGGAAAACACCGGCGGAACTGCGGTTTGACCTATGTGGAGGCAAACATGTTTTTAGGCCATCAAAGTGCGGACGCACACGCATAAGCGCTTGCCAAAGACTGCTGACAACCGAATCCACCAATGTGCACTTGGAACCGTTGCTTACTTCCTCAAACATTGAGCTGTAGCGAGCTGGTCCGCTCTTGACACATGCATGCATGTTGCACTCAAGAGGGTAGCTAATACACAGATTGTTGCTGTGCACAAAAACTGCAGTTTTGTGTTTGGTCGACATTCCATCGATCTATCAGTCAAACCAAACCAATTAATACGGTCAAGGCAAAGCGAAATTTCCCTCGTTTGATTATTAAATTAGTCATGCAGGCACTACGCTCTGAACATTGGAATGGGCAAGGGCCACCCATGTAATTGGTCACAGTTTGTGGAAGAGGCTGGCTTCTGTGATTCAATGATCCCATAAACCATGTCCGCGCTGCGAAGAACTCGCAGGCAGTGCCGTTTGGGGCTCCGCCCAGCTTGGCTCTCAGGACGAACCGAACAAGGATGAGCGCAATGAGTGCAACAACTGCGGCACCTCGGCATTTGAGCATCTGTAAGGACAACTTGATGCGTCATAGACCTCAAGCTGACAGATATCAATATGATATGTCAGAGACGGTTTGAAAACTCTGGCAGCCGAATGTGCGTCGGACTTTTTCTGCGGACCTCCTTCCCCCACCCCCCTCCCCCACCTGCAGCTGCAGTCTGTGAAATCCAAGGATGGGTGAAGCGAAGCAAATCTGCTTGGCACTCAGCGAAATTGCTGCAAGCAAGCTGATGAGTTGTTTTCCTCCCGGATGGCACGCTGCCGGGTCGCTAAAAACACAATGAGTCACGAGTTGTTCTCAGACCCGAGAGTTGACTTGCATACTGAAGGCTGGTTTGCGTGTAGGCACCCAGGCTGACACACCCAAGTCGTTCAGCGCATGGATTGAGAGGTTGTGAAGCTTCTCGCTTGAACCAGCAAGCCGCCATTCGGGTTCCCTTTTGAGCAGCTGTTTGTGAAAGAGGAGTGTGAAACAGGTCCAAGCTAGAAACTGGGATCAAACTTGGCATGTGGGTGTTTTTTTTTTTTTCTTGAGGGTACTCTTTTTATGGCATCTTTCATGGGGAGCAAAACTAGAAAATGAAACCCACATAATCCACCTTGGAGGTTCCCTTTTTTTTTGAGACGCCCATAAAAGTTGCCTTCCGAGCAACGGAGGTCCGACTCGCCGCAGGTCATCTCCCTGGGGGACTCTGACGAGGAGAAGCCTGCGGCGCCCGCGGCTGCGAAGGCGGCGCCAGCACCTGCTGCGGCCCCAGCCAGGTCCATGGAACCTCCCTGAAGACGGGCTGACAGGGGTCCCCATTTATCCATCTTCTTTGTTTTTGGGTTTTCCACAGCACCTTTTTGGCCCATAGGTGAGCTTCCCTTCATGGGGGCGATGTTTTGAGGGGAAATATAGGGAGCCCTGTTAAGAACCATATTCAATTTAAGCTGACAAAGACGCAGGGATACCTACAAAAGGGACGGAGTGAAGCTGATGTCTTCCAAAAATACTAGTTATGATTTTAGTCCGGGACTTCTAGCCTCGGTGCCTGTTCCCCGCAAGTTCATCAATCACGCGGCTGCCCCCATGAAATTGGGTTGGTTCCAGCAGCGTCAGCAACCTCTTGTTTTCCGTACAACGTCCCAGGCTGCAAAGGCT
Organism: Effrenium voratum; assembly: GCA_963377175.1. Classification (NCBI taxonomy): domain Eukaryota; class Dinophyceae; order Suessiales; family Symbiodiniaceae; genus Effrenium; species Effrenium voratum. The sequence goes on along the minus strand of CAUJNA010003515.1, from coordinate 179,765 downwards.
GCCACCGCACCAGGCGCGCCTGGTCCATTCGGGGTCTCAAAATGTCTCAAAGACAGCCATGCGGCCCAACCGTTCAACCTGGATCGCTTGAACATTCGAAGGTCAAGAGTGTGCTGCGAGACCAGTCAAGTTGGCAAGGTACAAGTCAGGCGCAAGCCCGACCAAGTCTTAGAAAATGACAACGAGGTGTTGGCAAAAATTAGCAACTTTGCGTGCAAGTCCCTGTTTCCTCCATATGCCCCCAGGTGCTTCCAGGAGGCATGTCCTGTTCTTGACACTTTGTGGCTGTGCATGCTGAGATGCCAAAAAGACTTAAAAGCAGAAGCCGGTGAGTGTTGTCACATGGTGGTTGCTGCCCGAACACTGTAGAAGACAATTGCAAGGGTGTGATCAAAGCCTGCCTGTGTGTAGTTATCGTCGTTGTCATCGTCATCAGCTGCGGTAGCAAGCGAGCCATCAGCGTCATTGTCAGCAACAGCAGCGACATCAACGTGAGCATTAACAGCAGCCACAGCAACACATCAGCATGAGTGTCATTGTTTCATTTGCTGCCCAATCACCATATCCATGAGAGCAAGAACACCAGGGAGGGGCGACAAACGATGTGTTCTTGGCTGCGAGTCACTTCCGCTTGCCCAGCCGTGCATACCTTGCAGGTAAACGGATCTTGAAATGATCAAGCATATGCAGCCCCCTATTCAGCCCCCGTGTTTCTTCTTTTTGTTAACCAACTTTTAACCAACCCGTCTTTTCAACGCACCGCAATCCATGTCGATTGTTCCCAGATCTGTTGGGTCCAAGAAAAATGCCTTCCTCGCAGGCCAGCGAACTCGGAGTTCCAGCAGCTCCAGCAGCTCCTCCAGTGCCTTGGATGGACCCCATGTTTTTGAGGGGGATTCCATGGGAGCGTCATACCACTGTATCTGCTACTTAAAGGGGCCTGGTACGTGGTAAGTGGGGGGAAGAACCATGGTTATAAGCCACTTGCCATGGTTGTATGTCTCCGAGTGGGATGACCATAGTGACACTTACTAAGTTGGCTATGCTTGATGTCGGAAAGCCTTTGGAACACCAGTCCCAAACAATGCGACGAGCTGATGACGCAGCTGGTGTAAAAGCAATTCCCCGAGTTAACCATGTGGGACCCACCATGGGTGTGAAGGGGAGCGCCCTTCCTCATTGCCGTGCGCCTGTGACACCTGTTTTTTTCTGCCGCTGTTTGCCATGTCAAAGCAGCCACACGACAGGTAGCAGCTCTGACTCATCGCGGGATCGCTTTCTTGGAAGGGAAAGGGAAGAGAGGCCGGGGCCGAAGAGTGGGATCTTCGACTTGATTGATGAGGAGTTTCTTCTGGAAGCATCATTGAATTCTTTGAATTGACTGGTCAAAACCAATGGGATCCCATATTGGGGTGGGTACACCGCCCATGTTAGTCTATTTCAGTTGGGATTGGGATGTTCACTGGTGGTACGGGCTTTTGACTGGCCAATTGAATAAGGTAGCTGATTTAGCATTAAACAAAATAGGACAGGTGTCGCAGAAATGCCAATGTTGCTTTTAGCTCAGTTTGATTCCCTAGGCATGGCTGGTTGTGCCAGGGATTGCTATTTTCTCCCTTAGAACCATCCTATTCCGACCTTGGCTTCCATGTCACTAGGGCCCGACCCATAGGCTGGCACCGTGCTAGTCAGTCAGACTACAATTGTCCAAAAGACTCATTGCGAGCAATTTGGGTCAAACAAAGGACCAAGTCAGAAAAGGTAGCGACGCAGCTAGTGGGCCCAGTCCATGAATTGGTCATCGAACTTCACCCTACCCACGTCGCTAACAACAGGGTGACGGGGATAACGGAGGAGACCTTTTGCTTCCCTAGCAACGAAAAGTGAAGCAACAATAGCACACAATGAGCACATCGTTTGTATCAGTAGTTTTGCCGCATTCCGACCAGCATGAAGTTCGACCAATTTGCAGACAAGCCTTCAGAATGTGGATCAACATGTTCGAGGCGAGGTGCACAATCCCAGTCAGCATGGTGCCCTCTGACACTGCATCGGAACCACTGATTGTGATCCAGCAAATTCGGGGTTGTGGTTCCTGCTGGGAACTGGGTTTTGGATCCAGTCGAGCTAAATTCACTTACACAGGCTTGCCAATCACAGTCAGTTGCTGCAAGCGCAGGCTGAAGCGATTTGAACGTCACTTGGACAGCACCACAAGCCCTCCTCTCTGGGTGAGGCCAGGGCTCGCTTTTTCATACCCACTATATACCAGCCAAAGTTGATGCCACTGACGGCGCAAATTGATTCTGTAGGGTCAAACAAAGATAGGCAGTCAGTCCTGAACAGAAGTACCAACTGCAACTTGCCCCGCCGGCTTCCCTCCTTGGAGAGAGGAGCTTGGATGCTTTGTTGCCACGGATTGCTGCAACTCGGATTCAGTATTGGGATGATGGTGCTTGTTGAGGGGATTTGCTGAAAGCGCTCCCCTCAAGCAAACTGTGCCGCCGATGCCAAATTAGGCTGCTGGGGAGACAGACAAAGAAAGAGATAGAGAGAGAGAGAGAAAGAGCGAGAGAGAGAGAGAGAGAGAGAGAGAGACAAAACCCGAGAGACATACACTCAAGACGCAGAGAGAGAGGGAGAGGGGTAGAGTCAACAAGAAATAAACGAGAAACAGAGGGGGTGGGCGAGAAAGCAAGATAGAGAGAGAGAGAGAGGGATACACTCAGCCTAAGGCCGCAGTACCTCCAATCATCGCAGGCCATATGCTCGCTGGCGGGGCCGCCGCTTGGTAACAAGCATAGACGTACACTGAGTGTGTCACCCGAATTGCAGCGCTTTGAAGGTGAGTGTCAACATGTTCATCCTTTGACCGTGGGATGGCTGGCATGCGTGCGTATCATCATATGACATAGCAGTTGCCCAATGTTGAAATGATCGTGCGTCATTGGCACCGTTGGAAGGGACAGACACGCCAAAGCTGATGTTGTCCATTGTTTTCTTCTGCGCTGCACCGCCTTGACACAATCATTCAATGCATCGACTGGCCTCCTGTTTGCCATTTGTCTGGTCGGGTTATGGGTAGCTTGTTGTTCTGTTCAGCTGCCATGTTCGCAGAGCATAGCGTTGAAGCAAAGATACTTTCTCCAGAGGCAACAGCTAGAAGCTAGATCCGTCGTTTGTTGGCCGCTGGCCTGGAGATGCTTAGGCAGCCCAAACCAGAGAAGCGACGTGCGAGATCGTCGTGACTTCGAGGCCGCAGTTGCTCAAGTTGCTGTGAGCTTGGCTTTCTACTTAGGACTCTTCTCTTCCAATTGTTCCGCCTTGCGCGGTTCATCCCTGAGGGTGAAAACCCCTGGTCATTTAGTGTTTCGCTGAATGTGCGAATTCTGAAGTTCAATTCGTCACAGTATCTCAAGCAGGTGTTCCACTAGGGCCTCAAGGTACGCAGTGAAGCTTTTGCTACATTACATCAGTGCACGATGAGCAAACCCCCTCGTGATTTCAGGTTTCCTGGAATCCTCTCAGATTCCCTGAAACCTAAAGTGAAGCGCCAACAAGGTTGGCCCAAGAACCGCCCAAGAACCTTGCACAATCACTATGTTTTGGGCCTCCCAAGAATCTCCAACTCCCCCCACCCCCCAATGACAGGTAACCCCCCGGCAGCCCCCAAGCCAGAAAAGTGGCTTTCCTGTTTGCTTAGTATTTGCTTAGTCCGTGCTTAAACCTACCAATACTAAGCCACCATGAATCCCGTCAAGTGTCCTCATAAATGTGCTTGTTGTAAACTGCGTTTGTTTTACTCAAGTGTGCTTAAAGCAACAAGGTTGAGGGACCCCCCTTGGAGGCGATGGGCAGAAAACCACCCGAGATTGATAAATCAGGGCCCTTTTGTCATTTCAAGTCCTATTGCCCATAAGGGCCCAAGAAGGCAAGAACCGAAGAGGTTCTCCAGGTTTCTGTTTCCAGTTCAATTGACTTGCAGGGGCCCGAAGTGAGAGGACGAGGACCGAAAGGAGCTCCAGATTAGCTTACGGGTTCTCAAACAAATCTTAGTTTTAGGGGCTTGTGGGAGGGGCACCCTGTACTACTCAGAAGGAGCAGTAAATCGGGTCCAGGTGTAGCAAGCGTTGTGAGTTTCAATTGGCAAAGCGTTGTTTGCCGCGCCAGTCCCGCGATGCTCGTGATGGAGACCGGCCAAAACGCGATGACCGCGAGGGGCGCTCTGGAGATAGACACAAGTCTGAAGACAGGGATGGCAGAGGTCACCATGACAAAGACGAGAGGGACCGTGGAGAAGGTGAGCGTGAACGCCGACGAGACAGCCGTCGCCGAAGTCGCGACCAGGGCAGACACGAACGGGGAAGGGATGATCGCCATGGTCGAGATGACCGTCGAGATGAACGTCGCGATGAACGTCGAGATGACCGGGACCGTTACCCGGAGCGAAGGCGAGAATCCAGATCTCGCAGCCAGCGACCACGTGGCTAGACCGCACATTAGCCACAGTCTTTGTTTGCTGTGATTTTGCGGCTGGATAAATAAAGGGGACTGAGGGTATACTCACCAAATTGCGAGGCGGAAAGCTGGGACCCACGACTTGTCCGTGTTGAAAGCCACAGGAGCCATTGGTGCGGCCCCTCGCCTTTTCTGAACCTTGTTTCCCCGGAAAAGCCATACAGACCCACCATTGAATGGGTATGCAACAGGTTAAAAGGAAGGGAAATTAGGGGGCCATGTCAATGGCCCATGTAGTTTCCTCAGGATACCCAAACTCATTTTGTAGGCCCTGCTGTAAGCCTTGTCAGATTGGAGCATTGCCATTTTGCTTGGACCACTTTTCAGTTGGGCTCCGCTTTTCGACTTGGAGATTCGGCGTTTCCGCTCAGGCCAGGAAGGCGTGGAAGTTCCAATCGGGGCGAAGCAGGAGCGGAAACGTCGAGATACTTGACAAGTTGGATTTTCGGGGAGGAACTGTCTGACTGTGCCTATCTCGGTGTATGTCACAGGGGTCTTGCGACGCGAGGATGGCCGAAAAGCACGGACTTTGATCCCTGCTGAGCCAAGCGTTTGTCACCAGGCATCTAGTTGGCTTTTGTGCTGCTTAGCATGCTGCAAGTGAGCATTTTAGTTGGAGCACAAGAATCAAAAGGCACCTGCTTTGGCTGCTTTGGCAGGATTGGCGCCAACAAGACCAGGCGCGAGACTTGATTTTGGGAGAGGTGGTGTCCGCCTACTTGTTTTGTCAGGTATCGAATGTGGTTCGGGACTTATGACATCATGCCGTTTTCCCGTGGTGCAGGCTTTCCAAGTTGTATCCTCGTCTTGAGCTTGCTTTTGCTCATGCCATTCGCAGCGCGGCATTTGCTCCATGCGTCTGAAACCACAAGACAAATCCCACTGCTTGCAGAGGGGCCTTCTTGTACACGCGGGACTTTTGAACACCTCAGAAGTGCTGAATCGGCTGGCCGACTCTCCCGAGTCTGAAAGCACTCAAGAACAGCGGGGCCGCTAATGGAAGCGACTCTTGTCAGTTTATCCATCAGACACTCAGTTTGTTTCTGGCCTATACATTTGATTCCTTGCCCAAACTTCCAAACCAAGTTCACTTCTCCGCAGTGTAAACATTCCTTTGTCTGGCCAGCTTGGATACATGCCAAAACAAAAAGTGCGGTTCTTGTGGATTGGGCACTGCGACGTTGAAAGATATCAGTTTGTCTCCAAATCGAGGGGAACCTCCATAATGAGCGGTTCCTTTTTGGCTTCCTCAAACGGATACCCTTGAAAAGCAACATACAAAAACATATGGGTGTGGGTCAAAATTAAACCACTAGGATATGGACCGCAGGTTTTCCATGTTTCCATTTTCCAGGGCAAGCCATTTTGGGGTTGCCGTATTTTTGACCAGCCATATTTGGATTCCCGTGTTCAACCCCATCACTTCCTCGCCATGAGGCTCCTCCGCCGCCGCCGGAAGGAGAAACTGGGAGTGCCAGAATGGGGGGCGGTCGCGCACCCTCAGAAGGACATATCCAAATAGAGAACCGGTTTGGGCGTTTCAAAGGAACGCAAGATACCAACGATTTTGGAGGATAGCCTAATTTTCATACATGGCCATGTCATGCTCGCAGGAGGCTAGAGCCTGGGAAGGTCCACTAAGATCACCTCACTCAACGGATGCTCTTCTAAAGGTAAACATTAGGAATCTGCTCCGACGGGCTGCAATTGTGATAGGTACCTTTGTGGCACCTTGGGTGGTGAGGCGAGACAAGCTGCAGCAAGTAATGATTGCCAGTGCGCCTGCACAAACTCGCAGCGAATGAAGGTCCCTCAATGGGCGATTGGTTCCTTGTGCTCAGGTAAACTTTGGGTTTTGGTGAGTTGTCCCCACATGGGGCCTTTGCTTCGCACCTTCCTAATCCAGCCTTGAAATGAACAGTTGGCGCAGTCCGTCCTCGATTGCCTCCATTTTGAATGATCTTGAATGTTAAACATGCGCCTGTCAAGCACTTGAATGGAAACGGTTTCTGCCCAGAGCCATCGCCAAGTATCTGGGTGCCAGTGATTGTCTATCTCCTGGCGGAACTGCTCAGCCAATCGCACGCTTTGGCAGGAGAAGGAGGGGCAGGAGACCTTACCAGGACGGGCATGGAACCCCGAGAAGAGGTCCACTCATGCACAGGTCCATTGGCAGTTTCATGTTGCGGGGAGGGAGGGCCGTCGCCGCAAAAAAACCCTTGCGCCTAAGCCGCTGGTGCTGAGGCATTGGCGAGCTGCATTGCTGAATGTTTGGCCCGTTCTTGGCCACGGCCAAGGTGTTAGGAAGGTTTGGTGCCCAGAACGCCACCTGCCATTCCAGTTCTTATGCCATGGTGCTGCAAGGCCAGCTTGGAACAGGCAAGTTGGTCCCAATGAGTTTCTACATGTTTCTGCAGATGAGGCGGCTCATACCTCTCAATCTGAGTCTCACCACAAGCTTGTCATGTAGAAACGACTTGCTCCTTGCAAGCCGGACTGAGTAGCTTCCAGGACAGCTAGCTGGAATGGCTATGACAAGAGCCCCAGCTTGAACATGGGAGGGAGGTAGAGAGAGAGAGGTAGTGCTTGACCGCCAGCAGGTCCAAGTGACGCTTTGGCCGCACCCTTCTTTGCCACCAGTTGGTGGTCAAATCTCATTAAGATTAAGGTTGACCAGTACTGGTGGCCATGAACCCTCCAATCGGCATGTTATGCACTAGCACGGCACGTAGTTGAGAATCGACAGGTTTTGGCCCTTGGTCCCTGTGACCTCGGCCAACTTCACACCTGACGTGTTGGTTGGCAGTCAGGGCAACAAACTGCAGTTCTTGCAGCCTTGGTTTGAAGCAACTCTGACAGTTCCCGCGCGTGGGACCATGGAGTGCGTGATGGACTAGGACTACAACACTTGCAGAACAGTTTGCCAACCAATCAGAATGGTTCATGACGCTTCCTGGGTAAACTGGCGGGTACTTCAACACCATTCACGGTCACAGGTTTCCCCTCAACGGTTTCGGATGTGTTTCGAAATCGGCTGCTCTTCTTTGCTCTTTGTACTTGCCCATTGGCCATGTGTTTCAGCAAGGCATAGACGCCGCCAGGGGTCCCAAGCGCTGCCAGCAGAAGCTACATGGTGCTCCGGAATGCCAAGAAGAACAGATCGGCAGAGCTCCGTAAGTAGATCTGCAGTCAAATTGTGGTTTACGATCAGCTTTTGCTGATTAACGCGAAAACGAAAGATATAGCAGCAGTTCCAAAGACTTTGGAAGGCTTTCTCAATTGCTGAGATGCCCAGCAGCATCTACTGTAAAGCGGCACACGTTGGGCACACTCAAACCATGAGGGACAGCAAACTGCTGTATATCGAATCCAGTGTGCAGCAGCTTGAGCCCTTTGCCAGAGCTTAAGGAGCAGTGCCAGCGGCTGGTGGTCGGATGTGGAAAGGCGGGAGGTTGAGTTGGATGTGCGTCAGCTTCAGTTGGATGTGTCTGTTAGTTGAACCTCACTCCTTTTCCGGAAGACAGAGGAATAGAGGCCATTCCTCCCCGACAGCATTCCTTAAAGGAACCTCCAATGAACCATTCGATCAGCCTCCTTGCCTGGAGACTCATTTTGGAAGTACGAGGCCGAGTACCTTTGTAAAAGAAATCATGAACGGCCCCTCAGTCCAATTGGAACCGTGAGGGCCCGGAAGGGTTGCCTTCGCAGGTCAAACTCCTGGAGCGCCGGTGCAGCTTGTCTACATGTGCTTGCGGTGGGGCATAGTTCCTTGAAAAGCGTATTGTTTGCATGGTGCAACAGGGTGTCGTTTGAAGCAGTGGCGCAGTGACTGACTTTTTAAAAAGGAGAGTGTCAACTTGGAACCTTCAGCGCCAATCTTCATGCGTGTTCAACAGAGCCTTGCGGCCAATTCAAAAAAATGTAGTTGAGAGTTTTGTAGAAGCATCAACTTGCCAAGCCCGCCCATTTGTTGAAACCTGCCGGCGCCGAAGGCCCTATCTGCAAAGTTGGTTTGGCGGTTTGATAGCGAAGGTCTGACTACCATTCGTTCAGTCACGTGGAAGTTGTTTTTTTCTCAAGCTGCGCTTCCCTGAAAGCTCCAAGGACTCCTGGCAGAAGTTCGGCTCCCAAGACGGCATCTCGGCAGATCCACGAGGCAAATCCATGAGCTTCTCTTGTCCCAGCTCAGGAGTGCCCAGTCCCCAAATGGCCTGAAGCGCAGGCCAGCCAAAACTTGCGGAAGGCAATGGGGATCAGTGAACCCTTTGCCAACAACGTAAAAACACGCGCACTGGCACAACACACACGCACACGCACAAACACAGAACCGAACGCTCTGATGCAAGCACAAGTGCCGCGAATTAGACTAATTAATCAGGTTTTTCTTGCGCTATTGACGGTCTCAGTTGCGCTTGGCGCTAGCATCCATTTAGACTTGCCATCCTTTCAATGAGTTGGCCTTGCAAGTTTTCGCCTACCAGCCTACCCAGCTCAGGTAGTTGGAAGGACCAACAGGCCCAGCAGCAGGCGGGTTTTGAGTGAAGATTGCATGCTGACCTGATTGGTTGTAAAGAATCCTTTCTCCTTGGGATTGAAAGTAGCGGGGTCTGGCGGATTCTCACGGGATCCACATGTTCCTCGAGGGTTTCCTCTTGTTTTCTCTTCAAATGGGAAAGCAGCAAGGCTCGGAAATTTTGGCGCCAACTGCGTTTGGGTGAGGATTCACTTGGAGTTGGTACTCAAGATCAGGGTTTCAAAAGCGCACCCGTTTGCGAAACATCCGGCAGGGTTTGCTGGAGAAGCGCAGCACTCGGGAGCTGCAGGAAGCGGAATCGAGCGGAATCGGTCCGGGGGTTCAAACTGGGATTCAAAGTTACTCCATGACCCTTGGTAGGTCCAAACTGGGATTCGTGAGTTCAAACTGGGGTTCCGGGTTTCTTGGTCCACGTTGCCCCGGAACTCACCAGACATCGACTAAAGCAAGCTGGCCCGAACCAGGACCCCGAAACGCTCGGTTTGCGGGCTCAAACGATGAAACTTAGCCCAAAGCGCTTGTGACCTTTAGGCAGGTTCCTGTGTTGGTTCATACACAAGCTCAATGTCACGAAAGGTGAGCAACTTTTGCTTCCAGATGCTTTGGGCAAGTGCGTAAATCAATTGTTGGGTAAATATCACCCACCATTAACCGTTCAGAATTGCCATCATCTAGATGTCGACAATTCTTTGGGGGTTGAATCCTTTGGGGCT
>CAUJNA010003515.1:0-162500 GCA_963377175.1 Effrenium voratum | reverse complement strand
CAGGGATGCCCCCATGGCCTACAAACTAACACGCAAATGCGCACAGCCATCTTTTTTTGCCAAGAGGAGTCTGCAGGCTTTCTACAGGAGTCGTGCACTTCCCTTGGTCGCTTCGGGACTGGGAATCCGGAAATCTCACTGTGGTTTTGGGTCGCGTCGCCCGGTCGGATCCGAGAGGTGGAGTTCCACAACATCGGCTCCGACGACGAGCCATTGGACTGGGAGCGCAACCTCTCGCCTTGGCCTGTGCAAAGGGTTTGGAATGGGGCCATGGAATGGGTGGCTGGGTGGGTGTGTATGTGTTGATGTGTGTGTGTGTGTGTTTTTCTTTTTTTCTTTTTTTTTTTGGGGGGGGGGGGCAAAGGCATGCATGCTGTCACCCCTATGAGGATTCCGAAAACAAATAAGAATTGGATTGGTTCGAGGATGTCACCTTTCAAACCACTTTCAAGGTGGCACATGACACAGATTCTCAAATCAAAACATAGTCCTGGTTGCCTTTCTGGCTTGAGTCGAAGCTTTTCCGGTGTGTCTCTGAGCATGTTTTCTTGGTCGAATCGGGCAAATGACAGTCTTTCAAGGCAGCTCTCTCAGCGGAACCCACTGAAGTCCTGAGCACAAAAGCACCGTTTCAACCTTTTGGACAATGACAGCGTCTTCACATGGGGCTCAAAATTAAATAGCCAGGGTTACGCAGGAATCAGTTGTTGGTTCCATTTGCCAAGGTGCCATTTTGGTACATGTTTTTGACTCACAGCCACATGTGTCTTTTTTAGAGGCCCCCCAAACATTGACGGTTTTCTAATTTGTTGTCCCTTTGGAAAGGGTAAATACCCCAAACGACTTACATTGGCAAAGAGCGTGCCCCCCTTTTTCCATCCCCCCCACTTTTCGAGGCATGATGTCAACCCCTGACTAAAACCGACATCAGATGTTTACTACGTCAACTAGAAGAACGTGTGGCCCGAACGCATAGCCTAGTAGACTGAGCGAAGCATGTTCTCTGCATAACGAGTTTCTCTCCGCAAGACCTCCGTCCAAGCTTCGCTGCGCAAGCTCGTCCACCCAAGTCCTTGGTGCAAGTTTCTCTGCGCAAGGTTGTCTACCCAAGTTCTCAACAAATGTTTCTCTGGCGCAAGTCCTCTGAGACTGGATAAGCTCTCAGCGCACGTGTCTCTGCGCTTTGCAAGTTGTTTGCCCGTGTCGTTCTCTATGCAAGTACCGCCAAGAGATGCAAAGCGCACAGGTTTTTGGCAGATCGACCGCGCCGATCCACTCAGGGGGTCGCGTGGGAATCGCCGAAAGTTGCATACACTTTGAGATTTTGACGCTCCACCACGCCGATCCACGCAGAGTAGCAGAGGGTCACGGGCGCAAATCAAAACGTGGCCAAAAAACATCACCACGAGAATTTGGAGCACAAGGTAGCGGTTTCAGTGAAGTTCCGACGCTAAGGCCGGAATCCGTGCACGGTCAGGAGGAGGAGAGATGGGCTGGGGAAGCGGTGCCATTGATACATCAATATATATATATATATATTTTATTTGTTTACGCTCCACGTGCATATAGCAAATGTTTGTGCGTGCGTAGGTAATGTGTATATGGTACCCATTGCCTATTCGTACAGGCCCTAGTGTATGTGAGTAAAAGTACATAGCCGTCATAGGCCTTGTTCATTTCCAGCCCACCTTGTGAACAGGTGTGAACAACAACAAGCCTTTTGGAGTCAGTTACACAGGTATGCAAAAGGGGTATGCGCAAAGTCGCCTAGATCTTCAAGAGCGCAAGACTTTTGCAAATGGACAGTTCCAGGTTCACCGTGGCTGGTTTGAAGAATCTCTCTTGCGAAAGACCAGAGGTTTGTACGCGTGAAGCTGAAAAATGCACACGCCTGCGGCTCGTTGGGCATCGCTTGGTAGAACCTCAGTGCAGTAGGGAATCAACCCCAGTGTGGCCAGCAGAAGCGACAGACCCCAGAAGCTTCGGCTCGGGCGTCCACGCCGCCAAAAACATATTGGCCCCGGTGGCACCAGCAACCCTTGCGGAACCCTACATGACCCTAAGCTTTCTGAGACGAGATGACTTTGACAGTTCCACTCACCTACACAACTTACCATGGAACCCAAAATGGGGGTCCCCCAAAGGAGATTCTTCTAAACATGATGGCTTTTAGGGTTCCATGCTAATATGCAAACGTGTAACCCTCTGATTGTTTTGTCCAAATGTTCAACCCACTTGGGTGTCTGCATCCTTTCCTTTCCATTAAGGTTTTCCGCTGCTTCCCCCTAAATACGTCTCACTCCTGCCCTGCCCCTTCCCATCCCTGCCCACTCTGTTCCATCTTCGCCCTTCACTATCATGATGGAAGATTTGACTCCTGGGTGGAGTGTTTCGGGTTGAAGATTGACCAATCGAATTGCCCCCAAGCATTTGTCCTGCTTTCTTACTTCGATATTCTTTTGTTAGGGGATATTTGCCAAAGCCATGCAGGTTTCCAAAGTGAGTCTTCCTCTTTGAGCCAGGGGACGACAACCCATACCATGAAACAAGGGGTACTTGGAGCGTTGGGAGAAGGAGTCTAAGACTTTAAGATGGTTTCCACTTCCCCTGGGCCCAAACCACTACGCCAGTGGTTTCATGGAATGGTGTAGTACTTTTTCGCCCCTGGGCAGCAATGGCTTCCATTTGGGGGGCTATCAACCCAGGGGAGAGGATGCGGTAGGAACCCCAAGCCTTTAAGCTTTACCATGGACGGCCCCTGTCTGCGGATTGTAGCACCACTTGCGTACTGAACCGATCAACTTGAGTTTAAGTCCTCCTTTCGTTGGGCAAGCGAGACCAGGGTTGCGACAAATTGGTTTAAACCACTATGCCCTGGCCACACTCCAAATGCTTTTGTTGGATTGTTCAGCAGAACAGACCTGTTATTAGTCAAAATGCAGCAACAAACCGGGAACAGCAGGTTCCTTACCGTGGTTGAAACCACTCTCGTTCTTCCGTTTGCTTGAATCACCCAAGCCGCGGATTGTCCAAAGGATGAATCACCCCACGAAGCCCTGCGAAACCAACACGAAGCGCCGATGCGCACGACTCGGAGTACCCGGTGGGCCTGCACTACGTGCAGCAAGTGGCGGAGTTGGAGGCGAAAAGCGACGAGCTGAAGTTGTTTGGGGCCTCAGCCCGCGAGCCCACAGCCCGATGTTTTTTGTTTTTTGAGCCAAGTGACTCAAGTGGGTTTGTTGTAGGATTTCCGATGAGACAAGTGGGTTTGTTGTAGGATGTTCAATGAGCCAAGTGGGTTTGTTGTAGGATTTCCGATGAGCCAAGTGGGTTTGTTGTAGGATGTTCAATGAGCCAAGTGGGTTTGTTGTAGGATTTCCGATGAGACAAGTGGGTTTGTTGTAGGATGTTCAATGAGCCAAGTGGGTTTGTTGTAGGATTTCCGATGAGCCAAGTGGGTTTGTTGTAGGATGTTCAATGAGCCAAGTGGGTTTGTTGTAGGATGTTCAATGAGCCAAGTGGGTTTGTTGTAGGATTTCCGATGAGCCAAGTGGGTTTGTTGTAGGATGTCCAATGAGCCAAGTGGGTTTGTTGTAGGATTTCCGATGAGCCAAGTGGGTTTGTTGTAGGATGTTCAATGAGCCAAGTGGGTTTGTTGTAGGATTTCCGATGAGACAAGTGGGTTTGTTGTAGGATTTCCGATGAGACAAGTGGGTTTGTTGTAGGATTTCCGATGAGACAAGTGGGTTTGTTGTAGGATTTCGATGAGACAAGTGGGTTTGTTGTAGGATTTCCGATGAGACAAGTGGGTTTGTTGTAGGATTTCCGATGAGACAAGTGGGTTTGTTGTAGGATTTCATGAGACAAGTGGGTTTGTTGTAGGATTTCCGATGAGACAAGTGGGTTTGTTAGGATTTCCGATGAGACAAGTGGGTTTGAGGATTTCGATGAGACAAGTGGGTTTGTTGTAGGATTTCCGATGAGACAAGTGGGTTTGTTGTAGGATTTCCGATGAGACAAGTGGGTTTGTTGTAGGATTTCCGATGAGACAAGTGGGTTTGTTGTAGGATTTCCGATGAGGCAAGTGGGTTTGTTGTAGGATTTCCGATGAGACAAGTGGGTTTGTTGTAGGATGTTCGATGAGACAAGTGGGTTTGTTGTAGGATTTCCGATGAGACAAGTGGGTTTGTTGTAGGATGTTCAATGAGCCAAGTGGGTTTGTTGTAGGAATTTCAATGAGCCAAGTGGGTTTGTTGTAGGATTTTCAATGAGTCAAGTGGGTTTGTTGTAGGATTTTCAATGAGCCAAGTGGATTTGTTGTAGGATGTTCAATGAGCCAAGTGGGTTTGTTGTAGGATGTTCAATGAGCCACGCGGGTTTGTTGTAGGATGTTCAATGAGCCAAGTGGGTTTGTTGTAGGATGTTCAATGAGCCAAGTGGGTTTGTTGTAGGATTTTCAATGAGCCAAGTGGGTTTGTTGTAGGATTTTCAATGAGCCAAGTGGGTTTGTTGTAGGATGTTGAATGAGCCAAGTGGGTTTGTTGTAGGATTTTCAATGAGCCAAGTGGGTTTGTTGTAGGATTTTCAATGAGCCAAGTGGGTTTGTTGTAGGATTTTCAATGAGCCAAGTGGGTTTGTTGTAGGATGTTCAATGAGCCACGTGGGTTTGTTGTAGGATTTTCAATGAGCCAAGTGGGTTTGTTGTAGGATTTTCAATGAGCCAAGTGGGTTTGTTGTAGGATTTTCAATGAGCCAAGTCAACGTGGGTTTGTTGTAGCCAATGAGCCAAGTGGGTTTGTTGTAGGATGTTCAATGAGCCAAGTGGGTTTGTGTAGGATGTTCAATGAGCCAAGTGGGTTTGTTGTAGGATTTTCAATGAGCCAAGTGGGTTTGGATGTTCAATGAGCCAAGTGGCTTTGTTGTAGGATTTTCAATGAGCCAAGTGGGTATGTTGTAGGATGTTCAATGAGCCAAGTGGGTTTGTTGTAGGATTTTTAATGAGCCAAGTGGGTTTGTTGTAGGATTTTCAATGAGCCACGTGGGTTTGTTGTAGGATGTTCAATGAGCCAAGTGGGTTTGTTGTAGGATTTTCAATGAGCCAAGTGGGTTTGTTGTAGGATTTTCAATGAGCCAAGTGGGTTTGTTGTAGGATTTTCAATGAGCCAAGTGGGTTTGTTGTAGGATGTTCAATGAGCCAAGTGGGTTTGTTGTAGGATGTTCAATGAGCCAAGTGGGTTTGTTGTAGGATGTTCAATGAGCCAAGTGGGTTTGTTGTAGGATTTTCAATGAGCCAAGTGGGTTTGTTGTAGGATGTTCAATGAGCCACGTGGGTTTGTTGTAGGATGTTCAATGAGCCAAGTGGGTTTGTTGTAGGATGTTCAATGAGCCAAGTGGGTGTGTTGTAGGATGTTCAATGAGCTAAGTGGGTTTGTTGTAGGATTTCCGATGAGACAAGTGGGTTTGTTGTAGGATTTCCGATGAGGCAAGTGGGTTTGTTGTAGGATTTCCGATGAGACAAGTGGGTTTGTTGTAGGATTTCCGATGAGACAAGTGGGTTTGTTGTAGGATTTCCGATGAGACAAGTGGGTTTGTTGTAGGATTTCCGATGAGACAAGTGGGTTTGTTGTAGGATTTCCGATGAGACAAGTGGGTTTGTTGTAGGATTTCCGATGAGACAAGTGGGTTTGTTGTAGGATTTCCGATGAGACAAGTGGGTTTGTTGTAGGATTTCCGATGAGACAAGTGGGTTTGTTGTAGGATTTCCGATGAGACAAGTGGGTTTGTTGTAGGATTTCCGATGAGGCAAGTGGGTTTGTTGTAGGATGTTCGATGAGACAAGTGGGTTTGTTGTAGGTTTTTCAATGAGCCAAGTGGTTTTGTTGTAGGATGTTCAATGAGCCAAGTGGGTTTGTTGTAGGATTTTCAATGAGCCAAGTGGGTTTGTTGTAGGATGTTCAATGACCCACGTGGGTTTGTTGTAGGATGTTCAATGAGCCAAGTGGGTTTGTTGTAGGATGTTCAATGAGCCAAGTGGATTTGTTGTAGGATGTTCAATGAGCCAAGTGGGTTTGTTGTAGGATGTTCAATGTGGGTTTGTTGTAGGATTTTCAATGAGCCAAGTGGGTTTGTTGTAGGATGTTCAATGAGCCAATGAGCCAAGTGGGTTTGTTGTAGGATTTTCGGGAAACCCAAATGGCTTTGTTGTAGGCCCGGCAGGAAACCCACACATTTGATTTCTACGGGTTTCTCTAAGCTGTTAGACCAACCTGGAAGTTGACTTTGAACCAGGCTCCTTTGTTTCAACCACCAATTGTGGCTCGCAGCCCTACGCAACCTCGTTGTCCTTGTGCGTGCTTGCCCATGGAAACCCATGGAAACCCATGGAAACCCGTGGAAACCCATGGAAACCCATGGAAACCCATGGAAACCCATGGAAATTGGGGCGAACAAACATATGCTGCACTGTGGACTTTTTATGGCGCTTCGGCCATGTTAATGGTAAACAAAACGTTTGGGAACGTTTTCTGGCCAATCCACTCGTTCGGAAGTGAGCTAAAGGAGCGCATTTCCTTTGCCCAGAGGCTCCCCGATTGATGTAGGCCCTCAAACAGCCGGGTTTTGAGACCCCAAACACCTCCACGGTGTCCATGCTTTGGGGTCTGGGTCTTGATTTGAAAGCCGAAGCCAAAAGCCTCTGGGTGGAATTTCGACCTCCCAGAGTTTGAACAAATCAACCCCCCCCACCCCACCCCCCACCCCCCGCAGCGCATGTTTTTTTCTCAGCTCGACCTCGGATTTCGAGTTTGAGGCGTTTGGAGGAGCTCCATGAGGCGGAGAGCGCTCTTCGCAGGGAAAGCCAGGCGCGGGAGAAGGGCTGGGGCCATGGGTTGCATATATAACCTATGGCTCCACACTGGGGTGGAGGAACCTACTGATTTTGCCACCTATTTTGATGTTCACCAGGGGTTTCCAGGGTTTTGACCACAGCCAGGTGCTTGGGGCATCTGAAGGGTGGTTGACTGGCTGGCTTCTGGGGGTGAGCATCCTACTTGGGGACGAAATCGTTGACTGGCAGGGGTCTGGAGCATCATCCCACTTTTTGGACACAAAGTCCCTTTTTTCTTCCCCAGAATTAGCTCCCCTTTTTTTGTTTGCTTTTCTGGTCCCTTTGCTTTCCACTAACCAGGCAAAAAAACTTTTTTTTTGCTGGGGTCCTAATTCCAGCCTAGTTTTGGGGGGAGAAGGCCCGGTTTTCTCCGCTGCAAGTGGTTTGCATGCTGCGCTCTGGCCCCGTTGTGTCGTGTGACTCAGCGAACCTTGCGCCCGGGGACGCTCTAAGAGTGGTCACCCTGCAGCGATCGCGGCTTGCCTTTTCAACTTTGTACTTAGCAGGGTTCTGGATTTCTCTTTTTGGTCGGTTCACATTGGTGGCCCAAATGCGGCCATGTCAAGAACACAAAGTTTTATGTTTTCCCACCAGCACCCTCCGACTGCTGTTTTCGTTTGATTTTCGTAACTACCGTCTATTTGGCAGTAGTTCCGCAAATAACGCAAAAGATAGTAGATCCCCGATCTACGCTTGTTTCCCAAGCAGCAAAGTCCAAGCTTATATCCCTACCCTTCTCAAGCCCCGACACGAAGGTGACACGTGGTGACATACATTACAGGTGACACGCGGGTGACGCAGTGACACGCAGGGTGTCACTGCGTGTCACAGACACGCAGTGACACGCAAGTTCGTGCGTGTCACTATGTAGGACTTGCTTGCTACTGCGAATCATGACCATGGACATCACGCAAGTAAAAAGAAAGACTGGAGTTTTTCTCGCAACGGCAAAAAACACACACTATATACCGCTCACTTTGCTTCTTCAATATGCAATGTTTGTTCTGGCAAATTCTGGCGATCTACAACTAGGTCTTCCAGTAGTGCCCTTTTACCAACTTTTCTGCTTGGGAGCTACTAAAATAGACAAAACAGGAAAAGTTGGGTACCAACCTATTCTAACCTCGGCTATCCGGAGGACCTGGACAAGTAAAGCGAGCTTACCCATAAAGCGGCCTTGCTTTTTTCTTTTGCGCACTGTGCGCGCGTTCAGTTCGGCACCGTGCACAAGGCGGAGGCTCTCCGGCTGCTTTGGCCGAATCGTTTTGCGTGCCATTCGGGTTTTCTGGGGTTCAGTTCCCACCATTCAAGCAATGGGGGTTCATATACCCAGACATTGTCATCATCCAATTTGGGTCAACCATTAATTCAATGGGGGTTGGGGGGTTTATCAACGTCCCAGCTTGGAGTTTGGGATCATCCAGCATGTCGGGTCCTATTGGTTTTAGCTGGGCAACTGAAATAGCAACCTCACCGCCAGGATCTCGGGCCAAGCTTCTTTCACAGGGCTTCATGTTTTAGCTCACTGGAAGGCACCACACCCACTTGAAGGCAGACATTTTCGGAGGATTTGGATGTGTGCTATATCAAAAGCTATGGCATTGCAACTTGTGATTTCTAGGTGAAATCCGCCTCCCTGCCTCGCAACTTGTGAACTTAGGTGAAATCCGCCGAAATCCGCCTAGCAATGGCGTCAGGAGAAGAACGACTTGATTGCCCTCCTCTTGCGCAAGGCCTGTCGCAGGTTTACCGCGCGTGCCCGCCGGAACCTGGCAGGAAAAGCCAAAAAGAGATGTCTCTTAGGACACTCCAAATTCAACTTTCGGGAGAATATAACCACTTTCGGGCATCGCTCCATCGGCGCACGAAAGTCTTTGAGATGTTCAAGCAAGTATTGACTTGTGTCAGACTGAAGATTCGGGATGTCCACTTTCAACGGCCATGGCCATAGGTGTCCGTTTTGTTTGGTTTGCCTAAAAAATCGAGGGCCCTGGTTTAGATGGGGCTTTAGTTTCCCATTTACCAGGGAAACCCATCTACTTTTCCAACCCACCTGTGGCCACCTGTAGGGCCCAAGCTTCCGCCCCCGGAGGTGGGTGTCAGGGAAACCCCAGGTCCGAAGGTGTCCAAAATCGCAGTTTGTTGGTGGGATTTCGGGGCGGATTTTGCTGAAACTCAGCACGACTGCCCATTTGCCAGCAGAACCCTTTCTTTTCTCCAAGAAAGCTACGCTCCCCTAGTTGACATAGAAGGCGATTCGTGTCTTTTCCAACAAGGTTGGGACGTTTGGATTTGCCATCAAGAGTTTGGGCAAGTTGTCTGGGACGTTTTTCTTGTTTTGTGTTTTTTTTTTGGGGGGGGGTCTGCGAAATTTCACCCAATGAGGGTGCCTTTCCTAGGGCCCTTTGGCGGATCAGACTTTGCATAGTTGGAGCACCAAACATTTCGGGGTTCCGGGCCCCTCAACCGCTGAACTCTTGGAGCCAACCAGAAATCAGAATCGAAAATCTCAAAGAAACCTGGCAGACGAAGCTGCCTGAGAAGGAGAAGGAAGGCCAACGGCTCAGAGTTTGTTTGTTTCATCTTCATCCCTGTGCAGCAGGGAACCAAATAAGCTCGGGTGATATCCCCAACAGCAACCGGTGCTCGCGGCCCTCATGGAACCCTGCTGAAACCCTGGTGGAACCTTACCTCAGGGCTGCCCCGGAGCCTATCTGGGCTGAGACCCACCAGTTCAAAAGTAAAGGGGAACTGGCTGGTCACCGGCTCCTTTGGGGGTAGCTGCCCTTTGTTTCTCGCCTTCGGCCAAACGAAGTACCTTATGGGTTTCCTAAGGTGACCCAAGTCGTACAAACTAACTGCCCGTCAAGGTAGGCCCACGAATATCTTTGAAACGTTTGACCCACTCGTACATCGCCTAAAATATCCAGTTCTGTTCAGAACATGGCTTCTCTCAACCACCTCAATGTGTTCTCACAAAGCACCCCCTATTCCAAATGCCCAGCCGTTTCAGGCATTTTCTGCAACAGGTTTTTGGAGGGAGACGGCTCCTTGTCTCGTCAAGGGTGACATCATACCCGTTGGATTTTTTAGAGGACACCGGGCAGTGCTTCCTTCCTGCCATGACAAAAACTCCTGGGTCTAAACTGGGAAGTCCTCCCGTGTCGCTGTTCCCCGAGAAGGTACACGTGAGCCACTTGTTCAAAACCCGGGTAAGTGCAGCTTAGTAAGGAACAATCTCAAGCATTAGTAGCTGCGGATATCCGCCTTCTCAATTCTGCACATGGTTTGGGGTAGACCATTCTAACGCCTGGTTTTGATTGTGACTCACGTGCGGCCAATGGGGCATATGACGTTTGCTCGCCCGAATCCGGTGAATGCATCACAAGGATTGGGTGCCTGAGGCTTCCCGCCGCAAGAAGTGCGACTGAGCGGAGCTGCCTAAGTGACAGACAACTTCCCACATGTCCACCAGAGTCATCAGGAACATTCAAACCCGTAGGAGTGAGTAAGGATGGACACAGGGTTTTGCGGGGCAAGAAGGACTGAAGCACCTTTTTTCAGGGGTCTGCAGTTGCCCTTCCATCCCCACACCCACTTGCAACCAACCCGTCTGATAGAAACAAATGCAGAGGAGTATATTATGTGTCCCAATAATTAGGCGCCCCAACAATTGTGCCTCGGCTTTCTTGTTGGCTTCCCTGCAAACCAACCTACAAAAGGGTACATTTCGGGGGCCCTTTACAGACATAAAGGAAACCTGTGGCCCGTGTCTGCTTTCAGCCTCATATGGGCAGGTTTCTGTTGGAGGCCCCCCCTTTTAAGAGGAGGAAAACAAAAGGAGGCAAACCATTCCTTGGCAAAAAACACAAGCCCGTATTGGGTGCGGCTCAAAATTAAAGAGGAGGGGCAAACCGCAGGTTTTGGGATTCCGGTTTCCACTTACCGATCGGGCAACCCATGTTGGGGTTACCCGATTTTTTGAGCCACGGCCATATACCTTGAACCAGAAACTCCCAGCCGGCAGAACTCGCAGCTCGGAGCCTCCGAGGCTGGTGGTCTCGAGGCTCCCGCAACGAGGAGACAGGGGCGACACCTTCCTTTGTTTGTTTGTGTGTTTGTTCGTTCTTTTTTTCTTTCTTTCTTTCTTTCTTTCTTTCTTTCTTTCTTTTTTTCTTTATTTCTTTCTTTCTTTCTTTGCTTGTTTGTTTGTTTGTTTGTTTGTTTTGTTGGTTCGTTTCTTTGTTTGGTTGCATTTTGTTGTTATATCACAATTGTTTTGTTTGATAGGTATTCCTTGTTGTTGTTAGGTTGTTATGTTGTCAATTTTGTTTGTTGTGTGTTCTTTATTTGTTGATTTACTTTCCTGATTGATTCAATTCTTTACGTGGTTGTGTCTTTCTTTTTTGTTACTTTATGTGTTTTTTTATGTGTTTATTTGTGTCATTGTTATTTTCATGGTTTACCTGTTTTTTTTCGTGTTTAACTGTATGTCTTTCTGTATGTCTTTATTTGTTGACTGAGTTATGTTATATTTGATTATGTTTGTTTGTTTCCTTGTATGATATCTATCTTATTTCCTTTGTTTGTTCTTTGTTTATTTCCTTCTTGCCTTATTTCCTTTCAATCTGACTACCGTTCTGTCCTTCCCTTTCTCTTCTCTTCTCTTCTCTTCTCTTCTTTCCGTATTGGGTTCCCATCATACTCCCCGCGTTGAATACATTATTTTCGTGAGTACCCTCCCACCAACTAACATGGAAGTGCAAAAGGGCCCTTTCCAAGAGGACAGTTTTTTTCTACAGCCTGTGCACTGAGGGTACATAAAACATACTGTATCGCCGTGTTCAAGTCTTTGGAAAATCTGGCCCAGCGAGGCGGACTCGCGGTGCCGAGCTTCAGGAGCTCGAGCTTCAGAGGGTCATCGAGGAGACCACGGAGGACAACATCCGGCTGAGGACCGGACTTTTTCACTGCGTGGGCCTGGCCGGTTTCCTTGTCGAGGCACCAACCATAGGTGTCCGTTTTAGCTTGGTTGTGGCTAAAAATCGATGGGCCCCACTGGTTTGGATGTGTTTTTTGTTTGATTCCATGTACCAGGGCCAGCAATTTATTTGTGACAAAAGGCCACCTATGGCCCCGACACTTTGCTGACGCACTTGCCAAGTCTTGGCAAAAGGATCAGCTTTCCGGGGCCCAAGGACTTGTTTGGGGCTGTGGGACCTGTGGGCCTGGCCTGGGTGTGTTTAAGGGGTCTCCCAAAAAAGACGGTGGCGTGGGAGGAACGACATCAAGATCATGTCGGACCAGCTCCGAAAGGTCTTGGCAGGTCGCACGTGGTTCGCATGGCCGTCGTCAAAAAAAAGGGCGTGATGGGTACGGACCCTCAGACGAACCGCCCGAAGCTTTCCCAATCTATCCTCCGCAAGTGGAACCCTATAGTCCATTTCGGGGTCCTGAAAGCTCCATAGAATCGCCCGGAAGGGAAGGTATGTGTGAAAATAGGAAGTTGGATGCTGAACATCGCCGCAGTTTTCCTTTGGCCGCTCTGATATTGAGACAAACCCATCTTGTTCGGTCGGAGACTCTGCTTTTTAGCTTTTTAGTGTTTAGTGGGGATTTCCATTTAACCCACTAAAAGTCAAAAACATTTGAGCAGGGGATCTGAGGACAGCCCAGAAGTGAGTCGGTTTCCGTTTGGGGTTCAGGGAAATGTGAGCCTCAAGGTGTACCCCAGAGTTGGCCCAAGGATCAACAACAAGAGATCTGTTGGAGTTGGCCCACGCAACCAGAGATTTTGGGATTGATAAATATTCCTGCCCCAAATCATCCCAAATCAATGACCATGGGTAATTGTCCCACGCGGCTGACATATCATCTGAAAGATGGTCATCTTAAAGATGGTTTTCCAACCGATGGGCATCTTATGTGTTTCGGACCTTTTGATTGATCCCCATGTGTCATTTTTTGCGGGTGCCCTTGCTGCAAAATGGAAGCTTCGCCACAGGGAATTTTGGGGATACCTGTATTTTGAGACACCCCCAGGGTGCAAACAAATGTTTCATTTCTTCATCCAGGCTTCAAACATCGGCGAACTGTTTTTCGAGCAGATCAATTGCAGCTGGCAGGTGAGGAAGCGCCACCAAAATCGCGCAAAAAGAAAGCTCTCGAGGGGCCGGTGCCTTTGAAATGTCTACGAATACCCGGCGTTTACGCGCACGTTCCCAAAACAGTCATTTGTCCATTCTGAATACCTCCTGATTGAGTCAAGGGTCGACATCACGTCAAACGTGTAGGGATTTAGGGCAAGGCGCGGGATGAAGCTCAGTGGACAGGCCGCAGCCATAGGCATGGTTGTTGTTGGGAAGCATCTTACAATTTTGCTTGTTGTGGTTTAGTGGGAAATCCCCACTTATCTGCTAAACAAATAAATGTTTGCTCCCCTTCCAATGTCAACCAAGTAGGCGCCGTCCTTTCAATTCTTTGAATACCAGGCTTTGATTGTGACTCATTTGCCGACGATCGAAGCGTGGATTCCCGACCTGATGTCCACACCGCTTTAATTTGGCGGGCTACTAATCACAAAGCCCTGGCAAGTTGCGTTCCATCCAGCTTGCTCAAACCAGTTTTGTGTGAGTTGGCTCTTGGTAGGGCAACGCTTGAGAGGAAAATAGGAGGACTTTTTGTTAGCACTTGGTGTGGATGCTTCGATGCCGCAGCTGGTAGGTTTACCCGTGCGTTTCACGTGCAAGCAGATGGTTCGCGAAATGGATGCAACTCGTTGTTCCACATCCAACAAGGTAGCCAGGATCAAGTTTAGGGCTGAAGCAGCTTCCAAGCAAGCCAAAGCAGCCAAAGCACCCGTGCATGGCATAGATCAAATCCTCGTTCCTTCCCCGGATACGCCATGGCCAAGTCTTCCCATTTCGCATGCGCGGGGCCACAGGACGATTCGGACTCTCGGCCTGGGCCAGGAGGTCTCGAGATGTGACCTTTCGGCTTGGCACAAGCGAGAAAGCGGGCGAAGAGAGTCCGGCCTTCCGGACAGTTCCGGGCTTTTCATACTAAAACGCACCGAAAATCAGGTGACTGAACCGGGGGATTGGGATTTTTCATATTAAAACGCCCGAAAATCGGATAATTACATTTAACAGAAGAGACAGGGCATGAGTATGTCCTTCCGGAAAATTCGGGTTTTCTATTGGAGCGCCCGAGGGTCAGGTGATTGAACAGAAGAGACAGGGCATGGGTATGTCTTGTTTGGGGGTACCAGCTCATCACCCACAGGATCCGTGCTTGGCACCCACACGTATGCTGTCTTTCTGCATAATATGTATATATATATATATAATATATACGTACAAGATGTTGTGTCCGAAAGAAGGCAGCAACAATGTGGCAACAGTTGATCACTTAGCATCATATATATATATATACATATATATATATATGGATATATTTATACATGTAATATATATATATATGAATACAGGCACGCGCACACACACACACACACCCACACCCACACCCACACCCACACCCACGCCCACCGCACACGCGCACACGCGCACACACGCGCACACGCGCACACGCGCACACGCGCACACGCGCACACGCGCACACGCGCACACGCGCACGCGACATCACGCACACGCACGCGCACATCGGCATAAACACACACACAACACACGCACACATCGCGCAACACGCACACACGCACACGACACACACACACACGCACACACGCGCACACGCACACGCGCACACGCGCACACGCACACACGCGCACGCGACCCACGCCCGCGCCACCCACGCCCACCCCACGCCCACGCGCATGCGCACGCGCACGCAGCGCACGCGCACGCGCCCGCGCCCGCGCACGCACACGCACACGCACACGCACACGCACACGCACACGCACTCCCACACCCACACACACACACACACACGCACATACTAGACTCTGGACACCAACAAGAACATCGAAACCAGTTAAAGACTAGTCAGCAGAAACCAACGCTGAAGCCGCGGACTTGCACGGTTGCCCAGAGAGATGCCCTTCTGGCACGCTAAGGTGGTTGGAGCTAGCGCAGGCGCCCGGGTGCCAGTATGTGTTTATCCTTTGCTTGATTGTTTGTTTGCTTTTTTAGTTGGGTGGGGAATGTGCTTGTTCCCCACCTTACAGAATTTGGGGTTGTTAGATTCTTTGTGAAATCCGACCGCAACCAGCCCGCTTCTGCCGACAGAGCCTGCAGACAGATGCGACAGGCAGACAGGCAGCTGTGACAGAGCTTGTGCCGGACAGAAGTGACAGTTCCAAGCCTGAGGCCCCCGCCAGTGGCCAGCCGCGACAGCCAGCCGCGACACTCAAACTCCAAGCCCCTTTCTATTTTGAGAGCTCGTCTGGTGGGATATGTCATAGATCCAACTCTAAACTCAAGAAAACTAAAGGTCCTCCAGGAACCGTATGGCTGGGAACCGTCAAGGATTGGGAGTTCATTTCAACCTTGCATTTTGAACGGAATTCTGCGTTGCACTCTGTTTCAGTATGGTGACAACTTTTAACCGCACTCAATAAGGACATTCTTGTTCCGAATCCTGTTGAGAAGTAGGTCTTATCTTCAGAATATAGATAATATTACTGGACAGTATACCTTAAATGTAGAATCTAAGATAGAAGTTATTTCCCAATAGAGCTTAACAATTCAATTAGAGTTAAACAGAATTTGATCATCAAAGAATCCAATGAGAACTTATTTTTAGATTCGCGATTCAAGTAGACTTATTCTGCTCTGGATTCGGGTTTACACGTGGCTTTCCTCCCATTAGAATGTCTGTACAAATCTGGGGAGCGGAAGTTGGTGGAGATGTGAACCAAGTACGGAAAAAGCTACAACACACAATGTGTTTTACGGTGTTGTCTGACCATGGTGGTGCTGGGGCTATTTTCAACTTTAAAGACGCCGCTTTTGAATCTCTGATCTCTGTCCTTATGAACTCCACGACATAATTATCTTTATCAAAACCTACTTTAACGTAAAATTGGAAGCAGGAAAAAGACTCCAATCAGCAGTTCTTTTTACGTTAGCATTTCTTCTTTTTCAAGTTAATATTTGGACGTGATTTCCTTTTCAGCGCAATGTACTGTATTTGCAAATCAAATCAGTTGACACGTCATACTGCATGCAAAACCTCCACAAAACCAAACAAAAGTCGGAACACATGCTTGTTGGTTTTCTTGAGGTGTTTTGCACTTGCTTTGGAAAAGTGCGAAACTTCTCGAGAAAACCAACAAACAAACAGAAAGCTCAGACCCATGTCCCAGATATTGGAACCACTCCGCCATCGGTCTGAGCTCTATGTTTGGTTTCTTGAGATTTTCGCACTTTTTCCAAACCCTGTGACCCAGAAGCAGATGCAGATGCGTCTTCTGTTTTGCACGGACTGGTTGCAACTGAGGACTCCAATTCTAGAGACATTCGAGCCAGTCGGGGAAACCGTGGGTCGACAAGGACGCTGTGACGTAATGCCTCGCGCGACACGTCCAACAGGTGGGTCTGAGCCCCATGAAACTCTGTCATGGGTTTGAGTGTACCTTTGCACCCTCAGGATAACCCTTTGGACAGCTTTCAACAAACACGAAGTGCGCAAAGACTTGAAGGGGCATCTGTTGACGGTACCACCACTCGAGAAAACCTTGCCACGGTGTGATTGTCTTTTCTTCTTGGGCTAGCTTAGCACAAGAGGATGGCTTCTACCCCTTCTCCATTCAAGCTGACCAAGTGCATGCTGGACATTTCTTGGAAAAGCCCAATTTCAATCGACGCGAGACGACACCTCCAAAGTGATTGGGGCATATGATGGCATATGAATCCCCCGAGCGTCTTTTTTGTGGGGCGTCAAAATTGGTTGTGTTTTTTGGGTTCCCTTGAAAACCTAACACGGGGGGTAGCCTCAAGAAAGAGACAGCTTCAAAGCAAGCAAGAGTTTGGGTCACAGCCAATCAATGCTCTTCTGACGTTTCTGCAGCCACCAGGGGTGGGGGAGACTGCTGGGTGTGAACCTTTGTATGACAGAAAGGGTTAATCCCCACGTGAAAGGGTTGGGTTAACTCCCAAAATAATGAAGTGGGAATCAGCCAATTGAATTTTCAACCAGCCAGGTAAGTAGTTTGTTAGTTTGTCCATACCTTTCCCCATGGTTCAACCAACTTGGGTATTTGGTTTCCCCATGGTTCAACCCACTTGGGTATGTTGGACGGGCATTTTCCCGGCAAACTCGGCAGAATTTGCTCTGGCGAGACAAGCGCCAGGTTCCCTGGAACTATGGCTTGGCCTCGTGCCCAGATGCTAAGCGATAGGGACCCGGGGTCCCGGGCGAGCGCCAACACCACGGGCCGGACGCTCACCACGGGTGTTGGCATATGGGGTACCCTTTTTTGAGGGGCCCCGATTTGTTTTTTGTGCGTGTGTGTTTTATTTTGTGGTTTTCAAGGGAAACCAAGAGGTTGAAACCAGAAGCTGTTAGGGTCCACTCAAAAAACACACCGTGTACAAACACAGCCATAAAGCGATCAAATCCAATCGGCCATGTTTAAGGTGCCAAAAAGTCGAAGGACCGCGGAGCAATCCCAAGGACAATGTCCACGTTTCCAGAAATTTGGTGGTTTGGCAATTTTGCTTGGGATGTTCCATCCTTTTCTCATGAACAGGAACTGGTTTGATTATCCCCCCCTTCCTCCCCGCTGCTTGGGGTTTTGGTTTTGGACATGGGGAAAGAACGCCCTTGAGGGACCTTTTGTGTGTTTTCAAAGGTGCAAGGGAAGCCGTGGACTTTTGTTTGTTCTTCCATATCTGACAAAACTTATCCACAGCTGAATCCGGGGATCCCATACTTTCAAAGGTTGGCTTTAATGGGACGTGGACCATTGTGTGGATTCATGTATCTTTGACATGCATTGATGGAAGCCCTCAAAGACTAAAATGGCTGTTGCTTTTCAGCACTCAGGACCTCACAATGGCACTGAAGGCAGGGCGAGCTCGGCGAAGGGATTGGTTTCTGAACGTTCGATTTGTCCTTTTTGGACTTGGTACGCGTTTAATGGTTTTATTGGCTGACGAATCGGCAGGTCTCGTCAGCCATGGCCAAGAGACACGTCGGAATTCGGACGCATCAGAGGTGCCGATTCTTTATCACCCCAAGATTTAAACGCACATGAACATATATGAATGAACACATGGTGACCTCAGCCCTTTGGGGTGCTTTGGATGTCTTTGAGGGTCTCCAAGGAGGCCACAGCCGGGTGTCAAAAGTGCAAGTTGCTTCAGGAAGCTGAGGGGCTGGACTGGAGCTCCTTTCAGGCCGAGACTGCGGCCGTGTTTTTTTTCTTTTTTCCGGTGGCTCCGTGTCGAAGGGCGACCTGACAGGGGCCAAAGGAGCCTGAAAACGGCGAAGAGGAAAGGAAGCTCGAAGTGACATGTTTGGGGTTTCCAAACAAATGCAACACCCTTCAACCAGAGACGTCTGGGTGACCCACTGGGTGTGCCGAGTTTTTTGTGAGGCTATCCCCACTGCGCTAGGCTCAGCAACACAAAGCAAGGTTTAAGGCGTTCATGGCAACACCAATTCAACTCTTCTAGGGGATCGAGCCCTTGCTAGATCAGGGGTAGTTTCGGCCTGATATTTCTTCCGGTGGCTCAAGAAAAAGTTGTGCCTTCCCCTGTTGGTTTTGAAGGGAACTGGACATTATTGTGTTGTTTGTCCAGCGGACTTTTGCGAATGGAGCTTCCGGGTCCCATTTTCAAGCACACCCGAATCTGCACAGGAATCCACTGGAGCCAATCTGCGTTGTGGAAGGTGATGTTTTTAAGCAGACCTCTGGGGTAGGGGTTTTACTCTCACAGGACTGGCTTTAGGCATCAACTCATGCTCTTGCCTTTTGCCTTGGGGGGGGGTTGTTTTCTTTTGGGGGGGCGAAGCTGAACATTACCTTTAAAAAAGGCCCATGTTGATTGACCCGGGATCCCAGCCACATTTGTAAGACTGATTGAGTTTCACAACTTGCCTCGTGGACGGTGGCGAAATCCATCTGTTTCTCGCACTTGGTTGAAACCACAAGGTTTGTTGGGTATTTGCTGAAGGGAATCGAATCATTCCCTTGGGATTCTTGCGTGCGAGATGGATGTTGTCCATCCACCGGGTTCTAAGAGATCTCCACAATCACCCGGGTCATGGAACTTCTTCGACGCATCAGGGGCCCGTAAACAGTTGCGAGGGCCCAAGAGTCGGGAGTTTTGGGGCACAATGACTCCCGTACAGTCACCCGACACGTGCCTGATTGATTTCTTGGCTTGAAATAGACCCCCGATCTCAAACTACCAGTTGATGACACTCTCTGTACGGGTTTCACTTTTTGCAAAATCGCCAACTTTCTGGGCCTTTCTGGGGGTTCGAAGCACCTGGAAGCGACATCAATGCGCCAGAAATGTCGCTTTGAGCCTGGCGCGCTGGCAAATGCGGGTCCACTACGGGATGACCGCCGGGCTCTCAGCCGATCGGTTCAAGCCCCCGGTTTTTAAGGTCGAAACTGCTGGATTTGTTCATCGGTCCGGTCGCTGGGAACACCTGGAGTCAACATTGGCCCAAGCAAAGGGGTCTTTTCAGCTCGGAATTGTGAGCAAATTTTTGTTTGTTCTAATTCGCAAGACCTGGTTGGTCCGAAGAAATTACCAAACGGTTGGAGCATTTCTGAAAACACTGGTCCCCTAAAATGATTTCCTTTCTCCCTTCAGCACTTTAAGCCAACAAGAAGGCGGCCAACAAAACGGCCCATTTGGGTAGCAAATTTGTTGGACAACGCCGCGTCACTTCCTCTGCAGTTCCCTTTCAGGACCTTTGTGCAAGTGGGATTCCGCAGATTTTACTCCCAATTTACTCTGGGAACTTCCCATTAAACAAATCAAGAGTTACGGTTACATTCAGGTCTTCCTTGGCACTAGTCCCAAGTATGTCAGTCGACCTTTTAGACAGTTTAGGACCATGCATACACACTGAGTGGGGTGATGGGAAGCCAGGAATTATCTAGTTGATTCGCGGGGTCATATATTCAAAAGGAATCCTTCACTATTGAAGACCACCAGGATCTGCTGGGATCCGGGGGCAACATTGACAATAGCCCTTGAACAAGGAGGCAGAGTCCAGGATTCCATGAATCTGCGACAAAAGAAGCCGCTCGCAAATGGAAGGGCAGTCGGAACAGATCCTTGAACATGGGAAGCAAGATCAGGAGCTTAAAGGCAATATATTGCTACAAATCAACAATCCTTGAACAATGATCAGACTCTACCAAGCAATGGCAACCACTGGAGGAAGAACCTGTGCCCACCTCGTTTTTTGTTTTTTGTTTTTCTTGTGTTTTTTCTCGCCGAGTGAGGCGACATCGTCCTGGCCGCCGTTGAAAGCTCCGGCTATGCCCTGCAGTTTGCGTCGCCCAGGCCGGATTCCGGAATCCGAAGCGAGCCCGTGGGCCAAGTTGCCAAGTTGCTTGATCCAGGTTCAACTGGAGGAAATCAAAATTCAAACGGATTATTAGAGTGGTATCAAGGCCATGTTCAGGTAAGTTTGGGAGGTACGGATGTACACCACCAATATGAATATGCCCCCCCCTTTTCAAGTGGCGTATCACCTCCATACATCCAAACCTCATCCCTGGAAAGGGCCTTGATAGTGAGGCCCTCCGGAAACATCCGAGGTTGACAAATTGACTGAGGCTAGCCCCAAA
Source organism: Effrenium voratum (assembly GCA_963377175.1). Taxonomy (NCBI): domain Eukaryota; class Dinophyceae; order Suessiales; family Symbiodiniaceae; genus Effrenium; species Effrenium voratum. The sequence continues at coordinate 141,837 of CAUJNA010003515.1, read as the reverse complement.
AGAGGCAATTTTGTCCTAGCGCACGTCGTTTGAACACAGGAACTTCGGCACCGGGCGCTGGTCGCCCTTACGCGGAAAAAGTGGAGTTGGCGCTAGATGACTTCGGGGTAGACTCCTGGAGAATCGGAGCGTTTTGGATGAATCGTCGCAATTCATCCAGAGCTCTGGGTTCACACCTCTGCACTTGGGCCACAACCAAGACCGGCTCGAATAATGGGAGGAAATAGAATCGTCGTCCGGGCCAGATGATCCCCCATCCCCATGACGTACATCAAGGGGAGTGTACCCCCCAACGGGACACATCTCCATGCATCTTTGTCGGAATGCGGCACACGTGAAATGGTGAATTTGTTGGAGGGCCAGGTTTGGGCGGGGGACAGGGCGTTTCTTTTTTCCCGCTTCCGTGGGAATCTTGGTGGAAAAAAACCTGAGGTCCTGTTGGTGAAACCGCTCACGTCTCACTCCAACCAGCTTAGGGAAGCGGATTTCAGAGAAGCCTACCACATATGTGGAACCTGACACGGGGTGGTTTGGACCATGTTCCTTTCAAAGGGACTCATGTTAATCGGTGGGAGGTGAACCAGCCATTGTCCTTTCGGCTCTTAAGCTGGTTCCGCTATACACGTAAATGGGGAATCGCTTTTGTTGTCAACCATCTGGGGATTCTTCGCGGGTCGTATGATGAATGCGTTCCTGTTTAGTGGTGGGTTAACATAATACTCTGAAACAAGTCGGTATTTTTAAAAAGCCGTCCCTGGAAAAGCCCTGGATCAAAAAGGGGGGGCCCGGCCCGGGCCGGGCCGGGCCGGGCCGGGCCGGGCCGGCCCGGCCCGGCCCGGGATCTTCTTATCCGGGTCGCAACTTGTCACATCCTAAACTCCAAAAGGTCAAATGTTCCTCCAGGGTTGGGAAGGTGTTGAAACCAACCCCTGGTCCCCTTGAAAGGGAAACCGAGAGGAGTTGATTAAACAATTGCGGTTTGGACATGTTTAAACTAGGGAATGAGCGCCATTAAAAAAAAAAGTCGATATGATTGATCAACAACCTAAACCAAAGCTCAAGCCCCTTTCTGGCACTCCAAAGTTTTTCCTTGGCCGTTCCTCCCATGGGTTTTTGCCCCTTTTTGGCACTCCAAAGACTCCTCCCGTCGGGTTTTTCACCTCTGGCCGTTCGGTGAAAGCGTGAGTCAGGCTGCGGGGCGACCGGGAGGTGGTGGTGAAGGCCATCACTCAGAGCCCCGAGGCCTTGGCCTTCGCGTCTGAGAAGCTGCGGGCGGACAAGGAGCTGGTGCTGGAGGTGGGGCTTTGACACACCTCCCGCCGCTGTTTTTTGTTTTTCTGTTTCTTTTTGTTTCTCTTTTCTTTAAAAAAGAAACAAGGATTAATGGGTGTCCCTCTAAACACCCACCATATCGTTTTGTGTTTCTTTTTTGAGGCCATTCACTCTGAATTGGCCCTTTTCCTTTTGTGGTTTTGAAGGGACACCAACAGGAATGGGTCCAATCCAAAAAAAAGGCACACGCACTTTGATGTTCAAACCAAACAGTTATTTTTTCTTTTCCGGCATGGTTTGGCGACTAACCCTAGTTACGGAATCCTTTATTCGGGACTCCCCCAAACCGGTTCATTCCCCTTCTCATTCCCTACCAATTGCACCAGCAAGTTGTGGTTCAAAGGTGGCCAAAAGGAGAGCACCGCTTTTGGAGGTTCCCAAGTGGCCATGCATTTAACAAAGTTGAATCCCCTGGGAAAGTGGCTTGTGGACATAAACAAAACCCCACGTAAATGATGTCCACCAGAGGGTCCCTAATCTAAATGATGTTTAGCAGAGGGTCCCTAATTAATCCCTTCCCCCTCATGCTAAACGGCTCCCCCCCTTATACTTAGTGGGTCTTCCGGGAAACACCGGTTTTTAGCATTGGGAAGAAGGGATAAAAACTGGGAAAGTGGACTTAAACCCCCACCTGATTGATGTCCAGAGGATCCCATCTGTAAGACTCATTGCAAGGAAGACCTCTGGATGCTCAAGGAGCTCTTGTGGAGGGTCCCTAAATAAAAAAACTCTTTTTTGGAAGGGTCCCTAAGTTTCAAAGCCCGTTTTCGGGAGGGTCCCTAAGTAAAACTCTTGTTTGGGGTCCCTAAGTAAAACTCCTTTTTGGGAGGGTCCCTAAGTAAAACTTTTTTTTTTTTTTTTTTTTTTCGGGAGGCTCCCTAAGTAAAACTCTATTTTTGGGAGGGTCCCTAAGTAAAGCTCTTTTTTGGAAGGGTCCCTAAGTAAAAATGTTTTTTGGGAGGATCCCTAAATAAAACTCCTTTTTGGGAGGGTCCCTAAGTAAAACTTCTTTTTTTTTCGGGAGGGTCCCTAAGTAAAACTCTATTTTTGGGAGGGTCCCTAAGTAAAGCTCTTTTTTGGAAGGGTCCCTAAGTAAAAATGTTTTTGGGAGGATCCCTAAATAAAACTCCTTTTTGGGAGGGTCCCTAAGTAAAACTCTTGTTTGGGGTCCCTAAGTAAAACTCTGTTTTGGGAGGGTCCCTACGTAAAACTCCTTTTTGGGAGGGTCCTTAAGTAAAACTATTTGTTGGAAGGGTCCCTAAGTAAAAATATTTGTTGGGAGGATCCTAAGTGAAACTCCTTTTTGGGAGGGTCCCTAAGTAAAACTTGTTTTTTTTTTGTTCTTCTTTCTTTTCGGGAGGGTTCCTAAGTAAAACTCTATTTTTGGGAGGGTCCCTAAGTAAAACTCTTTTTTGGAAGGGTCCCTAAGTAAAAATGTTTCTTTGGAGGATCCCTAAATAAAACTTCTTTTTGGGAGGGTCCCTAAGTAAAACTCTTGTTTGGGGTCCCTAAGTAAAACTCTGTTTTGGGAGGGTCCCTACGTAAAACTCTTTTTTGGGAGGGTCCCTAAGTAAAACTATTTTTTTGGGAGGGTCCCTAAGTAAAACCTTCTTTTTTGGGAGGGTCCCTAAGTAAACCTCTTTTTTGGGAGGGTCCCCTTGTTTTTTGGGAGGGTCCCTACGTAAAACTATTTTTTGGGAGGGTCCCTAAGTAAAACTCTTTTTTTGGGAGGGTCCCTAAGTAAAACTATTTTTTTGGGAGGGTCCCTAAGTAAAACTATTCTTGGGGAGGGTCCCTAAGTAAAACTTTTTTTTTTTGGGAGGGTCCCTAAGTAAAACTATTTTTTGGGAGGGTCCCTAAGTAAAAAATTGTTTTGGGAGGGTCCCTAAGTAAAACTATTTTTTTGGGAGGGTCCCTAAGTAAAACTATTTGTTTGGGAGGGTCCCTAAGGATTATTTTTTTTGGGAGGGTCCCTAAGTAAAACTATTTTTTGGGAGGGTCCCTAAGTAAAACGTTTTTTTTTGGGAGGGTCCCTAAGTAAAACTAGTTTTTTGGGAGGGTCCCGAAGGAAAACATTTTTTTTTTGGGAGGGTCCCCAAGTAAAACTATTTTTTTGGGAGGGTCCCTAAGTAAAACTATTTTTTTGGAGGGTCCCTAAGTAAAACTATTTTTTTGGGAGGGTCCCTAAGTAAAACTTTTTTTTGGGAGGGTCCCTAAGTAAAACTTGTTTTTTTTGGGAGGGTCCCTAAGTAAAACTTTTTTTTTGGGAGGGTCCCTAAGTAAAACTATTTTTTGGAAGGGTCCCTAAGTAAAACTATTTTTTTGGGAGGGTCCCTAAGGATTTTTTTTTTTGGGAGGGTCCCTAAGTAAAACTTTTTTTTTTGGAAGGGTCCCTAAGTAAAGCTATTCTTTTTGGGAGGGTCCCTAAGTAAAAATTTTTTTTGGGAGGGTCCCTAAGTAAAACTATTTTTTGGGAGGGTCCCTAAGTAAAACTATTTTTTTGGGAGGGTCCCTAAGTGTTTTTTTTTGGGAGGGTCCCTAAGTAAAACTATTTGTTTGGGAGGGTCCCTAAGTAAAACTATTTGTTTGGGAGGATCCCTAAATAAAGCTATTTTTTTGGGAGGGTCCCGAAGTAAAACTTTTTTTTGGAGGGTCCCTAAGCAAAACTATTTTTTTGGGAGGGTCCCTAAGTAAAGCTATTTGTTTGGGAGGGTCCCTAAGTAAAACTTTTTTTCGGGAGGGTCCCTAGTAAAACTATTTTTTTGGGAGGGTCCCCAAGTAAAACTATTTTTTTGGGAGGGTCCCTCAGTAAAACTATTTTTTTTGGAGGGTCCCTAAGTAAAACTATTTTTTTGGGAGGGTCCCTAAGTAAAACTCTTTTTTTGGGAGGGTCCCTAAGTAAAACTATTTTTTTGGGAGGGTCCCTAAGTAAAACTTTTTTTTGGGAGGGTCCCTAAGTAAAACTCTTTTTTTGGGAGGGTCCCTAAGTAAAACTATTTTTTTGGGAGGGTCCCTAAGTAAAACTATTTTTTTGGAGGGTCCCTAAGTAAAACTATTTTTTTGGGAGGGTCCCTAAGTAAACTTTTTTTGGGAGGGTCCCTAAGTAAATTTTTTTGGAGGGTCCCTAAGTAAAACTATTTTTTTGGGAGGGTCCCTAAGTAAAACTATTTTTGGGAGGGTCCCTAAGTAAAACTTTTTTTTGGGAGGGTCCCTAAGTATTTTTTTCAAGGGTCCCTAAGTAAAACTATTTTTTTGGGAGGGTCCCTAAGTAAAACTATTTTTTTTGGAGGGTCCCTAAGTAAAACATTTTTTTGAGAGGGTCCCTAAGCATTTTTGTTTGAAGGGTTCCTAAGTAAAACTATTTTTTTGGGAGGGTCCCTAAGTAAAACTATTTTTGGGAGGGTCCCTAAGTAAAGCTTTTTTTTGGGAGGGTCCCTAAGTATTTTTTTCAAGGGTCCCTAAGTAAAACTATTTTTTTGGGAGGGTCCCTAAGTAAAACTATTTTTTTTGGAGGGTCCCTAAGTAAAACATTTTTTTGAGAGGGTCCCTAAGCATTTTTTTTTGAAGGGTCCCTAAGTAAAACTATTTTTTTGGGAGGGTCCCTAAGTAAAACTATTTTGTTGGGAGGGTCCCTAAGTAAAACTTTTTTTGGGAGGGTCCCTAAGTAAAACTTTTTTTTTGGGAGGGTCCCTAAGTAAAACCTTTTTTTGGGAGGGTCCCTAAGTAAAACTTTTTTTTTGGGAGGGTCCCTGAGTAAAACTATTTTTTGGGAGGGTCCCTAAGTAAAACTCTGCTTTGGGAGGGTCCCTAAGTAAAACTATTTTTTGGAGTGTCCCTAAGTCCCTAAGTAAAACTATTTTTTTGGGAGGGTCCCTAAGTAAAACTATTTTTTTGGGAGGGTCCCTAAGTAAAACTATTTTTTGGGCGGGTCCCTAAGTAAAACTATTCTTTTTGGGAGGGTCCCTAAGTAAAACTATTTTTTTGGAGGGTCCCTAAGTAAAGCTATTTTTTTGGGAGGGTCCCTAAGTAAAACTATTTTTTGGGAGGGTCCCGAAGTAAAACTATTCTTTTTGCAGGGTCCCTAAGCAAAACTATTTTTTTGGGAGGGTCCCTAAGTAAAGCTGTTTGTTTGGGAGGGTCCCTAAGTAAAACTATTTTTTTGGGAGGGTCCCTAAGTAAAGCTATTTTTTTGGGAGGGTCCCTAAGTAAAACTATTCTTTTTGGGAGGGTCCCTAAGTAAAACTATTTTTTTGGGAGGGTCCCTAAGTAAAACTATTTTTTTGGGAGGGTCCCTAAGTAAAACTATTTTTTTGGGAGGGTCCCTAAGTAAAACTATTTTTTGGGAGGGTCCCTAAGTAAAACTATTTTTTTGGGAGGGTCCCTAAGTAAAACTATTTTTTTGGGAGGGTCCGTAAGTAAAACTATTTTTTGGGAGGGTCCCCAAGTAAAGCTATTTTTTTGGGAGGGTCCCTAAGTAAAACTATTTTTTTGGGAGGGTCCCTAAGTAAAACTATTTTTTTGGGAGGGTCCCTAAGTAAAACTATTTTTTGGGAGGGTCCCTAAGTATTTTTTTTGGAAGGGTCCCTAAGTAAAACTATTTTTTTGGGAGTGTCCCTAAGTAAAACCTTTTTTTTCGGGAGGGTCCCTAAGTAAAACTCTTTTTTGGGGAGGGTCCCTAAGTAAAACTATTTTTTGGGAGGGTCCCTAAGTAAAACTATTTTTTGGGAGGGTCCCTAAGTAAAACTATTTTTTTGGGAGGGTCCCTAAGTAAAACCAATTTTTTGGGAGGGTCCCCAAGTATTTTTTTTTGGGAGGGTCCCTAAGTAAAACTATTTTTTTGGGAGGGTCCCTAAGTAAAACTATTTTTTTGGGAGTGTCCCCAAGTAAAACTATTGTTTGGGTGGGTCCCTAAGTAAAACTATTTTTTTGGGAGGGTCCCTAAGTAAAACTATTTTTTTGGGAGGGTCCCTACGTAAAACTTTTTTTTGGGAGGGTCCCTAAGTAAAACTTCTTTTTTTTTAAGAGGGTCCCTAAGTAAAACTATTTTTTTGGGTGGGTCCCTAAGTAAAACTATTTTTTTGGGAGGGTCCCTAAGTAAAACTTTTTTTTTTGGGAGGGTCCCTAAGTAAAACTATTTTTTTGGGAGGGTCCCTAATTAAAACTTTTTTTTGGGAGGGTCCCTAAGTAAATCTATTTTTTGGGAGGGTCCCTAAGTAAAACTATTTTTTGGGAGGGTCCCTAAGTAAAACTATTTTTTTGGGAGGGTCCCTAAGTAAAACTATTTTTTTAGGAGGGTCCCTAAGTAAAGCTATTTTTTTGGGAGGGTCCCTAAGTAAAACTATTTTTTTGGGAGGGTCCCTAAGTAAAACTATTTTTTTGGGAGGGTCCCTAAGCAAAACTTTTTTTTTGGGAGGGTCCCTAAGTAAAACTATTTTTTTGGGGTCCCTTTTTTTTGGGAGGGTCCCTAAGTAAATCTATTTTTTGGGAGGGTCTAAGTAAGTAAAGTATTTTTTTGGGAGGGTCCCTATTTTTTGGGAGGGTCCCTAAGTAAAACTATTTTTTTGGGAGGGTCCCTAAGTAAAACTATTTTTTTGGGAGGGTCCCTAAGTAAAACTATTTTTTTGGGAGGGTCCCTAAGTAAAACTATTTTTTTGGGAGGGTCCCTAAGTAAAACTATTTTTTTGGGAGGGTCCCTAAGTAAAACTATTTTTTTGGGAGGGTCCCTGAGTAAAACTTTTTTTTGGCAGGGTCCCTAAGTAAAACTATTTTTTGGGAGGGTCCCTAAGTAAAACTATTTTTTTTGGGAGGGTCCCTAAGCAAAACTTTTTTTTTGGGAGGGTCCCTAAGTAAAACAATTTTTTTTGGGAGGGTCCCTAAGTAAAGCTATTTTTTGGGAGGGTCCCCAAGTATTTTTTTTTGGGAGGGTCCCTAAGTAAAACTATTTTTTTGGGAGGGTCCCTAAGTAAAACTATTTTTTTGGGAGGGTCCCGAAGTAAGGCTATTTTTTTGGGAGGGTCCCTAAGTAAAACTTTTTTTTTGGGAGGGTCCCTAAGTAAAACTATTTTTTTGGGAGGGTCCCTAAGTAAAACTATTTTTTTGGGAGGGTCCCTAAGTAAAACTTTTTTTGGGAGGGTCCCTAAGTAAAACTATTTTTTTGGGAGGGTCCCTAAGTAAAACTATTTTTTTTGGAGGGTCCCTAAGTAAAACTATTCTTTTGGGAGGGTCCCTAAGTAAAACTTTTTTTTTGGGAGGGTCCCTAAGTAGGAACCGGTGTTTTTTTTTTACTAGCCCCGGCTCGGGGCTTAACCCCGGCTCGGAGACTGGTTGGTTGGTTGGTTGGTTGGTTGGTCAGCCGGGCGGCCGCATCCCCAGCATGCCCAGCATTTCCGGTTTCTCGTCAAGGCTGCGTATGGGGCATGACTTTATGCTCGGGATAGCGCATCGCCAGCATTACTGGCCTCACTCGGACGAGAGCTGCTTTGGTTTGCTGGCAGTTCAGGGTTGATCGGGGCTGGTTTGGGGTGAGTGCTGTGCTTGCTGAGATATTAATGCGGGCGGGTCTTGGGTTTGTTTAGGGTTCATTTAGCCTCGGCAAAGGGCCGATATGCAGGATGCGGTTGGGAGGGTTTCAGGTTGACTTTGGGTCGGTTTTGGCTTGGTTGGGGCTGATTCGTGCTAGATGTGCGGCTGGTTTAGCCGTGGCTTTCGGGTTGCTTCAGGGATGTGGTTCTGCAAGTTTTGTGCTGGTTTGGGATTGGTTGTGGGGCGTTGCCCCAAACCACCAATCCTAGCCCAAAACTTGCAGAACCACATCCCTGAAGCAATCCGGAAGCCACGGCTAAACCAGCCGCACATCTAGCACGAATCAGCCCCAACCAAGCCAAAACCGACCCAAAGTCAACCTGAAACCCTCGGCCCTTTGCCGAGGCTAAATGAACCCTAAACAAACCCAAGACCCACTCGCATTAATATCTCAGCAAGCCCAACACTCACCCCAAACCAGCCCCGATCAACCCTGAGCTGCCACCAAACCAAAGCCAATAGGCAGCTCGCGTCCGAGTGAGGCCAGTAATGCTGGCGATGCACCATCCCGAACGCAGCCGTGACAAGAAACCGGAAATGCTGGGCATGCTGGCGATGCGGCCACCAACCCCCAGCTTGTGCCGAGCCGGGGCTAGTAAAAAGCCGGGGCTAGTAAAAAAAGACACCTCAACCCCCTAAGTATTTTTTTTTTTTGGGAGGGTCCCTAAGTAAAACTATTTTTTGGGAGCGTCCCTAAGTAAAACTTTTTTTTTTGGGAGGGTCCCTAAGTAAAACTATTTTTTGGGAGGGTCCCTAAGTAAAACTTTTTTTTTGGGAGGGTCCCTAAGTAAAACTTTTTTTTGGGAGGGTCTCCAGTTGCTCCAGCCACTCGCTCCAGCCACTGCGCATCCTCCAGGCGGTGAAGAGCTGCCCCAGTGCCCTGGACTTCGCCTCCAAGCAGCTCAAGGGCGACAAGGCGGATTTTTGTTGGACCACTTGCTGGAGGTGGATTTTTGTTGGACTTTTACCCTGAACAAGGGTAGAATCCCGTTTTTTTGTTGTTGGACCGGGGTTTCGACCTGAACAAGGGGAAAATCCAGTTTTTTTTTGGTTGGACCGGGGTTTCCACCTGAACAAGGGCAACAAATCCCGTTTTGTTTTTGTTCTACTGGGGTTTTGTTGGAAACCACCTGGACAAGGGGACAAAATTTCGTTTTTGTTGGACTGGGGTTTCCACCTGAACAAGGGCAAAAAATCCCGTTTTTTTTGGACTGGGGTTTTGTTGGAAATCACCTGGACAAGGGGAACAACAATCCAGTGGTTTTTGTTTTTGGCACTTTTTTCTTGCCGCGGTTTCCCCTACCGACTATACTCAAAAGTGGCGCGCGGGTCTTCCAAAAACCAAGCCGCTTGGGAGGTGGATGTGTTTGACTGGAAACCACCCTGAACCAGGTGAAGTCCAGTGTTTTTTTTCTTCTTCGCACCCCGCGGTGTTGCTTGGACAAAGCCAAGAGATTTTTCACAGGAACCCACTTTGGACCCCAGATGGTGTTTTTGACAAAACAGGGAAGCAATTCCGAAGCCAGAGTGTGGGGTTGGCAAAGCAGCGCACAACGAGATGGTCCCCAAGGGACACCAAGCGAGGTTGTTGGAACACTAGCTGGTTGCGAAATGTTTGTCAAACTTAACCTGCTCCTACCACGCCCCAAACACACTAGGCTAGTTTTAGTGCTTGATTCGGCAGTAGGGACTGTGGGCGAATGGCTCCCTTCCAATGAATGGACTTGCATGTGTCGCTCACTGATTCAGACGATTCAGAGCCATACCCAGATATGTCCTCGCCTTGCAATGACTTTTCTGAATCAGTATTGGACTGTAGGGAATGGCTGGGCCATGCTGGGCCGGTTTCCAAGTCAAGTCTCCAAGAAGCTCTCCCCCGTGCCTGCGTTTTTGTTTTTCCTTCCTGTGGCCCTTGGAGCACACTGGGCCAACTAACACATATTCCTCAATCTAGTCAAGTTCCCCCTCCCCTCCCATTAGTTATTGTGCCCCCACTAAGGGTCGTTTTCATGGTTTTTGGGCCCTCCATTTGCTTGTTCCTCTTGTTTTGGTTGGTGCCCTTGAGGATTTGGTCGTTTTCGTGCGGAGTTCTTCGGAGGAAGTGGTGCTGGCGGCTGTGTCTCGGTGCGGCTTCGCGGCGCTCCGAGAGGCGTTAAAATCAGTCGTCGTGCCAGACACCCCCAGAAACCCATGTTGCCGGGTCCAGTTGTTTAATGCCGAGAGGTGTCAAAGATCCAAGGTGAGATACATGGCGAGTCTGCCGTACCAGAACACGCCATTTTGTTGCCTAGGCCGGTTGTTGATGTGTTTTACACGTCAGTCCCGGGGGCATCCTAAGATAGTACGTTGAAGATTGACAGGACCCGCCAAACAGGTCCTCCATCGCCAAATCCATGCTAATTGTACCTGGTTGGGTGATTGTTACCCGCACAACTCGGGCCCACACAGTTTCCCTATGTCCTCTCTTGGGAAACAAGCAATGTTGTACGTGTATTTTCCTATGTCCTTGTGGGCAAGCAGTTTGGTCCGTGGGCCATGTTATGTTTTGTGTTATGGGTATGAAATCGGCAGAGCCTCGTTACCTTCAAATGGGTTGGGTAGAACTGGGCCCAAGAGGCAAGAGTTTCTTTCTTAGTTTCCCCAGGGCATCATAGCGACAACCTTAAAGTCTTCCAAAGCTTTACATGACAATTCCCTGTGAGAGTGACTTTGGGAACCACATTTCTCGGTCACTTTGAGCCCAGTTGCCTTGAAGAAACTTAGTCTGCATCTTCAAGAGGGGTCCCATTTTGTTCACGCCCGGCTCCCTCGCGTGCAATGAGCATGAGCGCGACCTTTCGTGGCGATTTGCGGCATTCGACATTTGACCCGTATCGACCAGGGGTCTTCCCTTTTTCAGGGCGCCTACGGACTACTCTGCCGATTTTATAGCGAGCTCTGGGGGTATAACGAGCGAGAGCCGTGATGAAGGTCCTTTGCTTGGGGATCCCTTACATCAGTTCTTGCCACCCAAGGGAAGGGTTGACAAAACAGGTTCGGAGGGTAAAGAAAACAGAAAGGTTCCCCAAGTCAAGTTTTGGAATTCTTGTAAAGTTTGCAGAAAAGATATCTCTAAAATTGGTGAATTCTTTTGGAATTCTCGTAAATTTTGCAGAATAAGATCCGAAAAAAATGTTCAAAGTAAGACCCTGAGAGTAGGATACCACCCCCGCCCCCCCCCCCCCCCCCCCCCAGTCCAGCGGGTTCCTTCGGGTCAACGAGCCGAGACCTTGAAGTTTGCTGAGCCGCGGCTCCTGGATGACGAGGCGACTTTTCGCCGGAAGCTGCCTGCCCCGCTGCCCTTTTTCTTTGTCTCTGCAGTGCTCCTCTAGTGATCCTTTAGAGACTCCAGTGATCCTCGAGTGCTCCTCTTGTGATAGTCCTCCAGTGATAATCTAGGGAATGAGTTGGAATAACTCGGAACCATCCAACCGGCGGTTTCCTTGAAGGGGATTTGTGGGTTCATTCCTACATTCCCTACTGAGCGGCAACATGTTTTTTTTGGGAAAAGCGGAAACAGCATCATAATGTTCAGCGATTCTTCCGGATCAAAAAAAGATGGGTGACAAGAGTCAGGGCCAGTCTTTAGAGTCTAATAGAGCTAGTTGGTGGAGTTTGGAAGAGCATGTGGAAATTATGTTTCCCCCTCAAGCTAAGGGCAATCAAGGCTGGCCCCACCCAAGGATGCTTCAAACGTGTGCAGATGAGCAAGCCCTGGCAAGCGGTGTTCTTTCGGGGCCTGTGAAAAAGCCACCTTCTGTGGTTCGCCTGATTTGTTTTTACGACTTTGAGCAGGGCTCCTTAAAAGATTCATTTGGCCCATTTGAAGCATGTTGCTTTTTCCGCCAAAGTAAGAGGAAACCACCATTTACAAGGCAATGTTTAGGTGTATAATGCATCCGGATCCCTGGTTGAGGGTGTTGTTTTTACCTGAAAATCCAAGACCCACCTTGGAATCTTAAGCGAAGCTCGCGGATTGGTCTGGCCGAAGCTCCCGGCATAGATCCAGGCTCTTGGGCCTTGGCGCATGCGCGCATCGGCCGAGCTCTGGGGATTTGTCGGCCTTTCTTTTCGGGAAGGCCTTGGCGAGCAACGAGCTCAGTGGTTTTTTCCTTCTCGGAGCCAATCCCACTCACAAGAGTTTGAGCCATAGGTTTGACATAAGACTTGCTTGGGGGTCAGGTGGTTATATGGCCATGGTTAAAGTTAGAGCCCACCAACGCCTTGCCGATAAGTCCCCGAAGCGGGGTCACCAACCACTGGCCTCATGTTCCCCTTCTTCTTTGCGTGCAAGATTCGGATGGAGTCAGAATGGCCGGAATTGCCCCCTAGAATCCCAAAGCATGAGGGCGAACCCATAGTAGTTCCCGAGAAGGGTCCTCTGATGTCCTCTGCTATGTTTGGATTAGACTTCCTGGCCTCTGCCAGATCCATGTCATGCGGAGATCGATGAGCGGATGCGGTATGTCAGATGTTGAAAGCAACTATAGGCGCCTGGCGTCGCTGCATGTCCTTTGCGGGAGCCGGGTAAGTCCGTGTTGCTCCATTTTGTGGTGTGTTAGTGCCACTGTGACACCAAGGGCGTCCCTGTCTTAAAGTGACCAGGTCATGGGGTAGCCCGCTATTTGCCGCAGCAGGGGCTTTTCCACGCCAAACCAACTCCTTTTGGTGCCCTGCGACCTGCTCTTTAAGATCCCAGAGTCCAATGGAGAACCCATCGCCACCAATATTCAGTAACTGTCCTTGGACCCAAACAAAAAAAGTCGAATCGGACTCTTAAGGTGGTTGACCCCCTTTGTTTAAACGGGCTCATGATTTCAGCCGCCCCTTTGTCGTTCAACATAGTTTGCTCCCATGACCCCACCCCAAAAAGGCTGTTTCCTTTTGGCTTCCCTGCAAAAAAACCCACCAAACAAGGGGAGTTGTCCCCAAGGACGAGCCAAACCCACGAAATCGCTCGCGCGTTTTCGTCGATGCGCGCGCGGACTCCGCGCGCCAGGAGGTGATGCTGGCGGCGGCGCGGAACTCCCCGGCGACGCTGCGCTACGCCTCCCTGCGGATCCAGAAGAGCGCGGACCTGGCCACTCGGAGAAACCGCGGACCTGGCCAGTGGCTTGAGAACAGCCAGGTCCCCCACTGCAAACAGCCGTGGTTTTGCTGTGTCACTGCATGTCACCGTCACCTGCGTGTCGGAGCCTGGGAAGGGGTAGGGATATGAGCTTGCCTTTTAGTGTGGGTAACTAGGTCCCCAGCGAGGTGCCCTTTCTCACCAACTTGTTTGGGGTTCCCCTACTAAAATAGACTACAGAATAAAAGGGTACCCTTATTATTCTACCCTGTCTACTGGAGGACCTAGACAGGGTTGTGGGATCAACTGGTTTATCCCCCATGTCTGTGATGCAAGGGAATCTCCCCCTTTATTTGGGGGCTTCTTTGGGAAGCCCTTTCTTTCTGTTGTATCACAGAAGTGGTCATTTCCCACAGCCCTGCTTAAGAAGATATCGTGATTTCCCTTAAGTTGGTTTTAAAGAGAATCTGTCGCTGGATATATATATATATATATATCTATATATATATATATAAGTATAATTGTTTTCCCCCAGGGGTGAAACACAAATGGAAGTGATGTGTGGGCATGTGGGCCCTCAGTATTCTTATAGGCAAGCCACTGTAGGCAACTGCCTGGACTTTCAAATTATCACAAGAACGGGTCATGGCAAAATGATGGGGCGATTTTCATTTTTTTGACGGTAGATTGAGGGTCCAGGTAGATATGTTCCTGGTGTTTAAACCTTTTGTAAGGGTATGTCTCAAAATCGCGGACCCCACAAATGGGTTTCGATTATCCTTTTTCGTTTCCTTTTTGGCCAAGCAGAAAAAGGGTACCCGCAAAAAAAACAGACTGGGTGTAGGGGACATAGGCGTTCAACAAGTGTTCAAAATAACAACAAACTGCAGACCCCATGGGTCTGGACAGACTGGGCGCGGGGGACATAGGGCTCCGTAGTTGCGTTTGTTGTGTTGAAAGCTCGAGTCGTTTCATAGGGCAGTTGTGTTTGTTGTCTTGAAAGCTCGAGTCGTTTTGCATTTTCACTGCAAGACATAGGATCTGCAGATTCATTCTTTGTTGGAAAGCTCGAGGTGTGCATTTGTTCCAAGACAGGGGGCCTGCAGTTTGATTGCTGGTTTTTTGGAAACTCAACTTTGGTGCATTTTGCCAAGGGATGTTAGGACTTTAACTTTTTGCCAACTAATGGGTTTTTCACTAAACCACTGAAAGTTATTCACTTTTAGCAGGGGAGCAGAAAGCAACCGAGTCAAGGTTTCCGCAAGTGTTTATTGCACAGGGTTTGGCCTCGAACCGGTTTGCGTCTAGGCTGAATGGCAGCGATTCCGGGGTTCGATTGCACCCTGATCCGCCCGCTGAGCAGTGGTAGTGGTGGGGATGTTGCTGCTGCATTTGTTTTTCTTGTTTTTGTTTGCTTCGGGATCGTTCGGTCTCGACGTCTCAGAAGGTAGCTTAAAAACGAAGGGTTGGGCATGAAAACTGCCGTGTCGTACGAAACCACTGCCCAGCAAATTTGCCGCCTTCTCGAGACTTGACACGGAACAAGAGCGGTTGAGCCGCGAGACCGCCACCACCCGCTGAGCCAAGAAAACACATCGACTAGCCAAGACTTGAGGTTGGCCAAGCATGCCAAATGTCTGTAACGTCGCGTTTGGGTCTATAAATGCACAAATCGAGACTCAGCAGCTCCCAGCCTTGTGCTGGAACTGCTTGCGGCGCAATCGTGCCCAAAGGCCGCGCGCACCAAGATGAAATCTCCACACATCCCATACGCCTCCCCCTCGCAGACAAGGGTTCGGCGGATAAGATGTTTTGGGAGGCGTCTCTTACAACTCGAATGCGATTTATCTGCCCCGCAAGATGGCTCGGGCCACAACTCCCCTGTTGAAACCTGTCCAACCTCCTTCCGGTTTCTCTTTACTGGGGGCAGGGTTGGTCACCCTGCCGGATCATTTGGATCAAGCACGGCCAAACGCAGGCCAAATGCTGGTGACTGGCGTCCAAGGCAAGGCCAAACCATTAAAGAAAGAAACTCTGTTGGTGTTAAACTGTCGTTTCCCAAAATTAAGGGGTCATATGACCCCATTGTCTAGGGGCTATGGAGACTAGGAGCTGTCACTGGACATATTTAGAGCGAATGGAGGTCTCCAGTTGTTTGGCTCAGGTCTTGCGTGCGGTGCAGAGCAATCCCGGGGTGCTATTCCACGCCCACGAGAGCCTCCGCAACAGCAAGGAGTGGCCGGTGGCCGGCTCACAAAATCGGCAAGCTACCGCTGGTGGTGAGTAGGGGTGGCCAGGGTCAACGCAAATTCATACAACAAAAGTAAGCTTATCCGGCAGGGCTCCTTAAAAGATACATTTTGCCCATTTGACACATGTTGCTTTTTCCACCATAATAAAAGGGGCCCACCATTTACAAGGCAATGTTCAGGTGTATAATGTAAGGATCCCCGTCCGGCGGAAGGACCTTTGGATCAAGTCAATATTGGATCCTTTGCTCCCCCCAAAAGATACATATGTTCAAACACGTGTCCTGGAGACAATTCTTGAAAGATATTCCCAACCATCCTAAACGACCGAAAACAATCCACCAGAGAAATTCCCAACCAGCAGTTTCCGAGGCAGCCTGCCAAGATTTCTTTCCAGACATGCCCCGGAGATACCCACAGAGACAAACCTGAAACGAAGTCCCCACCAATGACATCCCCCTGCGCAAAAACTGGTGTGTTTGTTCAACTTGTTGTTCCCAAGCGACCCTCTAAAGAGATTGTGGGGGGTCAATGTGCGAAACCCGAGTGCTTTGCAACTTTTCAACGAACTCTAGAACACGACGCGTCTCGAACACGACCTCCACCCCCAGAGTTTTACTTATAAACTGGAACCCTTGGCTGCGCATTCGGGAAAACGCGTTAACCACACACATTTGTCATCTCAGTTAGTTTGGTCTACGATGGCCAGGACTTCATTTTGCGGGTCGTGAAGTGCCGGGGAGACGCGTTGAGGCCGGGCCTATGTTCATCCTCCTTGTGGTTACAACCACTCGTGCTTCCAACACGCTTTAATACCCGAATTGGGATGGATCTGGGAAAATCAGAATGATGCCATGTTTCGGGGGCATGCATGATGAAGGTGTTTTCAGGTATGAGTCCCGTATTTTCCATTGGTGAATGGGGCTTCGCCAAGGTGAACGAAAGAAAACAACACAGAAAGAAAGACAGAAAGAAAAGAAAGAGAAAGAAAGAAAGGTCGGTAGTTTAGTTTGCCCAGACGGACGAATCCCTATTTGAGATGAACCACCAACCGGTGTCGATCTGCGTGGATTTTGTCCAGTTCCTTGTGAGGGCGTTTGTTTTTTTCAGGGTTACAACTTGATTTCCCTGAGTTCAGTCGGGAACCCATAAATGGTGCTTTGGACTCCAGCTTGTTTCTTCACCAAATGGGGAAGATACCCCCCTCCCAACTAACCACCAAGCCAAACCACCAAATAGTAAGGTGATTCAGGGCTATGTTTCGCATGTCTAAGGGTGGAAGTACATACCCCTTGTTCATACCGGTTCCTTGGCTTCCGTGGTTTCCAGCCCTCTTGGGGCGAGGGGTATGAACATCAGCAGGCCTTGGGGTATGTAAAAGGGGTTTGTACAAGCACCCCTGGATCATGTCGAGTTGTAAGGCCAATTGAAGGTGACCTGAGCCATTCTGGGCCTCTCGGTTGGAATAGCGAGCGAGTCCAGTCTCAGAGGTCTCAAAGCGCTCCGTTGGCTCGAGGTGTGCGGAGAAGTTTCGAGAGGATAAAGAGGCGCCGGAAAGTGTTGATCGGAGATGTTGGATGTCTTGTCCCGGGTCTGAAACTAGGTCCCTCAGTAGTGCCCGTTTACCCTTTCTTTTTGGGTTGGGAGGGTTCCCTTACTAAATAGACTACAGCAAAAAGGGTACCCTTATTCTAACCTCTCTACTGGAGGACCTAGGAAAGGACACTTATATCATCTCTGTCATCTCCTGTCGCTTTCGAACAAGATGGGGTACCTCCCAACTCAGGGATCCTTCCTTCCCAAGTCCCAAGACTAACCGGCAGGTGCTTCAAAAAAAAAAACATGGTCGAAAAAGAACCGACACCTTTTTTGCCGCCCCGATGAAGTGGCTACAATTTGTTGCACGCTCCTTTTGCCCGAATCAGCGGTTGGAAGAAAATCGATTCCTCACTTTCGCTCGCGTGGACCTGGAGATCCCAAAAGGTCCCCAGAAGTTGTCCTGGAACCTGGAAGCACCCCTTGAGGCCTAGTAAGCAATTCCTTTCCAACATTGCGTGTAGGTAACCAAGGGAACCACCATTTCAAAGCCGAGAGGATAATTGTTGGTTTGCTTTTTTAGTGCCTGGGATCAGAAAAATAAAAGAAACCACGTTTGGATGTATAGGTAACCAAGGGAACTACGATTTAAAAGAGAAAACTTGTTGGTGACTTATTTTAGTGCCTGGGATCAGGAAAAATAATAAAGAAACCCATGTGTCCCAAAGGATTTAAAAGAGGAAACATGTTGGTTACTTATTTTAGCGACTGGGATCAGCAAAAATAAAAGAAACCCATGTGTTGTAAGGACAATTGTTGGTTAGTTATTTTAGTGCCTGGGATATGCAAAATAAGAAGCATTAAGAAACCCATGTGTTGTAACGATTTAAAAGAGGAAAATGGTTGGTGACATATTTTAGTGACTGGGATCAGCAAAATACGAAACCCATGTAAAGCAACCAAAACCGCCGGCAGGTGGTGCTGCTGGCAGTGCGCCAGAACGGCCACACTCTTGCCTTCGCCTCCGAAAGCCTGAAGGACGGCCCGATGTCGACGGGAATGGCCTTCCGCTTGCTGGGAATGAACCGGCAGGGGATTCCTTAAAGGAGGCCGGATTCAGGTTGTTTTTCAGGGATCCAAAAGGTAAGGGCTCTGACACCAAATAATTGGGTGTGTGTTGTTCGTTGTGACCCGTTGCTCGAGAAAGAAAAATAAGGTGACCCGTTGGTGGACAGCAGAAAAGGTGGGGATTCATGTCCACCAACTGCTTTGATTACGTATTAAAGCTCATAGCTAATGGTAAGGTGACTCGAGCATCACCAAGCCAAACTTGGGGGGCAACTCCTTTTCCTGCTGGCATTGCAAAGCATGTGTCCCATAGTTGGCATTATTAGTATTAGTGATATGATTATTACTATTGATGATCTTATTGTTAACATTATTATCATTGTTGTTAGTATTACCGGTATACCATAATTATGATTATCATCATTAGTATGATTGTGATTATGATGTTTATTGTTATTTAATTATTATTAAGATAATTGGTGTTGTTATTACTTGTTATCATTATTACTATTAGGATTATTATTATTTACTACTACTATTATTATTGTTTCCAGATGCTATTTTCAGGTAATTCTGAGGAGGCTGTTTGTCGCCACAGTCTTTTCGGGGTGCTATGTCAATACCTAGTTTCGGTCATGTCTTAGAAACCCGGGTTTGGGCACTAGTAAACCCAGTGTGTGCGAACCATGTTGAGTCAAGGCCTCCCAAATATTAACCAGTTCTTTCTATTTCCTTTGGGCGTGCAAAAGTTTGGAGCCTCGATTTTCCAAGTCGGATTTGGGATCCATATGGATCCATGAGCCGCACACCGACCAAAGTTTTGGGGTTTCAGCAAATCCTTGAGGACCGATTTGGTCCGAAAAGTCGGATTTGGGAGCAAATCCGTTTTTTGGGATCCAACCGAACCTAAAGTCCCAAAGTCCAGCTGCTGCTCCAGCCAAACCACAGTCCCAACGTCCGTTCTGGAGTTTCAGCCACTCCGTTCGGAGGGATCCAACCGAACACCCAAAGCCCAAAGTCCGGTTTTTTTGGGGGGTTTCAGATCCCATCGGATCCGTGAGGACGTTTTTGGGGGGTTTCAGAACCACTCGAGGACGACAGGGAGGTGGTCTTGGCGGCCACCAACACCCGGGGCAGCTCCTTGGTCCACGCCTCCGCGCGCCTGCGCCAAGAGCGCGCCGTGGTGCTCTCCGCGGTGAGCCCGGGGCCATGGAGGGCCATGGATGGCCATGGATGGCCATGGATGGCCGGCGGAACTGAAGGTTCCAGGAGCACAGGAGTTGGTTTGTTGTTTTTGTTTTTTGTTTTTTTGTCAGAAATGTTAACGTTTTTTTTGTTGTGGTTTCTCGTTTTTTTTCTAGAACCACGTGGATGGAGGTGTTTTTTTTTGTGGTCAGAAACTCAACGTGTTATTTTGTTTTCTAGAACCACGTGGATGGAGGTCTAGATAGGTGGATGGGTGGATGGATGGATTGACTTGTCTTAGGACAAAATGCCGGCAGGGCGGAGGTCATGGAATGAACGTGACCAGGAGTTGGTTTTTGTATTTCTCAGATCTGAATGCCGGGGGAGCCTACACAAAATGGTCTTAGGGGGCCATTTTTGTCTTGGGAGCTTACAAAATGCCGGCGGTGGAGGCCATGGAATGAACTGGGTGACCTTAGAGGAAAGGTGCTGTGGCCAGGACTTCCGTGACCTCAGAGCCTCAGGTCAAGATGGCTCCGCCTTAGCTTATGGCAGCGATGACTTCAGGCCTGTGGGGTGTTCTGCTGCCGTTGTTCGATGTTTGGGGCTCGAAGCGTATCCCCCAAAGAATGGGGAGCTGGTCTGAAGATCACATGTGCCGATTTTTCCCTGAGGGCTCCTTGGGATGCAAAGGTTTCTCGCAAGCAACTCACGACGTGTCCATGTAGAAAGGGTGTAGGCTCACCCGATTCTTCAAGACAGCAGAGGCGAACTGGTGTCCAGGATTTGCCCTCAGTTGATCTGTTATTTTCCGTGAAGAAATGCGGGTTTATCTCATTGGTTTCCCTTGAACACTCGCCCAAAAGAAATACCATCAAAAAAGACAAGCGTCCCATACATGCAACCGAAGCCCGGTTTTGGGCTTCCAGTACACCTTCTGGGGTCGCGTTGGACAAGAAGCCTTCAGACAACTCCTTGTTCACCCCAGCTTCCCTCCTTTGCCACTTGTTTCGTCTTGTTTCTGGCGAGCTTTTAATCGGAACTCTTCAAACTTTCCAAACGCCACCTTGAAGCCTCTTCATTACGTCTCAGCTTTTGCAAGAAGTTCCTTCCCCGAACTGAGTGTGCTCGTGTGTCGCGCAACGTGCGGCCGGGTATTGCCTTGCGCTGTGAGATCGGGCCCCTCCATTGGCCATTATAGACCCAACCGTTCGACCGGGCGGAAGCCCATTTTGCTCTGAAAGGATCCGGGGTGGCAACCACAGAACGGTACCACTTTTTTCCATACCGAGAGGCTCCCGATTGATTTAGGGCCCTCTAACAACCAGGTTTTCAGACCCCCAAACACCTCCGTGTCCAACGCTTCGGAATCTGGGTCTTCCATTGAAGCCGAATCTGGTAGGAAGCCATGTCGCGCAGCCGCGAAACAGCTTGCAAGAGCGAAACCGCGAGGAAGGACCGAGAGTTCATCTTGCTGGCGGTGGCGCTGAACGGTCTCTGCCTGCAGTGCTCCAGTCGCGACGCTTTTTTGCCGGTGTGTGGGGAGGAGGTGCCCTGAAGTGGTAACCCCATATTGATCAACTCCGGTTTAGTAATTTATAAAGGTGGGGTAGGGGCTCCTCTGAAAGTGATAAAACAAAAAGGAGCACCCCCCAATTCATACACTGGGGTTGATTCATGTGGGTTGAATATTACAATACCCCCTTAGAATGGCCGCAAAAACAAGATGTGTTACCAAGATCAACCGACGAAGGGACATGCAGATTTCTTTGCCTGGGTAAGAGCTCGTCTTTGCAAACAAAGTTGGCGAGCTTTGTTCCCTACGTGTTCACAACCCACAGGCGCGCCGGGATTGAACAAGGTGCCCGTTTGTGTCTCGTTCAAGTCAGCCAACAACAAAGCTAGGCCCTTGGTGTCAGTGGATCTATTGGTGTTATGAGGGTTATGGCCTTAAACCGAGTAATCGAATCAACTGTATCCATTTTAGAACCAACATCATGTTGGATTTGTCTCAAAGGGGGGTTCAACCTTTCTTGGTGGTTCTCCTTTTTTTTCCCTCTGTCCCCCCTCTTGCGAAACGGGGATCACAAAACCCGACAGATCCCCAGTTTGTCCCTCCAGGGAAGCAAACCAATCCTCCCCCCAAAAACGGGGATCCCGGATCTCTCAAGGTAAACTAAAAAAATCCCCCCCCAAAAAAAAAAAACAAAAACAAAAACAACGGGGATCCTTTATGGATCCCCCCCAAAAAAGCGCCCAGAGGGATCCAAAACCCCCGACGTTTCGGAGGTACGCCTCTGCGGAGCTGCGCGCGGACCGTCAAGTGGTGCTGCAGGCCATCCGATCCAAACCCTCCGCGCCCGGGGCCTCACAGCGTGAGGCGGCAGCAGTTCTGAACCAAACCGATCTTTGGAACCTCACCGTTGTTGGAGAAGGTGTGTTGCTTTCAGGTGTTTACGGTTGTCTTAGTTGTTTTAGTTGTTATTATCTTGTACTTATTTTCTGCAGTTGTTTTGTTTTTTAGATGTTGCTTGTTTTTTTGTGAATGTTTGTTTTCCGGTTTGTAGGCGTTTGTTGGTTCCGTTCATTTTAGTAAACTGCAAAGAACAGCCGGTTGTTTGCTACCGTACCAAGGGTTGTTAGACCTGCAGGTTTTCCCTTTTTGGTCCAATAGTAAAAAGGTCCCAAAATGACAATATTGGATATTAATTCCGTCCTGGGCAAGTGAGTAGGGTGTCTCTTGTTCTTTCTTTTTGTGGGGGGGGGGGCGGTTGAAGGGAAGCCCAAAGGAAAGTAACATGTGCTTGGCGTATTTGATTGAAGACACGCTTAGCATTAAGGTTCAATGGGGAGCCCCCTC
The DNA here is from genome assembly GCA_963377175.1 of Effrenium voratum. Lineage (NCBI taxonomy): Eukaryota > Dinophyceae > Suessiales > Symbiodiniaceae > Effrenium > Effrenium voratum. The sequence goes on along the minus strand of CAUJNA010003515.1, from coordinate 119,918 downwards.
AAAAGTAGTTGGTGGATGTAAATGCCCTAAAAGTCCACCAGGTCCCGAACGAAATTCACGCTGCGACAGCCCATGTCGAACCCGGAAATCCCATTGATAAAACTCGTGGTTACCTCTTTGGGGTCCCATTTCCGAGTTTTAGGCCACTTTTAGAAGTCCCGGGTCCACGAGATCCACATAGCTGGCCTGAAGGAACCTTTTTCGATGGGTGTCGGAGAAGATTCACAGTGACGCTGTGACGCAACCATCTGCGGTACAAGCCCTTGAAGCCCTCAGCCAAGCAAACTGTCATGCATCTGATTTTTTTCTAAGTGACCTCCACTACACACACAGAACCGTTTCTTCCCAACCTTTCCATCACGTTGAGGGACAAAGCCCACGCAAGCAGGCGCATATTGGCAAGGCCCTGGGCTTGCGACCATTGCTGGAACGCTGATTTCCGAACGCTGGCCGGTTGCGTGGTTTGAGGAAGCTCTAGTAATCCGAAATCCCGAGATGGTGGTTTAAACGGAAGCAAGGATCCATTAAAATGACAGCCATAGCCATAGAAATCGATATGGCAAGAACCGCTCATTTGATTTGCCATGGTCCCAGGTGTTCATGACTCTCAAATATTTCAAGGTCACTGTTGGTGAAAGGGAAACCACCGGGTCCCAATGGTAAGCGACGGGTTCAGTGGGAGCAACTCACTACCCTCGCGGCTTGAGGGAGACGCAGATTCACCGGATTGAATTTTCCCTTGTTGAAAAGAAACCGTGAATCCACTCGCATTCAACGGTATTCAACGATTCAACGGGACCAAACTTGCTGACTTCTTTTTGTCGGAACCCAACCGAGGATTGCAAGAAAACTCCAGGTTTGTTGGGTAATGTTGGCTCCAGACTAATACACCTCTTTTCAGAAATAGCGGCGTCCCCTTGGAATTCAGCACTGGAGGGAAGTATTCCAGGAATACCCCTAATGAAAGGACAGGTTCATATGGGGTCAACATTGCAGGGGTTCCAGGCATCCACGCTGAGGTTGGAGCATGCGGACTCCAGGCTGAAGCGCGACCGCCGCTCGGCAGAACTTGGCCACCTCCTCCTTTTTTGGCCGCGGTCGACCCTGACCAAAAGTCGAAGTCTAAAAGATATACCTTAAAACAGCGGGAATCGGGAGAAGGGGGCAAGGGTGGATTGAGAAACAACTGGGCTTCGGGCCATTCTCTGAAGAGAAGGGTCCCTGATGTGCATATGAGGAAGGTACGGCTAACCCGTCTGTTGGTTGATGTGCATCCGAGTGATTTGACTTTATGTTGACCGGAAAGAATCAAGGAGTGCAGACCTCCTGTATGTTTCCTTTCATCAACCCCAGTACATCCCAGCTACTACTAATCACAGTAACCCTTCGCCATTACCCTTTCGTTTTTTAAAAGGCTGGTTCCAATCGATTACCTGCTTTGACAGGTAAATGGAATCACGGGCGCCGAAAATGGATTTCATCCAACCCCCTGTTTATCCAATCCGGCCAAATTGCAAAGCTTCGTTTTGACAAGCAGTTAGCGGCATCAAGTCACATGAGCCTGTACTTCCCTCAGAATGAAAATGGTGTTGTCATCCAAGACAATAGACAGATTGGACAACCATGCGTGGATTCAGTTTGATTGGATGTCATGATAAATATGAGGTGATTCTGTGGGATGTTGTTTGCCCTCATCTTGGTGGAAAGGGGAGGCAAAGGGAACCCTAAACTCTTGACTGCTATTGGGTTGGATCTTTAGACTTTACCTAAACTTCAACTTTTTGGGAAATCAAAAAAGGGTTTTCCACTAATCCCCCAAAAAGTTAAACTGCTTGCAGGGGGGTCAACAGCAACCAAGAACCATGTTGGGGGGCAGCAAATCGCTCATTCTCAGGTTTGGTTTGGCTCGCGCTAAGCCGTCCCGAACGCTTCAGGGGAGATCGTGCTGGCGGCGATGTGCCAAAACCCGGACTCGCTGGGCTTCGCGTTGGATTCCGCGGGGGCGCCCGGGGAGTTGAGCAAGGGGCAGAACCTATGGCTCCATTTTGGGGTGGATGACATCAACATTTGCCACCTATTTTGATGTTCACCAGGGGTACAGGGTTTTGACCCACAGCCATTTGAGCAAGGGGATGGGGCGCACGGCTGGCCCAATGCCACTGGGCACAATATGTTCCGCGGCTGAATTCAATGCCGGAGACGAAAAGTGTTTCTGTAGCTTTCCCTCCAGCATAGAACCCAAGGGAAGCTCCCTGGATCACTAATTTCTTCTCAGCAAGCTCATGGCAATGAATGTGTTCTTCTTCCCCAGTGGGGCTAACTATGTCTTCGGTTCTTACCTGCCGGTCGCGCGTCAGAACCCAAAGACTTGCGAGACGTTTTGAGTGGAACCGGAAGTTTGGTGCTAAAGGGAAGCTATAGGGAAGCTAAAGGGAAGCCACCGACACCCCGTTTTGGGAATGTGGGTCGATGATATCACATAAGATCAATATTAGGGGGCGACATAGGGGGGAATACTAGTCGTTCCAGAGAGAGCCCTTCCCGTGTTTGAGGAAACCACATAGTTCATCTAATCTGTTGAAAAAGGGGGTCTAACCTAAGGGTTTGCATGTTCCTGGTCTCTCGGTGGCTAAATCAGTTGACCTGGGTTGACTTGCATCCCTTGCCATGGGCGAGAAAATATGAACAAAGCCCTTTTGATTCCACACAAGAGGTGTTGGGTGACCACAAAAGCGCGCTGAAGTCGTTCTACCTAAAGCTTCGCCAAGCAAAGCTGGGCCGAAAAATTGCCCTTAAGGGCCATTTTGCTGGTGGGAATCAGGGAATGGGTGCTCAGGGAATCAGGGAACCCTATACGATCCCCTATGGCTTCCTGAATGCCCAGGTTCATTCCCGCACTCCCCACCTGCACCAAGCCACGTATCAAGTTTGCCTTTGGTTCCCGCCCTTCGCGTCTTCCGGTCGGGTCTTCGGCTAAAGCTTCCGGACTCAGAGGAATCTTCCGGAGTTTTTGGTTTGATTCCCCGCTGAAGGGGGGGGGTCCGATTTCAGATTCCTCAGTGACGACAGCATGGCCGCAAGGGTTTCCAGCTGGGGGCAGTTGTCATTGGCCCGTCGGACGCATCTGACTTCAAGATGGGCTGTCGCATTCGGCACATGGATTACTGGGGTGCCCGGGGAATCTCCCCATGTCGAGCCTTCCAGATAAAACCTGGACAGCCTGGTTTATCCGGGGTCATTTCCCTAGCTGCAAATGTTTGTGTTTTGGCTTTTTGTTGCTCATTCAGGCCTTTGCGTTTCTTTCCCGCGGCTCATTTGACAAATGTCCGGGCTGGGGCGGCGTATCTCCTTGAGGCATCGTGGGAAGCAAGGTGATGTGTGTTTGTGCAGAAGGTTGATGGATTTGGGTGTGGCACAAAATTTGAGGGCTGGAGCTGCGCAGATCTTGGTCTTCGTTTCCATCCAAGAGGCCTAAAAATTATTGGCTCCACTTTCTCGAGCCGCAGCCATTGGTTGCTTTGGGGAAATGGATCGATCTTCCCCACTAAGCCCAGGTTTGGGCGGAGCTTGCAACCAGACTCCGGTTCCCCCTGAAAAGAATCAAGAGGAGGTACACAAGAGGTGCTTAAACATCCTCTTGCTTCCCAAGCTTTTGGAACTGATTCTTGGATTTGGACCATTCTGGTAAGCCACAAAATTTCACAGGGCTCCTTAACAGATACATTTTGCAACCATTTGAAACCTGGCTTTTTCAACACCAAAATGAAGGGACACCACCATTTACAAGTTGCAATGTTCAGGTGTATAATGCATCCGGATCCCTGTTTCAGGGCCCGTTTGGGTTTCCAATTGGACGTGGGTTTGTGGGACCCACCAGCCCGAAGTCAGGTCAAGAACGACGACATCTTCATGATCTCTGCCATCGCCAGGCGAAAGACGAGCCTCAAATAGACGGCGGCAGGGGCTTTGAATTTTAGTGCCTGGCAGGAGCACTGATTGTACCCCTCAACCCGGTTTGGTGGTTTCCCAAGTTGGTGTTAGGCCTGGTATAATTATCTTTATATATATATATATATACAGTACATAAATGAATGTATACTATGTATAATATGTACATATTATATGTTTTAATATGTGCATTTATATATATATATACAAACAAAGCATATATGCATTGTTTTGACCCCTCCCCCCTCCCAACACCTACCAAACACGAGACGTGCCAAACTGATGTCATATGAAGATGTGCAGAGAGCTGCCAACGAGTTAAGACATATTTTGCGAGGCGTCAACCCGTAGGCCACAAATCGCCCTTAACATAGCATATTGGCATAAGAAATACCATTCAGGTACTATATGTAAAGGAGTTAGTAATCCACATGCTTCTAATGCATTATCTGGATGTGAGAAAGAAGAGAACCCGGAGGTAATTTGAAGAAGATATAGATAGAGAATTAATACCTTTCCATAGAAATCTTTACTAATAATGAAAGGGAAAAATGCTATTTTATTATTAGTGGAATTCCTGTTAGGATTATTAGAAGATAGAAAATGTAGATTAAACATATGATAAAGAAGAAAACCACAAAGAAGAAATGGAAATAGAAAATGAAAGACAAAGAACCTCTTCAATGTTGGATGGTAAACATAATGTCCTCCACAAAGCCATTCTATTAAAGATGGAATGGGAGATAATATATTTGTAATTACTGTAACTCCCCATAAACTCATTTGTCCATTCGGTAAAACATAACCCATAAATGCTGTTCCCATTAAGAAGAAGTAAATAATAATTCCAGAAAACCAAGTATTAGGATGGCCCAACATTGGTCCGACAGAGCCATATGGAGGGGATCCAACTCGAACCTCATCCATGCAGAATGGACGAAGCTCCCCTCGTAACTCCCAAATTACCAAATCTTCAGAAGCCAAGAAGACCAACCCACCTTTCTTTCCGGGTAATTGAAGCGATTTCAGAAACTCCCAACATTTGCCCGTTTTTGTTTGTTTTTTGTTCGATTCCTTCGCCTCTTCCACTGTTGTCAGGCAACCACAAACCTTGCAGTTCGCGTCCGAGCGCCTACGCGGCAACAAGGACGCGCCACCTGCGGGCCGTGTGGGTGTGTGTTCTTGGCCCGACCAATCCCTCGTGGGGCCTCAAAAACAGTCCCGTTTTGGCCCAGCAACGGTTTAGGGGTGCACCCTTGTCAGCTTGGTTTGAAGGAAACCAAAGGAAAGTCCCTAAGTGCACTAAGCCATACTGTGACGCATACCTTCTGGCGCTGGTTTCCGAGTCCAGGCCAATGGATTTGTTTTCCCATGTTTCCCTCTCTTTTCGAGGGGCTTCCCCTTTAAAGTCAAGACTGCCTTGCCAGAGAGAGTGGGTGTAAGTTGCGCCCTCGCTTGTTTGACTTGTGTTGGAACAAGCCTGTCATATGCAGCGCGCGTGTGCTGGCGTCAGTGTAGGTGCTGGAAGGATGTTGAATGCGTTCTTTGTTCGCGCAGCCGTTGATGCGTTTCATATTATCATTGCGCATTGTTTCCTGCCCGGGAAGGGGAGGGGGGTTGGGCATCATGGAGATCATTTTTCAAGGGTCGGCGGAAATGTTGACCCCGGATCAATAAACCAGTCCCATTAGTAGGGGAGTGTTTCCTCCAAAAGTGGTCTGAATCCCCACTAAAAGGGGACACCCCCCAATAGCAGTTTTATTAATCCGGGGTTAGCATGAGGAAACAAACAAGTTGGATATGACTCTTTGATGGTTGACATTGATGTTTACCAAAGACTCCCAAGCAAAATCGATGCCAGTTTCTTTTATTTTGACGCTCCGCGCACCGGGTACTAAGTGGTACTATGTTCCTGGAAGTCAAAAGGTTTCGCCTTTTAGGCTCGATGCTTTCCCAGGACCTCTGGGCAGCTGGGTCAAACATCAACCCCAGGGTTCAACCGTTCCCTTTAAAAGAATGGCCTTGGGACCCCAATGTGGACAACCCTTCGGCAAACTGTACGGTGGATATATGGCTGTGGGTCAAAATTAAGCAGCTGGGGTTACGCAGGCTACCTTTCCATTTACCAGAGTTCCATTTTGGACCCCTATTTTTGAGCCACACCCATATGAACCCGACCATTGTTTGAGTGGGGGCCTGCCTGAACCCGGTGAAGACCGACCCGTTCGCTAGGACGTGGTGCTGGGAGCCATCAAAGGCTTCGCTCTCGGAGCTCGACGGAGTGGCGACGAGCAACTCCCCTCCCCAACGAGTGCTGTTTGAAGTTCACTTGGGGATTTGGAGTTCTACTGCGGATGGTTGCGAAATCCGCTTCTCCCGTTCAGAAACCCTGGTTGCTGATGATTCCCCTCTAAACACCAACAACCAGTGGTTTCAATCATGGTTATTCAAAGTGGTGCGAACGGATTTCGTCCATCCAGGAAACAAATTATAAAAAGCGGCTGGAGGATCTGGCCCTTGACACGAAACGCCGAGAAACATCTACCCCGTTCCCAACCATCAAGAAACGCGGCGTCTCCAGCGTTTGGGTTTGCCCTGAAAAATGGGCGCGGATGTTTCTCGTGTCCCTGAAACTTGACTGCTATTGGGTTGGATTGTAAGACTAACTTTTTGGGAAATCAAGGGTTTGTTTACTAAACCCCCCAACAAGTTCAACTTTTTGCAGGGGGGTCAACAGCAACCAAGGAAAGAAGCGAAAAGGGGCACAGCGCAGCTCGAAGCTGCGTTTGGGGAAGCCTGTCGAGGTCTTGGCGGTCAGCCAAAGCTCTCCCCACGTTCCATGCCATGCGGGTGGGGGCAAAGAGAAGCAGGGAAAGCGAAGCAACCGAGAAGGGAACTTCCAACCGTTCTCTTTCCGGATTTGAATCTGAAAGGGCAACAAGGAAACCGACCATTTTGGAGGAAGAATTCCCAAAGAAAACCCCACCAGTTCTGGTTTCCCATAATTTTCAGACAAAGCCATTTACCACTAAAAGGGTTGGTACAAGGGACCTGTATTGTATTGGAGTGGAACAGGGTGAAAACCCAAGAAACGAATGTGGGTCTGTAAAGCGAAGGATTCTCATTGTGCATGTGTCGGCTGTTGCATGAAACGCAGCCCAGACGAGGCCTAAAACCAGCTCCGGTTCGCCAAAAAATGGTTTTGTGAATGTTGGCTCCTTTTTAATTACGATAGATGAGCACCACCGGAAGACTACTGGACTACCGGAAGACTAGCGGAAGACTACGAGAAGATCATGCGAAGACTACGGGAAGAGACAGCAAGATTACATTCGAGTCTGTCTGTCAAGAGAGAGATTCCAGTTTGGCACAGGGTTTTGGCGGCTCACTTTTCGCAGGAAGAGGTGCTTCTGTTCCAAGCTCAAGGTATTGGTTTCCTTAGGGTCTAGTTGCCTGAGCCGCGAGCTTGATTCGGACTTGTGCCAGGTGCTCCAAGCGGGTGTCGTTCTCTTAATCTGAATATGTTGCTTGATTTGGCTCTGTCGGCACTTGCACATGCCCCCACCCAAAAAAGATAATAGCGAAAATCCAGCCCTTTTGTTTCACCTTGGCTTCCAATTTAAAACTAAATCGCCAGAAAGGCAGGTCTAAATGACTTCCCGCTTCATGGTAGGTGCTAACACCAAACCGAGCTACCAAGCTTCAACAAGCCGGAGCCAATCCCAATACCAATACCCTAAACCCAGCCCAAAGCCAACCGCTCAACGAGTGGCCCGGCAGGCATGCCGGGAGCCGTGGAGTATGCTGCAGACAGCTTGAGGTTCGGCCGTTGATGCAGACCCTCCAGACATGAGGGCCCGAGTTTTGAGCCCACAAAGACACGCCCTCGAAATGGGGATTCCCCGGGCCCCGAAGAAGATTTGGGGCTTCTAGGTATGTTAGGGTTCTTGAAGCCAAAAGTGCCAACCGTCGCCTGAAACAACACGTATACACGTGGCTGGAAGCCCTTGGAAGGGAAAGTGGGGCCAAAGTATTTCTCACATTTCGAGACCAAACACTTTGACACACCAGCAATGTTCCAGCTATACCTGGCCTGTATAAGAATTTAGGCTTTCAACCGGTTTCATGAAGGTCGCTTTCTCAAAAAGCCCATGGGAGCCATGGTGTTGGGCGGGTGAGAACAATTTCCCTTTTAGTCCAGTATTGGATTTCAAGGGATACTTGGGTGCTCTAACCACTTGCTAAGTAGGTTATATCCATGGATATAAGTGGGGCAACTGCGGTTAGTTCCCTTACAACCATGGTTGTAGCCTAGCAAGTGTTTTGAGCTCCCAAGTCTGGGGTGGACTAAGTTTTCCAAGAATGAATGAAAGGTGGTGTCCCCGGGCCGGTTTGTGTCTTTCGAGGGGAAAGACCGTGCATCGCATGTCCTTTTTTTAAGTCCCTTCCGCTGGACCCTCCCAGGTTGGACACAATCTGTGCCCTTTGAAGAATTTGACATTCCGATGGCAACAAGTGGCTGTGGTGGTCAAAAATAGGGTAACCCCCAAGCGGAACCCTTAGAAGGAAACATGGACTAACACCTGCGGTTGTTTGGCGGTTTAATTTTCACCCACCGCCAAGTGAGCCACAATCAAATCCTGGGTAAATGGAGGTTAAGGGGCGATCCCAGCCACTAGCTGCGGATATCCGCCTTCATCCTTCGGTTCATGGTTCTGGGACGACCATTGCACCGAGCGGTTTTGATTGCGACTCAGTTCAGAGAGCGGCGCTGGGCCAGGCAGGATCCCGACTTCCTGCGGCGAGCGCTGCAGATCAACGTGGAGCGGGCTGACGCGGGCTTTGCGGAAGCTGAAAGACTCGGAAGGTTTTTGAAACGGGTTTTCCTCTGTTTGGGTTGGTTTTTGTTCACTCACCCCTGTTTCTATGTGGATGTGGCTCACAATTAAACAGGAGGGGCAAACCGCGGGTTTTGGTCCATGTTTCCACTTACCCGGGTTCCATTTCGGTACCGGTTTTTTGAGCCACAGCCATGTTTGTTTAGAGTGAGACAACTAGGACTGCCACCCCTTTTGGGCGTTTTGGCAGGGTCCTCTCAAAAAAGACACAGCCGTTTTGGCATTCCCTTGTTGGTTCCCAGAAGTTGAGGGCAACAAAACTTGATTCAGGTCTTCCAATCGTCTTTGGGGCCAAACGACCAAGAGCTGGAGACCAATTCTATAGGTGTCCTTGTACCTTGAATTCTCAGAGTTTAGTTTGGTTCCTGGGTCGAATCTAACTTTAGTGAAGAGACCAAAGGACCCCTTGAGCCCAAGACCAGGGTCTGCTCCAAGAATCTGATATATGTTCGGGGAGAGAAAATATGGGCCAGGTATAGGGAACGAGTTTCATGTGGGTGACATGTTGGGAGGCCCCTGGATGATTTTTGAGGCCCACCCGGCCCAAAAGACGCCCCCAGTCAAGAGGTTCATCAGATGCCGGGCAAGGCACTGGCAGTGGATCCCAGTGGCATATCGCCACCATAGGTGACCCTTCGTCCATTTTCCTTTGCATTAAGGGCTTTCATTGATTAGCTAAACCAGAAAATGGAGTCACTGGGAAGGCCAAAGAAGTTGCCTTCGCAACTAACATGGAACCTGATTGGAGGGTGCTGGAAGACCACGTTTTTCTAAAAGTGGCCCTCTCGTCTTTCTTTTAAGGGTTCTGGAAATGACTTTTGGGGTTGGTTGTCCCTTACACCACCCATTGAAAGTGTAAAGTATGTTTGTGGATGTTTTACTATGCATCCATAAATGCCAGACATTGCAAAGCAAAGGTTAAACAGATGGTACAAACCACAACTCAAAAAGACAAACCCAAAGTCTAAAAACAAGAATCAACAAGCAAAAACCCAAAGCCAACAAAAAACAAATTGAAAAACCAGAAGCCCAACCACCATCAACCAAAACCCCACATCCCAAGACCCAAATCCAAAACCCGAAACCCAACACCCGAAACCCACAACCAAACCCAAAGCACGAAACCCAACCCCCACAACCCAGGAAACCAACACACAAACCCAAACCCAAATCCCAAATCCCCCAAAACCCCAAAACCCAAAACCCAACCCCCGAAACCCAAAACCACAGCCAAATCCCAGCCCCCGAAACCCCAACACCAAAGCCAAATCCCAGCCCCCGAAATCCCAGCCTCCGAAACCCCCAAAACCCAAAAACCAAAAGCAAATCTGTGAGCCAGGCTTTTTTTCAAGGCTTCTCTCCGGTTTCGTGTCTTCCCGGCAGGAGGTCTTCCAGCACCTGGGGGACCTCAAGTCCGACCGGACCCTGGCGGGGGACCCACGAGCGGACGAGCGACGAGCGCAGCTCCCTCCAGCTGGCCGTTTTGGACGTAAGGGCCCAGGGGGAGTTGAAGCCTTCAACTGTTTTTGTTGGACATAACCAAGAGGGAGTTGAAGCCTCCAACAGCTTTTTGGACAGTACGGTGCTGGTATGAGTGTGTCTTGTTTTAGAAGTCTCCAAAAAGACACGCCCATAAGGCTGTGGCTCAAAAAGGATCTTTAACCCGGAATTGCAAAAGTTGTTGGGCGGCATGAATCCCCAATTCCACCAAAGGGTGACCCATTAAACATCACCACCCACAGACGCCTTATCTGTACATATATATATATATATGCATATATATATATATGCATATATATATATGCGCATTGTACACAGACATGGGCTTGGTAGAACCACACATGAATGTCTTTTCTCCAGAAGCGAACCCCGCACGTGTCGGCTTCATGTGGTTTCCTGGTCAATTTGAACCAACCTGGGTACCGATCCAAAATATGCGCAAGGCCCCTGGCCTCTGGCCCAAAACGGCGCCCTCCGTTCCGCGTGCTGTTGGGCGCCAGCCAGGCATCAATGGCTCTGCGCTTCCACGGCTCCATTTTGCAGCACCTGCCTGCCAGCTTGGCGCAGGAGATCTGATCGCTGCCATATTAAGTCGTGCCTCTCATTGCCCACCGAACAAGCCCCTCCCGCCCTCCCAACTGTCCCCTTTCAAAGATCTGGGTCCAAGTCTGCCCAAGTAAGTTTAGCCATGCGTCGGGACCAAGATCGGTGGATGTGGTCAATTACATTGTGATTGGAGTTTAACAATTGTGAATTTGTCTTTCAATCAGTCAACAAACAACGCGGTTCCGTAGAGTCACCATGATTGCACAGAACTCATGAGATGTGTTTTCAAATAACAAGAACGGTACCATCCCCCCCAACCCAACCCCCCCCCCTGTAGCGCAAAAATAAGCTCAAAGGATACTGATATATTCCCAAGCAATGCAGAATGACAAGGGGCGGAGACTGATGACTCTTTTATGGCTGCGCAGCTTGGGTTAAGCCACTTCGAAACGCACAAGCAAGGATATCAAGCTGTGACATGCACACACAGTACAAAGTATGATACACGGGATCCCTACATCGCTGTAAGGGCCCATCATGTACAATTCAACTAAGACACACACACACACACACACACACACACACACACACACACACACACACACCTGAACCCCCCCCCCCTTTGCACCGATCTTGGTCCCGACGCATACGTAAGTTTACTAAGCTCTAATTTTGTAGTGCCTCTGCTCATTACCCACAGGGGAAAGCCCCCTTTTGCTCGCCCTCCTTTGTGTGCCCCCCCCCGGAAAGAAGTGGATGTTCCTGACAACATGCCTTGTAAGCCTTACACGCATATTGTTGGGGGCTGCTTTTTGTGGCAGGAGTATGAGCTCAGGCATGAGGTGCTATAAGTTGATGCTCCTTTGGCTTTGGCTGACAGAGTCCATGTTGTTTATTCCCCATGGCCTTTAGAACCACCTTGGAGCCTAAAACTAGGCCATCTTGCATCTCCAGGACCGCGAACTGATTTTGCTGGCAGTGCTGAGCTATCCGCAGGCGCGGCTTTGAGAGCCACAAGCCGCTCCGAGAGCTGACGGACAAGAAAAAACCTATACTCCTTTCTGGTTTCCCATGGATTGGTTCCCGTTTGGGTGTTCTTCCGGTTTTTCTTTTACCTTGGTGGGTTTTGCCCGCAAACCAGAAGGATATGGTTATGAAAGGTTTATCGGGGACCACCTCAACCGTAAAAGTAGTTGGTGGGCCATGAAGCCACACCTAAATGACGTCCGTCAAAGGATCCGCATTGTTTGAAGCTTCACACCCATATCTGTTTTGCAGCGTGCCCCATTTGAAGAAAGGCCAGCGGAGCATTGAGCTAGTTCCCCCAAACCGGTTCTCACTTGCCTCACTCGTCTGGTGCGCCTCCTTGCAGATAGGGTTCGGTCGAACCATCCAATGGTTTATTCTTGATTTAGGGACTGGACGGGCGCTTACAAAACAAGAGCAACACATGGTGTTTTCCATATCCCGCCACAGCTGAATGGTGTTTGCCTGTCGCATGGAATGACAACGCGCAGCATTCGCCTTGTTGGCCGTTCATCTTTTCTTTGCGGTAGTGTCCCACGCCCAAACATGGAACCTACCAGAGCATGGCAAGATCCCCCCAACCTCCCAGATCCCGCCCCTGAAAGCCTGAAGAGCCCGCAAGTTGGCTCAAAACGGGGAGGAGGGGAGATGGGGGTCTTCAGGGGGTTGGTTATCTACCCTCACCTACTTTGCTGATATCTGGAATGGAGATGATTTTCTAAACGAGTGTTTCTAAACAAGGATTCCAAGTTGAACTTAAATGGGTCCACATGTCTGTTCGGGGGCCCAAAATGGGCTTGAGCTGTTCTTTTGGCTTCTTTGATTCCAAAGTAGACAACTAAATTTGGCTGTTCGGGGACCCAACATGGGCTTCGGTTTTTCTTTGACCAACTCTTTTGGGTGAGGGCTCCCCTACTAAAATAGACTACAGAAAAACGGGTACCCTTATTCTAACCTCTCTACTGGAGGACCTAGAAGTGTACCTGCACTTTTGACCGACATTGACATTGAGTCTCGAAACGGCACGGCAAGCCTCAGGCCTTCCGCCTGGCACCAGAGACATTGCAGGCGGACAAGGACGGAGTCCCGTCCCGTGACGCGTCGTTTTTGGACGGAGTCCCGTCCCGTGACGCGTCGTTTTTGGCCTTCAAGCACCAAAACCGTGGGTTGAGTGAACAAAGGGAATGAAGCTCCCACAAATTACACGATCCATCATATCCAGATGTGTTTTGTTCTTCTTCTTTTTATTTTTGTTTAGAAAACTGGTGCAAAGATCAAAGGAAGCCTAGGGAAAACCTTCGCATGACGAGGAGCCGTGGAAGCTTCTTGGATTTGTTGGGTTGGCGATCAAATTTGGAGGACCCCCTCGAGTCAGGGAGCCGCCCCCTCCCCCGCTTGTACGGTCCCAGAATCCCAGAAGAGATTACCTTCTTTCAGAGCCGGTTGACCGGATCTAGCAAAGACTTCCCCCTGTTGAGTTCCCCCTATCAATCTGTGTTTTTTTTTTTTTTAACCGTACATATGTATATATATATACGGTCCGGGAAAGCTTTCACTGCAGTCCGCGTCTCGTCCAAATGGCGTCCCCTCGTGCCGGGAACCAAAAGTGTCAAATCGTATTCTACCGGGCAAGGAATTGATATGAAATCGTTCCGGGGGCAAAGTGGAATTGCAATGTATACAATGTGAGTGTACAATTAAAACGGAAGTGCTGAACGTGGTCCCCTAAAAAGCCCTGTCAGGAGTTTAGATTTGGTTTAGCACTAGATGAATCAGAAGTAAAAGGAAAGAGGCCTTTTTCCGATTTTGGGCTAGACAACCAGTATGTATAGGGGTGGATTTATTAGGAGAAGGGATTAAACATGTTCCGATCGCCAAAGGATGGTGTTTCGCATCCAAAAGGAGCCTGAGAACCCATACGGGTCACAGTTTGACCAGGTCAGGAGTAACAGGTTGAAGCTACTATTAATCCGCTGCTCAATTGACCCCAAAAAGGATTCCCTCAAATAAAAAGATACACAGATACACTCACAAGGGTCATGACACCCCCAAAATGGTTGGTTGCCCTTTGGTTTCAATACCAACCATGAAACTTGACCCATTTGGGTGTGTCCTTTTTCAAGGTTACTCCCCCCCAAAAAAAATGAAAGAAACAAAACAACAACAACAACAACAACAACAACAACATGTTGAGCTTCCTCTTGGTTCCCCTTTAACAGACCACAAAATCCTTTAAGAAGGGGTACCCTCAGAACAAGTTGACTCGAGCCATTTGGCTGTAGCTAAAAACACGGTACCCAATATGGAACCCTGGTAAGTGGCAACATGGACCAAAACTTGCGTAACCCCTCCCGTTTAATTTTGAGCCACGCCCATTTGGCAGGAGTTCATCATGGCCGCGGTGCTGAAAAACCCGGAGGTCCTGCGGTTCATCCCGCAGCTCAGAGACTCCAACTTCCTCACGTCCCTGCTGAAGCTAATCAGCACCGGGAGAAGAAACAACCCTCGGAGCACGGGGGACACCCCACAAAAACAACTAGGTCTACTAAAATAGACTACAGAAAAAAGGATACCCTTATTCTAACCTCTTTACTGGAGAAGCTAGACAAGAACCAGGGGTTGATGCATCCGGGGTTCCCATAGGGTGTTTTTTGGGGTTCCAGTGTGCTTTTTTCAACGTGGATTTCGAACTCCCTATTTGTACTTTTTGAGTGACCGCTATTTGGAGCAGCCTCCAAAATAGAAAGGAGGTTCGACAAAAGGATATTCTTCCAGACAAAATGCTTCGGGTTCCATGCTCGTTTGCCAAAGGACTACGAACCCCTAACCAGCAACCCACCACTTAAAGGTAGGAGCTTTATGAGGGGGCCGAAAAAGTTCCCTTAGGCAGTTCATGGCCACAAGGGTTTCCCTTGAATTGCGCAATGTTTGGGATACATCCTGACCAGAGCAGGTGTTTGGAAACCCGTTATTGCCAGCAGCCTTCCTATTTCATGTCTTGCCTTTTTGGTGTTCCCGCGTTTGATTCTCAACCAGGATAATTTTCATGGGTTGGTCAGGTTACCCTCAGCCTGAGCGCCTTTGGGGAGGTTCCTCAATCTCACCACCAATCCAAGACACTGAGAGAGGCAGCTGAGAACTCAGGGATTCCGACCCTGAAGCTTCCTTCCGTTTTTTGGTCCATCATTCCTCAAACCTAGATGAACGAAACAAAAAAAGAAAAACGGTATGTGTACCTGCAGGTAACCAGGTATGCTTACCTCTAGGTGTTGCATGGCTTCCCCTGGTTACTATAGTGGAAGCACTGGGCAGGGTTGCTCCGAGCCTTTGCACGCTCAAATACCGGGAAGAAGATCGGCCGCCGGTTACACCCGAAAGTGCCCTGAACAGGGAGCCGTTTCAGGGAGCCCTGAACACGTAGCACTCCGCGGAAACACGGAAGCTAGCAATTGAGTAAGATGACCTTGGACAGTCTCCATGGTCAGATAGGCCCTAGAAGCGAGGCTTGGTGCATTGACCCCTTACAAAGCCTTTCAATGGTGACCTGCTCTTGGGGCCTACGGTTGACCTCTGCAGCAAAGTGTGCAACTTTGGAGAGAGTAAGACTGTGTAAGACCTTTCGGATTCAATCCAGTGTTTTGCACTTGCTGGTGATCATACCCCTCTCCCGGAAAGGATTGTTCTTCCCATGACATCGGACGGTGGCAAGCGAGCAAGGAACAATGCAATGGAACCACCCTTTGTCTTTTAGGTTCTGCAGAGCAGCCCTGTGTTTTAAGGCCCATGCTAAGAGGCTTTACACGGAAGCTACAGAACAAGGAGGCCCGTTTGGGGTTCCACTGGATGGATGGGTCCAAGTGCCGCTTCAAGGACGGCGTGCCCTGCAGCCCTCGAGCATTTGCCCGAAGCACAGGCGGGATCGAAGCGACCGAATTTTCACCTGGGCGAGGTGGGAATCAAAATCAAATCGGCGCAGAACCAGCCAAGGCTGGTTCAGCCCCAAGCTATCAGCCCCTCATGGTTCGTTGTCTTGCGGCGCCCGTCCCACCAAAGTGCTTCCCTTTTCAAGCAGAAAACCTGACGTCCAAACCTAAAGAAGGGCGACGAGGGTTTCGAGTCAACGGGGGCTCATCAAGTAATATTTGGATAATTAGTGGGAATCTACGTTAGATCCCTATGTTTGGGCACCTCGAAGTGAGCAACCGTGACGCTGTTTACACAAGTTCACAAGGAGTTGGCAAGAGATTCAACTTTAAACCTGATTGGGACACACAAAATGTCAATTTGGTTCAAGCCAGACTTCCGGCGAAGCGGTTTCAATTCAGAGGCCAAGGGATTACACCCAGCGCCCACAAGCGTCTGGATTTTCTGCTTGTGTGCTGCTGATGCTGCTGCTGCTGCTGCTGCTGCTGCTGCTGCTGCTGCTGCTGCTGCTGCTGCTGCTGATGCCGCCGCCGCTGCCGCCGCCGCCGCCGCTGCTGCTGCCATGTTGTGGAAACGCGTAGGCGCTGAGAATGATAGATTGTACGTCGCCGCACCCTACTTGGATTTGGTTCTAGAACGATCAACTCTCTCACCTTGCTATATTGTGAAAACGCATACGTGGGGGTGCATAGGGGTCGATGGCTTCTAACTTGCTTTGAAGGCACATAGAAGTTGTTCTAACGTGCCTTTCTATTGAGACTGGTAAAAGTACGTCACGACGCTTCACTTTGATTTGGGTCCAGAAGGATGACTTGCCCGGCCCTGCCAAGTTTAGGAAAGAAACGCAGAGAAACAAATTAGTTTCCAGCTTTTCCCTGAAAACTAACAGCTAGCAAATCCGAGCGCCCCACTGTGACTTGGTCCGAAAATTGCTATTGCATAATGTACGCGACCTCGTTTTTGGCACAGCGCTCGCAAGGTTTCCTCCAGATTGCGCCTTTTCGATTTCTCGAGCTGGCGCCCCCACTGAAATTCAAATGGCAGTGACGTGATGCATCTCCCGCGATGAAACATCTGCTCTCACAGCGCGCTCCAGGATACTTTCCGCAAGTTGCAGTAACTTGGCTCTCGTTTGGGGTAGGCTATAGGATATATTTTAGG
The DNA here is from genome assembly GCA_963377175.1 of Effrenium voratum. Lineage (NCBI taxonomy): Eukaryota > Dinophyceae > Suessiales > Symbiodiniaceae > Effrenium > Effrenium voratum. The sequence continues at coordinate 102,915 of CAUJNA010003515.1, read as the reverse complement.
TTTTACCAGTGACTCAAAGGGAAGCAAACAATAGAATATACATTCTATCATTGGGCCTAAGTCTAATCATGTGTCATGCATTCCGTGAGGCAGACCCCAGCTTGGTCCTCCTGGCTCTGCAAACTCAACAGGCGCCGGCCTTGAGACGTGTGGCTCCTCGTTTTTTGGGGGCACACACAATTTGTTGAGAGTCTGTTTTTGGGGAACCTGAAAGGACAACCCGTTTTGCGTGTTTCAGGGTTTTGCTCTTTGAAGACACACCCTGTAAACCTTTCTATCCGTAGTAGAGTTCCCCATCCATACAAGGGGTCCAACTGCGCTCAATTTGGTCACAAGGCCAGTTCCTGTTGGCCATTTTTCGGAAGTTTGGCTCCTACTTGGTTTCATGGGGGTTATAGCAACGCCTCGGAAGTTTCCCCCAATGCTTGGTTTCTTGAGGGCAACCTGAAAGGCTCTTTCGTCAACAAACGACCTATAGGCTGAAAGGGTGTCAAGAGACACCACTTCACACATCTAGGGAGGTTCTTTTCTCCTAGCCTTGAAGATTCTTTCAAGGTTTGCTCTCCAAACTTCCAGGGTAATTAGATACTTACTTGGGCTTCCTCGTGAGTTTCGACCTGTCATCACAGGTTTGACCATGGCTTGCTTGATCTTAGGACGGTCTATGGTCAAGCAGCATGAATTTCCCTATGGTCAATGGTCAAACCGAATGGTCTATGGTCTATAGTATATGGTCAAACAGGCGGTCTATGGTCTATCTTTTAAATCAGACGGTCTATGGTCAAACCGAATGATTTTCCCTTTGGCTTCCCAGTTCACCAAGCGGGAAATCAAACCAACCTTGTCTCCCCAGGCCTGCGAGCTGTCGGAGGACCGACTGCCGCCAAAGAAAAACAATGATCGTTCCGCAGCTTTGGCGTGTGGCGCCCAATTGGGTGGAACCCTGAACCTGGACACTCCAATGCCGACGAATTCCTGTTTTCAAGGTTTGCTTCGTGGGATTCGCAAATGTCGGGTGAATTATCCACGAGAGCTGTCCGAACGACTCTGTGGTTCAGGATTCATAATATCCTTTGTGCGCTTATTTTTTGGTTTGGGGGGGAGGGGGGAGGCGGGCCTAGCATTTAGCAGAACTCCTTGCTTTGGATGGGCCAAAGTTGAGCAACATTCATTGCTTGCGCTAGCAGCTCGCAGGAGGCGCTGGTAGAATAGTTGCAGCACGTATTCTTTGGGTATGTTGCGGGGTATTGTCCGGGTATGCGTGTTGCCTTAGTTGCTCTTCCGACAAACGTAGATGCCTGGAGGCGCGTTGTCTCGTTTTTTGGGGTGGGGCAGGGCATCGTTGTTTCACGGTTTTCGCGCGCTCTTGCCAAGCGTTTGGCGGTGTTTAAGATGCAAACCTGAATGCGGAAACAACAAGCCGCGCCTCAGATGGATCCAGTTTCCACTTTGGCGCAAGGCTAAATCCCTACCTCCTCAGTCCTCGGTATTGTATGCCGGACGGCATGCCCCAGCTCCCTCTCCCCCCAATTGCAAAGTACCCTGAGCACAGCCAGATTCCGCATGAAGTGGTCTGGATCTCATTACCTGATTAAATGTCGTCAGGTATGGGTTTTCGAGGTATGGACGGCTTTGAGATTTGCTTGGAAAAAGACTACCAAGATAAGCTCGCAAGGCATACAGTATACACCACGTAAGTGGTCATAGATTCTGAGCACTTCCCAACCCCGAAGATCTGCTGGACAAGTCCTTTGCCTTGGACAGATACAATGGCTATTTTTGGAACAACCTACGGCTTGGCGGACACGGATCCCCATGTATTTCGATCCCCAAAGGGTCCAACCAGTAGCTGAGATGCTCACTGCCTCGGAAGACCAGTGTGGCAACCAAAAAGTTCAGACTTGTTTGGGGCCGCTCCACCCAGGAAGTGTGCATGCCTTTAGGGGAAGCTTCCATGTCCATTCTTTCCGGGGATCCGAATCTTTTGAAAGACATCGAGAACGGGGAAACAGCAATGAGTCTTTGAAGAGAAGGATGGTTGAAAAGAATGGCTGGAATCAACCCCTCGAGTGACTTGGACCGTGATTTTGTTTCCCAGGACACTTTGGAATCAACCCCTAGAGTCCTAGAGGTCTGGGAACTTGACTTTGGACCCGGATTTCCGATTTCCGGGCGGGTTGAAGAATTTAATCAACCCACAGAATGGTTGGAATATCAACCCTAGAACCATCAAAACCCCTGGGGACACAGCGATCGTTGGAATCAACCCCTATGACCCATGGCTGGAAATCCGGACGGAAGGTTTTGATTTTTCAGGACGACACCCCGGAGCAGCCCCGATCTTCCAGCGCAGTGCAGCAAGGCGCCCATTTCAACATGATCCGCTCGCCGGGGAAGAAAGGTCTGGCTAGTTCATGGCGAGCTGGGGGAAAAACGAGCGCAGGGGGAATTCCTTATCTCAGGTCTTGGAAATATTGCACAAGGCTCACCATGATAAACAAAATCCTTTACTTAGGGATTCCTTGTCTCAGGTCTTGGAAGTATTGCACAAGGCTCACCATGATTTAAAAAAAAAAAAAAAACTTTACGGATTTGGGATTCCTGGTTTCAGGTTTTGGAAGTATTGCACAATTTGCAGAATACTGAATACTGTGCAAAATATGGAATCCTTAATCTGGTCAGAAGCTGTAGCGGCGACACTTGGGGGTTGCGACGAACGCGCAGGTGCCTTGGGAGTATCCGATTTTCGGTTGGTGATTTGTGTTTTTAGTTTCCTGGCATAGGCAGTTTTGATGTTTGCGGCTGATTTGTTCTACACGATAGTCATTTCCGCAGATCTTTCGACTTCCAACAAATGTCGGGGCCACGACGGTACAAGGAAATTCGGAGAGCAAATGTCACCCCCCCCATAGCCATGATGCGGCTCAAACGACTTCAATTTCGCGCTCCTGATATCTCTGGATGTGTGGACACATGGTCTGGGGGGGGGGGGAGAGGGACTTCGAGTTACGCTTGTTCAGGGTCTTCTGCAAGACGGGAACTCGACCCTTAAACAGCCGTCCGTCGGGCAAGCAACTGGGTCGAGTTGCACCCACCCAGAACTCTGCAAATGGCAGCGTTTTGCATGTTGGTTCCCCTTCAAGCACCCATGCCATCACAGCTTGCTAGTTCTCAGTGAGGAACGTGGTTAGTCTGCAATTCCCTTATTCCCATATTCCATATTCCCACAGTCCTTAGGGAATGGTTTCCCGGAGCGTCGGTTGGGGTGATTCTGAATTTGGATCAACTATTCCACCAGTTGACAAAACCTAGGAAAAGCAATAAGGGTAAGAGAAACCAAAGACAGCAGCAGCGAGGAATTTGGAGAAAACGAAGCCGACGCATGCACATTTGCAAGCTCAAATTGACGGGCCAACCAACAAGCGGCTTTCCAACCCCCAAATGGCCATGGATGCATACGTGGTCCCAGAGAATCAGCCCTTGAAACTGACATCACGCAAGAACAGTCTTGTCTTAACTCTTTGGCCTCCAAACATTCCCTTACAAATCTGAGGTTTCGTCCAAACCCCGGCTCCCCATGGAAAATCTGCATAGATGATAGGCCTCATCGTTCAGGCTGTTGACCGTTGCTTCCCTCAAACCAACAAACACAAATAGAAAGGATACATTCCTACCGGGATTCCTTCTGGTCTACCTCTACTTGCTGGTGCTCAGCAGGGAATGAGGGAATGACCCTTTTAATGAAATCCCCAGGTTCATTCCCTCATTGCCTTCTGCGCACCAGCAAGTCATGGTTCTTTGTGATACATTGGCTGATTCCATATGACTTGTCACGTTCAGCGTGGCGCCCCGTTCAAGACCAATAACGTCTCAGCTTTTCCGCGTGACCCCGACTTGGCCAGTGCCAGGAGTTTCGATGGAGTGACCTTTGCCTTGTTTTGAGGTTTACTTGCCTTTCAGCGGGTGGACATGAGTCCCTTGGTCCACAGCTTTGGTCCAACCATCTGAAATTCACCCCACGCGTGTCCTTGATGAGGTTGGTAGACCATCAATGGTCCTGGTTGACTTGGTGGCTTCATATTACCCATTTTCCCAGAACACCCATGAATTTTACGTTAATCCCCACTAGGGCCACCCACGTTCACAAGAGGACACCTACCACCCATTCCCCAGAAGGACACCTATCAACCACCCATTCTCCCAGAAAGACACCTATCTCCCCATTTTTCCAGAAGGACACCACTCCCCATTTGACCGTTGCCAGTCATCTTGCGGTTTCCAGACCCTCCACGTCAACCAACGCTCTCGCTCTAGGCGGCGCCCGGTCGACCCTGGCTTTTGCAGCCGCCTCCCTGCGTGGCTTGGACGAGCTTTTGCGTTGGCCGGTTTGGTTCCCGGTTTCCATGGGGCGTTCCTTTGTTACTACAACCTATGAACCATCCCCTCTGGTTTCCTTTAACAGGGCTCCTTAAACGATACATGTTGCCCGTTTGAAACATGTTTTTTCCCACCAACATACAGGGACACCGCCATTTACAAGGCAATGTTCAGGTGTATAATCTAAGGATCCCTGTTTAAGGAAATGAGACATGGAGTGGCCCTGTCAAAACCATCCATGCCCCTCTGGTCTCCTTTCGGGGAATCCCCCTTTCCGGTTCATTCCCACCGGGATTCCTGGTCCTTCCCTAGCTACCTGTCGCACCGGCAAGTACCCTCCCACCCTTTTCACCTGGAACCTGACGTTCGGGACCCGGTCCCTTTACAGGGAGAATGTTGCAAACCACCCGGCCAGGGTCCATGTCAATTGGTGGGAGGGTAAGGATTTTGTAAAAATAGGTGTAGCCATCTTAGTAGAACAAATGTTGGATGGGTTCGGGGCGCTGCCCAAATGGCTGCTGTGCGGACCAAACACAAATGCTACCGATTCCCGCTTTTACCCTCCCACCAACTTGCTGATTACATATGTTGACTGCAGTTTACGTTGAGCGACCGCTTTAGAGGGCATGATTGGCGACCAAGGTAGGACGTTAACCCACTGGAGAATTACTTCATTTCGTTGCTCATCGGATCAGGGCTGGCCCTTTATTAGGATCGCAACCCCCGATAAGGCGTCCGCTTTGAATATAGAAAGCGCAGGGGTCCTTGGGTCTGGAGGGCAGCACTAGCAACCCACAGGATCGAGCTACCAGTCAGGGGCATTCGTCGACAGTATCTGCTAGGACAGGTCTTGAGATTCAAATGTTTAGGTGCATTGAAAAGAAGAAAATCAATAATGTTGTCAAATTTGCCCATTTGGAAGACTGCCGAACATGGCCGCGGTAGCACTTGCAAGGCAAGGTTGGCGCCACTGTCATAGCCTAGCACCGCGGGCACTGCCTAAACAGTTCAAGCACGCAAACAGGCGCAACGGGCAGGCAGGCGCACACACACACACACACACGTCATCAACCTCCCTGGCTTCGTGCCTGGGGATTTCTCTATCTCTTTGGAGGCTAAATGGGTGTGGGTCAAAAATAGGTACCCAGAATGGAGCCCGGGTAAATGGAAACAAAACCTAACACCTGTGGTCCCCTGGTGGTTTGATTTTGACCCAAATCAGACAGCGCCTCAAAATGGAGCTCTTCACCAAAAGGCAAAAGGCAGTTGTGCGCTTCCGCCACATGAGCCTTGCCCACTACCAACAAATCAACTCTTCGGACGCGCGGTGGCCGTAGTACCTGCCCCCCCTTCCTACCTTGTGGCAATTGGTATCGTTTACTCTTTTTTGGTTTGTGATTACTTGGCTGCTGGTGCGTTTGGAAGCCCTGACTTTTGGGATGTGGGATTGGTGCATTGGGCGATGATTTTGGCTTCTTTCAGCGGATTTTCCTGTGGCCCCCCGGCGCAGCACCCGCGCCAAATAGGGCGATGTCTCGAAAATACCACCAGAATCATCCGCTAGGAGGTCCCTTCATTTCAGCTTGGGAAGGGCAGTCATTTGTGACGAGCCCCAAGAGTTTGCTCCCATGCGTTGCAAGCTGCCAGAACCTGCGACGCGACAGTGAATGACTCGACAGTGAATCCAGGCATTACCTCAAAATCAGGGAGGGCCCGCAAACTGAAGGAGCAAACGCGAAACAAGGGACGGAAAGGCGACAAAGTACCCTCAGTCGACTATCTTTCAGAAACACGGCCTGGTTCTCTTTTCTTTTCCCTTCCCTTTCCCTTCAACCTCTCCCCCCCAAAAAAAAAACCAACAACCCCAAGACCCTCCCCCCCCCAAGACCCCCCAAGTGGCTACAGACCCTCCCCCCACTTGCCCGCCTTCGGGCCGTAAGGCTCGGATCCTCACTTCTTACTGGCCGCCTTGGCGCTGGACAGCGGCGCGCTGGCCTACGCCACGGAGGACGCGCGCCATACACTTCCATTTGCTTAAGTTGTGTTTCTTTATATATATATATATTTGTTTCCCCTGTTGGTTTCAAGGGAATGTATCACTACTGGAAACATGTTTTTGTTTTTTAGTTTTCCCTGTTGGTTTCAACAGGGAATCTATCACTACTGGAAACATTTGTGTTTTTCCCAGGGGTCTTAAGCAAATGGAGGTACATAGGGCACTGTGCTGTGGCCGACGGGGCTGCTCAAGGCGAAGATGTTTGTTTTTTTCTTTTTCCAATTCGGAGCTCCCCCATCTAATAGGAAATCTTAATCAGGGTTGGTAGTCGAGGAGAGGAGGACCAAAAGGACAGGAGAATGTTCGCCAAAAATGGTGGCGGGAGTAAAGCCGCGGTTTGAAGAATGTCCACAAAAGGGTCCCAGTTGAAACTTACACAGGAGCAAGCAAAACAAACAAAAGATTGAAGTCCTGATACCACAATGCCCTTACAAGCAAGACCGGGACGAAAACGAGAAAAAAGAGGAGGAACATCAATAAACAATGACAAAGATTCTGTTCCAGATGCGAAGGGTTTCCCAGGCCCCAACATTCTCATTGCACATGGTTTATCGGCAAATTCGATTCCCCGAGGTATTTCGGTTTTCAGCAGTGTTTTGTTTCTCGGGTTTCTTTCGGTTTTGAAGAGGTTCTGGAACACCATGCTGGAGCCACAATGCCCTCCTCACAAGCAAAACCGGACAAAAAGAGACAATAAAGCGAAGGAGAAAGAGCAAACAACAAGAGAACGAGAGAAAGAAGCAGCAAAAGACGAAGAGAAGAGAAAAGACAAGGAGAAAGAGAAAAATAACGTGGGAGATAGAGAGGGGGAATAGAAACGTGCTCCCAACTAGAGTTCTTATATGTTTGAGTACGCACGTAAACATGCGTCTAGCGTAAAAAAAGCCTTTCAGCTTATTTCTTGCATATGTTTAGCATAGTTCTAGCATATCTAATTTGTTTCTCAACCATTTTAGATTGCTTCTAGATGTTGGAAGGTGTCCAACGCATGCCCGGTGCGACACTAATATGTTTTAATTGTCCACCATTGCAGACTGCCAACAAACCTAGTTGGTGTTTGTTGTTTTTGTTTTTCTTTTAACTGTATGGTGGACATGCTTTCTAGTGGATGCTGTGTTTAGTCTGTATGCAGCGCGCTTCTAGCATATTCCTAGCAAAACCGTACTCGAGCTGCATTCTGGACCATTTCTGCACACGCCCCAGAGCTGAAAAAAGCCCGAAGATACGGGGGACGCCCGCCTCTCCCAAAATGGGATAGTTTCCATCGGCGCCTGGTCAAACCAGCCCTTGAAAAAGCCACCCTTAGAAGATAAGAACACCCACACGGTGGGACTCACCAACAAACAAGTTGTTGCCCCTTGCATCGGGTAAGCATTCCCAGTTCTGATTTTATGTCTTTTGAGACTCTGGTGGTTTCCCTGTAAACCACAAGTTTCTAGTCTTTGAGGATGCCACTTTAGACGCAACTAGAAAAAGGTTTGACGCACACCACGGATCTGCGTCAATTCAGCTCTGGCTCGCGAAGTGTGGCTCAGCTGGGGTTTCGCAGCTGTTGGTTTTTTTTCTTTGCATCCAGGCGGCCCAAAAAATGGTCCCGCTGTTTCGAGCCGCGGCCATGTGACATTCATACTTCGAAACCAGGGTTGAAACCATTCTTTGTTGGAATTTTACAAGGGACTCATCAGCAACCAGGGTTTCTGAAGTGGTGCGAAGTGGATTTCATCTCTGAGGGTCTTTGTATTCCACCCTGGGATTACACCTTGGGAAATGACCCAGAATGGCTCAAAATAACACAGCTTTATCCGGAAATGTGCGATCTGTGGGGTCAATGGTCAATACCCAGGTTTATTCCCAGGGTGTGATACAAAAACCCTCAGATCATCCATCCACAGCACCAAGTTGGGCCCAGCAAAGTGGGGCGCCGGACCGCAGCAAGGAGCTGCAAAAGAACGAGGACTTTGTGCTGGCGGCAGCGGCGGCCTTAGGACTTCACACGGCCCGACCCACCAGACCCACCCAAACACCCCATTTGTTGAAGGATACTAGGTCTCCCAGGATCGCCCTGTCTCACCCCTTTTTTGGTTGGGAGGGTTCCCCTACTAAAATAGACTACAGAAAAACATCGGGTGCCCCTTATTCAATCACCCGAATTGGCTGTGGGTTAAAACCCTGGTGAACATCAACAAATCGGTGGTACATGGGTGTTCATCCGCCCCAACATGGAGGCATAGGTTGTGGCCCATGGCCAATTGGCCCATTGGTTGAATGATATGATGTCAACCCCTCATTTCCAATGGAGGGTTTTGCCGTGGGAAACCTTGATTTGAGAAAATATCCGCTGCAATTTGTTGACAAGTATTGTGAGTAGGGCCCCCTTACACCTCCCTCTTCCTCCCTTGCAATCTGTTCAGCGCTCGGTTTTTCTCCGACGCGTGTGTTTTGTTTTAGGTTGGACTCCCCAAAAATAGGTCTTTGTTGGTTTTCCTTTCAGACCACAAAAGGGGTACCAGCTCCCCAGAAAATTAACGTGCCCAGGTTTCCCCTTGGCAGGTTCCAACATTAGCTTCTCCCCAGATCAGGTCGAATGGGAGCCGGGAGTTTACTGGCTTACCCATAAAAGTTCATATTGCGCAAAACCAATCACGAACTCACCGGTCGGGCGAAAAACGATCTCTAAGATGAAAGTTTCCTACTTTAGTCTTCTAATGCTTTTCACCCTTGCACTTGCGTACACCAAACCGGAAGAGCCACAAAAAGCAGTGACCCAACAAACTCTACTGTTGGTTTTAGCTGGGATATGCACCATGGTCAAAGTTTCTTTTGTTTTTTTTGGGGGGGTTGTGAGGTATGGTCATGGACCCTTGCGCAGATAGGGTCATGGACCGAGGCCTTTGGGTGTCCGAACGTTTGCGGAACAAATCCCCTTTCGCCACCATGAACCATCGCAAGCCATCCGGCACCATGCAAATGCTGGCCCCTTTTTCTCTTAACCCACAATCTTCCTCTTCCGTTTTTGCTCCCCTCCCAAATCTTCCCATAACTCCACTTTTCCCATGGCCTTTGACTACCAAGTGCCAACACAGAAGTTCACATTGTTTTCCCAGATATGTATCCTCTTTAATTCGTTGGTCATGAAATGTCATGAACCGATTGCCCTAACTTTGACAAATTCCGGTGCCAATGTCAGAAACTGGGGTGGTTTCCTTTTAGCCCACTTCGGAAATGACCTGGATGGTAAATACTCGGGGCCAGAACGTGAAACCAAAAGGAACACCGTTGCGGTTTTCCATTTGAAACGGTCCCCAAACAAAAGGACACACCCATGCTGACCTTCTGAGGTCCTGGTTTGGACCATCCTTTTCGTCAGGTTCCATGTTCATTCGAGAAAAAAAGGTATAAACTTCAAGCATTGGAAGTGGTATGCATAAGCATGTGGTATACCTTGTTTTTTTGCACCATGCAGGCAAGGTTTGGGGAATCATGCAGTGCACATATATATATATATATGTATATTGCATAAACATACGTTATGCCACAGCCAGGCACTGTGGGCCAGTGCCAGCATCAAGCAGTAGCTGTAGTCTGTTTGGCCCATGCATATCATTGGTTTGCAGCAAACCAAAGAAATGCACGAGCAAGACACACTATAAGCTGTTCTTACATGCGTCATGCTACATGGGTAGTTGCACCACATGCCACATGGTTGGCTTCAGCATATGTTGAAGCATGCACAAACCTTTGTCCTCATGGTGCACCAACAACAGTCCTTAGCCTTGCGTCGATGACGCTGTATCACATTGTTGCAGCAACTGGGGCGCGGCCCACGTGCAGGGAGCTTGAGTCTGCTCTGGTGTGTTCAGGAGAGCTGTTGAGAAATTGCTGGGAACACTGTTGATGCAAAATGTTGACAAAATGCTGGGATTCCACTTTCGCAGCTCAGCAGTGAATGCATATGTGCTTCACATACACACTTGTAAATGCTGGCAGCGTTGGCAGCATGTTGAGTCAGGCCTATTTGCGTAAAACACCACACCCTCACGCAAACAAATGATGCGCATGGCATGCTCAGGCAGCGTGCCAACTTCTTTGCAAATTGTGGCTGGAGAATGAATGGACATTGACATTCACACACTGTTCTTACAACCTGGACAAGCTGCAGCTGAGCCAAAACGCGACGCCAGCCTCGCAAGTTGAGCAGTGCAAGATCTGCATCATGTGCTTGGCAAATGCGCAAGCACTGCTTGCCATACTTGAAATGCCTGGCCAGCCACTTGCGCCTGGCCTTGGAGCAAGTCGAGGGGCTCATGGCACTGTTTTGCCCAGGGCTCGTGGCTCACATATTGCAAAATGAGCATGGCGGCAAATTGCGCGTGGTTCTGCCCACCCCCCTCTCAACAGGATCAGAGTGTTCTCGGATTAGTGTTTGGAGGAGCACAGGACCACTGGATGTACACAGGCAAGCTCTTCAAGCCAGAAATTTACTGGTCCCACATCTGCGCCAGAATCGGCTGCACTTGCTCGGATGGGGAGTCAAAATGCCTCAGTTGGCAAGGGAGAGGGGGCAGGGCGGGCACACAAATGACCAGCAACAAACTGCGCAATGAGCCATTGATCCAAAGTCACTCCCAGCATTCCCTGCAGCACTTGCCCTTGCAGCCTGACCATTCTTGCGCTGGGCCAGGTGAGTGACCTTGCAGCTGATGCCTCCGCCTCAGCATAGCGTGTAGCGCAGACAAAGGCAACTGGGAAACAGTGCTTAGCAACACAAGCTGAGGTACTTGGGAAACGTTTGCGGGCATGGTTGAAGAACAGCTGAGAAACAGTTGGCAATGTAGTTGAGAGAGTTGAGACACGGCCGGAAAAGAGTTGGTAGACAGTTGATAATGTAGCTGAGAGATATTTGGGAAAGAGTCCAGAACAGTTGAGCCCGCCAGAAACAATGGATGGGTCATGGCGCCTTGAGACCCGGACCGTTGTGGCCATGGAGGGGGTGAAGACCGACAAGCTGTGGACTCCAACCCAAAAGCAGCTGCATGGTTCCACGTGGCTGCTGGTCTCGAAATGGGACCGCGGCTTTGTGAAATTTGTCAAAGGAAAGGCCCTGAACTTGAAGAAGGGGGGACGTGGGGCTGATTGTAACGTCGCTTTTTTGGACGAGCTCAAGCGGCGTCGCCAAGAGGTTTGTGACGACTTCCTCCAGCAGGCCTTGCAGCCGCCCGAGGAGGCCAATGACAATGCCCCGCGCAAGAAGCCGACCGCAGCTTGAGCTTTGATGAGCACGACACACCTGGCTCTCAAAAGCTGGAGATGCGCATGCTGACGGAAAGCCTGGGCGAAAACAAATTCTGGATTGAATTCACAGAGCCCAACCTAGAGTTCCTCAAGGCAGCATGTCTGGCCTCCGGGTCGGGCAAGACGAAGACTTGCAGGAAGCACGCCCAAGATGATCAGGGAGAAGATGCATGGCCTCGTGTTGATATCCGTAGGTGCACTCGGCATGTGCATCTGTGCATAAGCTTTGGCTGTATATACAGAAACAGCTTGCAGTTGTCGAGCGTGCTCACTTGGTGCCATGTGTCTCGTTGTTGCGCACGCTTTGTTTGTTGTCAGGAGTTTTCTTGGTTTAAGGCGCAAGGCACTTCAGGGCTCAGGGCATAGCATGGACTTCCTGCTGGGTGAAGTCGGGGAGCAGGACCTGCACTCACACGTCCGTGCATGTTTCGTTCCCCTTTTCATTTCCACTCCTTCCCTGGCTGCCAGGATGATGACTTTCTTAACTTCGAGCAGGCCGGGCTGCTCTACACTTTGAAGCAGACGCAGGCAGGGTGCTCGCAACCCTGCATTCCACTGCAGTCCATGTGAGCCCCGCATTGCCCGCATCGTCCATCAAGGCAGACTGTCCAGCACCACTGCACTGGAAGCTCAATGAAGCCACACCAGTGCAGCATGTTGTTGAGTTGTGTCCTTGACGTTGCTTTGCCTGCTTGCGTCCACGGTAGGCCTATGCCTCTTCAAAAGCAACGAGGCCACCATGGAACCTCCTGCCAAAGGCTCGTCTGCCAAAGTTTCGCCTGGCACGTACGCATGCGTCATTTTGCCAGGATGGATGGTGCTCTGCCGGAACCGTTCGTGGAAGCCATCAACTTTGTTTCGCGAGGATCGTCCTTGCTCTTGCTCTTGAGCCATCACTCATGTGCCAATTCTGCCAGGCTGCCCTTGAGCAAGAATTTCTCCCTGAAGCTGTCAAAGAGGATGTGAACGAGAAGGCGGCATGTTTGAGAAGCCGGCTAAGATTTGCAGGCAACATTTCAGCCCCATGTCATGAATGTGTGGTCCGTTTGGAGGCTGCTGAGTCAGATGCATGGGAGGAGGCACCAGCGAGGATTCTTTCATCTATCCTTGATGCTGCCTAAAATTGAGAGTGAGCAGCCACCTGAGGTTGCAAGCGAGCAGCCACCAGCTGAAGAGGATTGTTCTTGTTTGCTTTTTTTGCTGAAGCGCAGGGAGAGCTCTGCATTGTGCCTGCAGGAGCACATGGAGGAGCCCAAGCAAGACCATGCGCAGCCCCCACACGACCCCTTCCGCCACGGAGCGATTTTGCAGGCCTCGGGATTTGTGTCATCTGCATTTAGGTCGTGCAGCCCTTTAAGATTATGCGCGCAATGCCGAAGGGTCAGAAGGCCATCTCAAGACTTCGATCTTTTTTTGGTTGCAAGCGCGATCCACTGGTCACTGCTGCAGGCACCTTGGTCGAAGAAGCGCCCGCGCGAGGACGAGGACGTGGCCATCCCTGACAGCCGGGCCGAATCCGTTCTAAGAGAGGCGTGCGAGATTTGGTGTCAGGTGTCATGACGCCGGACAAAGCAGGCCGTGGAGCACACATCCGCGGATTTGTGGATGCGGATGGCACCATGTGGCCGTGACTGCCTCAGCGCGCTCACCTGCGTATGAAGGGGCGCAGATGTTCTTGTCCTGACAGGCCGGGGGCGGGACGCTCCAGGGCACGCAGCCGTGCAGGCAAGCAGATCCAAGCTATGCGAGCGCAGGCCCCTTCCAATGCCAAAGGCTAGTTCACATATTTGTTTGGCTCAGGCCGCGCAAGAGCGAAGCAATTCGATCATGGAGAAAAGCCTAGATACCGCGCCCGGCTTATTTGCTGTTTAGGGGACATTCGACGTGCGTGATGCCCAGATGTGGAAGATGGCGGACACCATGCGCATGAAGCAGCGCATGGAGTTCTCTTGGGACCAGCAGGCCAGGCATCTCACTGCGAGCGAGCCCAACCGGCCCTGCTTGATAGGCCAGATCCTCACGATCCAGCAGCGCGTGCGAGCCTCAAATCCATTTGTTCACACAACTCACCAACGATTCGGCTGCAGGCCGCGTGATGGCCCCTGACTCCGAAGATCAGACGAGGCAGACGGCTGTCTATCGTCTGATTTGGCGCTTTGTTCAAGGTGTCTGGCAGTGCTTTTTGGAATTCCAAAAGCTGTGGTTAGGGTACCTTGAAACATCAGCCTTTTATCACTTCACATACCGTGATATCGGATTGCCTGCGCCAGGCCTTCCAGATTTGATGAGAGCACTCCGACAGTGGCGCCTGAAAACAAGAAAGTGGCAGGTCCTTTTGATTTACACTTTTGGGGATGAGGACGAAATATTTTCGATGTAGATCAACTTATTTGGGGTGGTTCGGAGTAGTCCATGGTTCGCTTATCCCACCAAAGCTGGTTTGCATTGTTTGGTCCCAGAACCTCATCGGTCCACCAACATTTGGGTTTGGCCGAGCAGGAATGCGACACGATTTGTGGGAAGCTGGGGTTGGCCGAGCACAAAGAACAGATAGATCAAAATGAGTGTGTGGCAAGGCCGAGCACAAAGAACATATAGATCTATATAAGTTTGGGGTTGGCTGAGCGCAAAAATATATAGACCTATATCAGTTTGGGGTTGGCTGAGCACAAAAACATATAGATCTATATAAGTTTCGGGTCGGCTGAGCGCAAAAACGTATAGATCTATAAAAGTTTGGGGTTGGCTGAGCACAAAAACATATAGATCTATATAAGTTTCGGGTTGGCTGAGCGCAAAAACATATAGATCTATATAAGTTTGGGGTTGGCTGAACACAAAAACATATAGATCTGTATAAGTTTGGGGTTGGCTGAGCACAAAAGAACATGTAGATCTATATAAGTTTGGGGTTGGCTGAGCACAAAGAACATGTAGATCTATATAAGTTTGGGGTTGGCCGAGCACAAGGAACATGTAGATCTATATAAGTTTGGGGTTGGCTGAGCGCAAAAACATATAGATCTATATTTATGTTTGGTCACCAAGTCTTACTTCGACATTGGTTTGGCCACGATGAGGTCGTGCTTTGTGCTGGCCTGGGTGTGGAAAAGTCAGTAAACATAATCTTTGCCACCAAGTGCCCCTCAAGATCTTTGGAACCGGACGGGCTAGTTTTGCCGCTCAAGCCCAAGCCAAGTTTGCTTCAAAGGTCACCTCATTGTTTCTCGAGAGAAACCCAGTAATGCAAAGGAGCATCTTTCCTCGGTCTGCGTGTTAAGATGCTAGTGGATCAGGAGACACTTATATGTCTGAACAGGTGTTGATGAGATCCCCAAATTTTGAGCCCCAGCAAAAACGTCAATGAATGAATGCAAGGCTGGACACACAAGAGAACGCCTCAACTGTTAACACACCTTCGCAGACCACTTGTTAAAATTACAACATATCTCTGTGCTTGCGTCTGGTGTTTGGTTTTGAACCCTTTGCATCATTTGTGGAAGCGGTTTGATTAAGTGGTCTCTGACTGGTTTGCAAGGCCTGCGCTTTCGCCTTGTGGCAACCCAGCCGCATGACAGCGGCAGCGGTTGAAAGTTGAACTTGTCTATGGGTAACCGTATCACTTTGCAATTAGTGAATTGCTGCTGCTTCTCAGGACGTGGCGCGCCACCTATTTTCAGTCAACCAGTCCGAGCCAGGTGTGATGTGATGCAAAATGGTACGCGTCGTCCGCACTCTGCCATCCGTGCCCACACAGTTGCAGTCATGTTTTTCCCAGGCAGTGCGTGGCTGGTTTTTGAGGGGGTTTTGGGCGTTCTGTGCACTCCAAGTAGAAGTGTGGATTCGGGCAGTCCAAAACAAGTGGTACCATGCGATCCCAGCTACGGCATTGTTGTAGAGCTCTAACGCAATCTGGCTTCAGTTTAGAGTTAGCCTGCTGGACAAGTTGACCAGCTTCAGGTGACTGTCCTCATCAAGGGCAAGCAGAGCCTGACATCACCGTCAGCCCGCTTGTGGACACCATGGGCACACACCCGGCCAATCCAGAGTGATTAGCCCAGGCAAGATGCGCCTGGCCTTGCTGCTGCGCGCCTTGCGCCAAGGCAAGGATGTTTGCATCGAGGACATCTTGTCGTCAAGCGTGGTGCGCAATGCTTTTATCGGGGCGAAAAGGCGCGCGCTGCAGTCACTGCTCATTTGGCGCCAGCGTCTGCTGTCGGGTTAGACTTTTGTGCTAGCAGTGGTTTCGCCAGCGCCAGACATCCTCGAGCACTTGGACCCGTTTAGGATTCCTTTTCAACTAATGTTTCATTTCCTTTTGGGAGCAGAAACATGCAAGTCCTATCCCACTTGCTGTGGGTTGGGAATGAGGGAACCCCAACGACCGATTTTGTGTTGCATGCGAGTGGCACCCTCCACCCGAAAATGTGCAGAGCGCTGACCATTTGAAGTGCTCGCTGGCAGGCAGCGGCTCGCCGGGGATTTCGGTAGCGACAGCAGCAATGGCCACGCCGGCAGCTCAATTCCAGCAGGAGCATCAAGCTGTCTGCAGCTTCTTGCTGGCGCAGTCAAAGGTCTTGGGCAGCGGCGCCGCGAAGGTTCAGGCTGCCCAGTCCGACTCTCTGGCGCTCAAGCTTGGGGCTGTGTCCATGAACCACGCTGAAGCTGTTCAACTGACAGAAGCAGTGTCAGCAGGGCCATGGACAGATGAGCAGAAGGCTGCCCTGGCCAGCGCCATGGAGTGGGGTCAGGAACAGGGCGGCAGCGCAGGAGCGCTCAGGTCTTGAACTGCTTCAGTTCATACCTGCGGGCTGCAGACCTGGATTTGCTGCGCTCCTCGGCAGGGCTCAGCATGAAACTTCACTGTTGCGTGGAGCTGTGCTTGCAGATCGGCTCCTGCCCAATGAGCCCAGGATCGGTGGCGTCATCAAGACGATCGCTGCGCTTGGCTGCGATGCCCTTGGAGATGCAAACTATTTTCTCAGCGCTGTGCAGGAGTTCAAGCGCTTGCTGCGTGCCCGCTCCAAGAACTTCAAGAGTATAGTCCACTTGTCAGAGTACCCGGCTGACCCTGGCGCCTTGCCTCCTAACTCAGAAGCTGCCCCTGCAGGCGTGCAGTTGGCTCTCCCAGCCAGTTCTACGGGCGCAGCGCCGTTGCGCAAGAGCGCATCTTCGGTGAGGCCACAGGCCTTGCAAGGCATGGCGCCACTAGCAGCTGCTTGCAGTCAGCCAGGCATGATGCAGCTTCTCTCCTTGCTCGCTGGGCAGGCGGTGCGAGGTGATGTGGTTCACACTTGCCTCCATACGTTCCAAGAAAGTGACTCGCCTTGGCGGCATGTCTGTCCTGTGGCGCTTCCTCATCGACACTTTTTTTCTCCACACACTCGATGAGGGAAGGATTGCTGCTAGATAGTGACACTATGATGTTTGCGGGCCTTGGCGCCATGGTCTCCGATGAGGCGGCCTTGAAAGCATCCCTGGCTTCAAAGGGTGCTGCGGGGACATTGATGTGTGCCCACTGCAGCAATTGCGTGACTCGAGGGCTGGATGCTCATGACAGGCATGAGCGCTTGGTCAAGCTCACAGAGACAGACTTCTCCAAGTTCGTCCCACATACAAACGAGTCTGTGGCCGCAATCGTGCAGCACTTGGCAGCTCAGAAGCCGCTTCTTGGCAAAGTTGCTTTCGAGAAGATGGAACAGTGCCTCGGATTCAACTTCGAGCCACGTGGGCTGCTGAACCACCCAGCCCCAGGACATCGGATGCTCGAAACGGCGCCTGGCCAGAATCAGAATGAGGCTTTGTTGCTTGAGGCGCTTTGCCCATATCTTTGCTTTGTCCGATGCAAAGAATATATGAGACGTTGACGGCCGGCGGGGGGGGGGGTTATATATTTCTTTTTGCTCTGAGGTGATGTTTGATTGGTTTCACATCTACCTCGTTCACGGTAGGTCTGCTGCTGGGTCGCTTGGCTTTGGCGGGTCACCCGAGTTCCAGGATAGCTGCCTTCATCAACCAGTTTGTTTGGCCTGCCCAATTCCGTGGGGCCGCCCAAAGATGCGCTGACCAAACGAGCCGGCAGTGACCCGTTGAAGTGCAGCGCCAGTGAGACTCTGCACATCACACAGGTCATCCGGGTATATTTGCTGGCTTATCTGGGAAAGGATATGTTGGAGGATCTTCGAAAGCCTTGTGAAAGCTTTCTGCGGTTGAGATCCGTTCTGGACCGCCTAGAGGCCCATCAAAGAGGTGAGGGTCTTACCCCAGAAGTTTTGGAGACCGCGATCTCTCACCATCTGCAGGCTTTTCTCTCCGCACACGGACCAGACCCCTGGACTCCCAAGTTCCATATGGCCCTGCATTTGCCGTCCTTCCTCAGGAAGCACGGTTGCATCATCAATTGCTGGTGCCATGAAAGGAAGCACAAAGCCATCAAGCAGTTTGCAAACCGGCTTGACACTTCGAAGCAGTGGGAGAAGGGGCTCCTCATGGACGTGCTCCACCGTCATCTTGATGCGCTGCAGAAGGAAGACTCCATGCCACAGACTGCTCCAGGCTTGTCACGTTCGCATGCGGCCCCAGGCAAACTCAGAACAGCTCTTGGGCACGCAGGAGCCTGTTCTCGCTGCAGTCGAGGCCATCCATGGTAGACTGTTTGGCGTGTCCCGGGGCGACGTTGCCCTTGCCAGACACGAGGGGGCATGGGTGGTTGGGAACGTTTGGTTCCACGTTCAGGTCGGCCCTACGTGCTTGACATGCATGACTGCGCGGCAGCACGTGGCCAAAGACATGTACACAGTGACTCATGAACCTTTTCTGCTGCACACAGACAGCATAGTTGAGTCCATGCCCTATAGCCAACAAGGCAACGCTGCCATAGATTTGGTGCCTGGGCACGCGCTCCGAAGCGCTGATTTGGGAGAGCGTGTGGCATGATTGCACAGAAAAAGATGCGTGCCCTGCGTGCGAGCGCGAGCACGAAGCTGGCAGCCCTGCGATTGATTTTGCTTGAAAGCCGAATTTCGTGTTGCAAGTCTCCCTAGCTGAGCAAGACCTGTTTTGTGTGGGTAGGTACTTAGCCTACATAGGTAAGTACACATGCAATTGCCTTCACACACATATAACTACATGTGCATCATAGTAGGCCAGCTCAACAACATACAAATGAATACTATGTCCAACATGTTACATGCTGCACATGCAGTACATATAGCCACACATGTAGAAGTTATAACTTGGCTTGTCAAACTTATATCCGTGTGTATATGTCAGCGAAGTCCAACAAACACTTACCAAGCACGCGCCCCTTCAAGTGTTCGGAAATGGAAGCGGCGTGTGCTAAGCATGTCTGCTTGCTGGGGTCACATGGGAACTTGGGATTATCAGCCAGCTCGAAATTCTGGAAGCAGTGCTGCGGCATTTTTGCTTTAGTTGCGGCGTTTTGTTGTTTTGCGGCTGATTTTCTGGAATGCGGCAGGAATTCCCGCCCTAACGCATTGCGGCTTAAATTCCTGCCGCAAGAAGTTCCAGGTATGCATTTATCATGTTATGCTGCGCGCGTTTCTCTGGGAAAATGCAGGGTGTTGTTGTTTGACAAAAGGGGAAGACTACAAAGGGAGTAAGCATTGTAATTGCATTAGCTAAAGCATTCGTTCTGCCGCAGTAAATATGGTAATGGTTTGAACATTGTAAAATAAATGCACGAACTGCCAAGAGCTCCCACCCTTTCCAATTCACAAATTGTATTTATTCTACTTACCCATTCCAGTACTCTAAAATCATGAAATCAACATGTGGGTTTCTCTTTTCTCGCCCTCTTTACTTGTTGGCCTTTGGATACTTGATAGGCGTTGATATCGCGTCAATTTGTTTATTGCATGTTTTCACTTTGCTTCCTTCCATGTTTTTTTGACTTTGCCACTTTTGAATTTCAAACAAAGAGTTGCGTATGCAGCTAGCCGTGTTAAAGAACGGCAGTGCATGATGGTGCGCTCTCTTTAATTCTTGTCCTCGTTCCTTGTGGGGCAAAGAGGATTTGGGTGAAATGATAGCATATCAATTTCTTGCCTTCACATTTTCACTTTACTGCCTTTGGTACTTGAGCCAATGAGCTATATGCAACACATGTACATGTGCAACGCCAGCAGGGAGCTTTACAGGCAGGGTTGCAAACAAGGGGCTGGACATACGGCAAGCAGGGCTTTCGGCTTCTTTCCACAGCCAACAGGAAGCACAGTCGCTTTGCTTTGCGTCGCATCGGGGTCCATGCGACTGGAGGATTCACTTCATAATTTGGCTATTGCCAAGGTGTCTCCCAATGACGCGCTGATCGGGCGCTACGAGGGAGGCCTGGCATGAAAGGGAACTTGCCTGCTGGATGTTTCCGTTGCAGGTGTGCTGATGGAGGCGTACCTCATTTCTTCGATGGAGTTCCGAAGCAAATGTTGGAACTTGGAGGTGGGTTGTTCTCGGAGGCTTGCCTCCATCGCACGCACATCCCAGCCAGGCTGCTGCAGCACCTCCTGGCCTTTGAACGTGCGCTGGCAGTGCAAGACACGAAAAGGAACGCGCCTGCTTCTGACCTTTCGCAAAGTTTGAAGCTGGGCATGTCCAGTTCGCAAGTTCAGCGCAATTGCTGAGAACACACTGTAGGTCAGCAGATCCGCCATCTCTGAGCGCTGACCGTCAAGGGCGGCCTTGGGAGTTTATACGTTGAGTTCAGATTGAGAGGAAACATGGAAGTCCACCAAGAGGCGCCTGTGGTTATGTTTGCCTTCTGAACGCTAGCAGCCACAGGCAGGATAGGGTAATGTGACATGAATATGTTCTCCATGAGAGTTGTATGTTTGGGGACCCAACTCCTCTTCATGCCAAGCTAAATAGAACCGGACGGCTGCTGCTCAGTATCAGGCTTCCTTACACGCGCCGGCGGCTCAGCTCGCTGTGGGTTATTCTTCATGCTGCTTACCCTCTCCGGGCGGTTCTTTTGCTTGAGCTGGTTGAGATGGCTTGCGCATGAGCAGCAAGCTTGAAGCGCAAACCCTTGTTGCCAAAGCATGGCACGACTTGCAAATAGAAGCAAAGCCCGTACAGGCAGCTCTGGGTTTTCGTTGGCTTCAGACATGTGCATCTCTGAGGTCAACTCATCCACGACTGCTGCCCTGGCATGGGGTGTTTTGGGGTTGCCACAAGGCTCACAAATGGTGACAGGGTAACTAATTTAACGTGCGATTTGGCAAAAGTGCCTTGTTCTACGTCTTGTGGCACTGGTTGCCCCGCTTCTTCTTCTTCTTCTGCTTGTTCTTCTTCTTCTCATTCTTCTCTTTCTTCTTGTTTTCACTGCTGTGCTCCCTCCAAACACTGATCCGAGAACACTCTGATCCTGTTGAGAGGGGGGTGGGCAGAACCACGCGCAGTTTGCCGCCATGCTCATTTGCAATATGTGAGCCACAAGCCCTGGGCAAAACAGTGCCATGAGCCCCCTGCAACTGTCCACATTTTGCAGAAGTTGTTTGCATCCTGAAGTTCGACTTGCTCCAAGGCCAGGGCGCAAGTGACTGGCCAGGCATTTCAAATATGGCAAGCAGGGTTTGCGCATTTGCCAGCAAGCACATGATGCAGATCTTGCGCTGCTCAAACTTGCCTGGCTGGCGTCGCGTTTTGGCTCAGCTGCAGCTTGTCCAGGTTGTAAGCGCAGTGTGTCAATGTCCATTCATTCTTCAGCCACAATTTGCATGAAAGAATGCAAAGAAATTGGCATGCTGCCTGAGCATGCCATGCACATCACTTGTTTGCGTGAGGGTGTGGCGTTTTGCACAAATAGGCCTGACTGAACATGCTGCCAACGCTGCCAGCATTTTCAAGTGTGTGTGTGTGAAGCACATATGCATTCACTGGTGAGCTGCAAAAGTACCACCCCACTGAACTATGTCAAGCGTGCATGAAAACATTGATTGAGCATGCAAAGCAGAGTGATACAATGTCCGAAAATGAGCAGCATATTTACATATACTGCAAGAAGTGTGTGACCTGTGGCAAGCCATGAGAAGTGTGAGAGCTGTTGGAACTATGACCAGTGCGCCGGGATATGCAACAAGCACACCATGTGCAATGAGAACACACTTGCTATATGAGGCAGTGATTGAAGCTAGTTTTAAATTTCAATTTGCAAGAACTGTTAGAAAGGCCATGGAGAATGTGAGAACACCGCGTGAAATATGAGAAGTGCAAAACGTGAGAAATGTTGGAACCTGCCAACAAATACCATTAAACTTTGCAAAAAGCTGCGCAGCCACGTGCTAGAAAACATACACAACTAGGCGACAGTGTTACATGTAAGAACACAACAAATGATGCAATGACCACAGTGCTGAAGGCAACTGACAGAACTCAGGCAGGGACTAGCAGTGCTGTGGCGGTGGCTGGCTGGCTGGCCTGTGGGTGCGGGAGGAGCATCAACCACTTGTGAGGAAACGGCCTTTTCTCAACATTTTGCATCAACAGTGTTCCCAGCAATTTCTCAACAGCTCTCCTCTCCCAACAACTTCCCAACTACATGCGAGGGTGCAAGAACACACCAGAGCAGACTCAGCTCCCTGCGCGTGGGGGATGGTTGGTACTACTCCAAAACATTGGTCCAGTGTTGTTGGAGCAAGGTCAGCTAGGAACGCTTTTCTTCCCTTACTTTTTCGCACCACGTGTTGCTCTCCACCCACGCGCAAGTGCACTGAGCTTGTCAGTCGCAGCGATTTCGTAGGCCAGCCTCGCGTCTTGTCTGTTGCTTTGCGGCGCGCAGTGTGAATCACGTTTGCGCCTGTCAATGCCTGCGCAATCTGGCCCTCGCTGATCAGCTGAGGCAGAGCCTCTGCAGCTGCACTGGTGCGCAGGCTGCAAGAGAGCTTGCAGAGCCTGCTGATGTTGCATCGCATGCTTGCGGCTTTTGCTCTGTGGGCCTAAGTGGCTCCATTGCAGCAGTGTTTATGAAAAACAAGCTGCCCTGCAAGTCAACACAACAAGGGCAAGCTGCATCTGCGCGCACATGTAACTTGCCAGGCAGGCCGCATGTGTGGGCTGGGCTGCCATTGCGCTGGCGCTGGCCCACAGTGCCCAGCTCTTTGGCACAGTGTATGTATGTGGAATCTTTGTGGCTGAAACCTTGCCCGTGTGATTGTCCAAACATGAGGATGAAAGTTGGTGGAACGCATGCCTCAGCCCATGCTGAGGCCAGCCATGTTCCACATGGTGTAAATTCACACGCAGAATGAAGCACGCAAGAACAGATGTAGCATGTGTGTTCATGCATGCCTCTGGCTTGACGAAAGCCAATGAAATGCATAGGAGAACACGCTACAGCTACTGCTTGATACTGGCACTGGCCCACAGTGCTTGGCTGTGGCATAAGGTGTGTGTATATGGGGCATTTGTTCACTGCAGCTTTGTGTTGGCACAATTCCTACAACATTGCCATCGTGTACGCACAAACATGAGGACAAAGGTTTGTTCATGCTTCAACAAACGAGCTAGCCATGTGGCATGTGGTGCACATACCCATGTAGCATGACACATGTAAGAACAGCTATAGTGTGATATGGTTGGGCCAAACAGACTACAGCTACAGCTTGATGCTGGCGCTGGCCCACAGTGCTTGTCTGTGGCACAATGTGTGTGTATGCGGCATTTGTTCACTACAGCTTTGTGTTGGCGCAATTCCTACAACATACCATCATGTATGCACAAACATGAGGTTTGTGCATGCTTCAACATATGCTGAAGCGAACCATGTGGCATGTGGTGCAACTACCCATGTAGCACGACGCATGTAAGAACAGTTTATAGTGTGTGTTTGCTCGTGCATTTCTTTGGTTTGCTGCAAGCCAATGATACGCATGGGCCAAACAGACTACAGCTACTGCTTGATGCTGGCACTGGCCCACAGTGCCTGGCTGTGGCACAACGTATATAAGGAATAGTTGTGCACAGCAGGAGTCCCCAAACCTTGCCTGCATGGTGCAAAATTAGTATACCACATGCTTATGCACCGTGTACCACTTCCAATGCTTCAAGTTTATATGTCCAAAGGTTGTTGCCTAAAACGAAAGGAAACTAACCTGGCGCATGGAGTTTGGGTTGTCCTCATGACATGCTCAGCCCGGCGTACCAGAAGACTCAAATGGCAATCCTGCGCTGCCTGGAATCATTCGTAGGTGGTAGGCTCCTTCAGTATCATCAAAAAAGAGTTCCCCCCCTGCACCCAAAATCCACTGTGCTTCGTACCTGTCCAAAAACAATTACCAGTTCCAAGTACCTGTTGTGGATGGCTTTTGGGGGGTAAAAAGGGAGACCCTTATAACCAAAAGAGCGTCTAGGAAACGTAGCACCTACGAATGATTCCAGGCAGCGCAGGGTTGCCAGCGCAGGGTTGCCATTTGAGTTGAACCCAAACTCCATGCTCGCTTTGCTTACAAGTAAGGGGGAATGTCCAAGTCCAAGTACCTGCTTTTGGGTTTTTTTTCTCGGGCCTCCTTAGAACCAAGGGAGCCTTGACACGGTCGCTGGTGTGAGACGCCGCAAGGTCCGCGTCAACGGCCTGGCGCTCTTCGGGGCCGCCGGGGCGTTGAGGGCCTCGGAGGCCTTCGTGCGCCGCGCGGTGCGCGCGGACGGGCGCGCGCTGGCGGCGGCGGCCGAGGAGCTGCGCTCTCAAAAGGCCGGGGGGGGCGGGGTGGGGGTGGTTCTGCAAGTGAAATCGGATAGTGGGGTGGGGTTGGGTGGAGTTGGGGTGGGGTGGGGTCGGGGATGGTGGGGGGGGGAACTGGGGATGAGGGGGGGTGGTTTGTGGGGGGCTGTGAAGGGGTGTGGACTGGCGCCCCAACTCTATTTTGTGGACCGAATTCGGGGTTTGAAATTCATATTGGTGGCTCATCTTTGGGTACCCTTTTTGGGGTTGAAAGGGAAGCCGGGAATCCAAAGGGAAACCTACATTGTAAGTGTCAGAATACGGGGACCCTACAAATCCATTTGTTTGGTTTCAACAGGAGCCGCCATGGACCGAGCATTTTGAGGGTTCTCCTATTTTAAGACACACCCAGCTACCTACTGTATACATACATACGTATATATATATATACACATACATGGCTACGGGAGTTTCTCAAACGGATTCGGCCCCTTTGTGTGGTATTCAAAGGGAAAAGGAGACCAACCATGTAGACCTATGTTGATGTTATGAGAAGCCCCCATGCAGAAAGAAAGAGCCAAACGGAAAATGAAAAAGGCAAAGGATAAACACAAATAGTCGGAGAAGAACAAACAACGCAAAATGACTATGTTTGGTTACCTACGATGCTGAGCACTGGGACTCACCGTGAATGAACTTGCACGCTGCAATGCGGGCATTTGAGGCACTGAATGGAAACCAGACCAAAAGGCAACATACTGAAAGGACAACATACAACGTTTATTTAAGCACCCCCCATAATTTTGGGGCTCACTCTAACCCAGGGTAGTTTGAGGGTCCAGCTAGGAGTTCTAAGCCGCGGTGGCCTCAGAGCTTGCCAAGCATTCGATGCAACCCTCAATACCATTTCTGGCTTCTCTTCGAGTAATCTTCGACTTGGATGGCGCATTTTGAGTGCCCGCGCCTATGCTTAAGGGGCGCGTCTTATGGATTTTGGGTTTGATTTCAGCTGTTTGGATTGGAAGTTGCAGTGAGGTTTGGTTTTGGAGTGGGTCTTTTGGCCTGTCGGGCGTTGCGTAAGATTTTGTTGGGGCTTAGTTTGGGATTGTGAGTTGGGTTTGGGCTTAGCTTTGGTTTGTTTGCTTTGGTTTGCCTTTGGATTCCAGTTTGTCGGCTTCGCACTGGTTTGCGGTTGTTTTTGGGGGGTTGTTTCGGATTGTGTTGTTGTCCTGGTTTGTGGATTGAGTTCAGTATTTGGTTTTGAAATTGCTTGGCTTTTCCTCCGGCATGACGTTGACGCGTGGCCAAAGAAACATACTCCCCAATGGAAAGTGACCGACCCAGGATTCGGTTCCTAGGTAGATTGGGGGCCGGGCACATGCTGCATATGCTTGCTGAGAAACCACTTGGAACCAGGAACTCGGGAAATAGCTCGTGGATTGGGGAGCTTGGGTCCCTTTTTGTCTGCTATCGCCCACTGCGTGGTCCTGAGAATTCTGCACTTTGCCCGCCACGTTCGTTGAAATCCAACTAGGTGGTCTTTTAGGTTAGTTTGCCTGGAAATAGATGGCACTGGTTTAGATTGATTTTATCCCGTCTACCAGGGAAACCCAACTTTTTTTCAAAAGCTCACCTGTGTCTGCGGTGGTGGTTGGAGGGAGCCAAGGAGCTAGGGGTATCCAAATTTGCCTTTAAAGCAGGAGCTAAAGAGCTACCATGACAGCAAAGGTCACCCCAAACGGTGAATCCTTTTTGTTTCTGGTGTCCGTTCAAAATCGCCCCAAAAAGAGAGTTTTGCAGAAAACCTACCTCCCAGGAGGTCCCACTCTCCAAGAAAAGACCCACCAAAATGGCTTCGGTTTTCCTTCTGGTTTGCCTTTAACATCCCCCCCGTCCCCCCACCCAAAAAAGAAAAACAACAAAAGAAAAGAAAGGAAACACAAAAAATGGGGTACCCCAACAAAATCCCCCCCCCCCAAAAGAAAGAGGAGGAAATGCAAGAATTGGGGTGCCCCAAACAACAGAAACAGGACATCGTCCTGGCCGCTGTTTGCAGCCGCGGGGATGCCCTCACTTACGCCAGCGAGGCTGCCCAGGCGCTAGCGAAAAATTCCTCGAGCCGATATGGCTGTGGTTGTCAAAACCAATGGGGTCTCATTTTGGTTGGTAGGTGCACCACCCATTGAGGACCTATTTTAGTGGGGACTGGGATGTTCACTGGGGGTACGATTTGGATTTTGACCCATGGCCATATGAGGAAAGAACACCCTCTGCCTTGGCGACGGGATTTCCATGTCTTGGGGAAAGCAGAGGGGAAACACATGGGTTTTGAGGCCAAAGTTCTTTGTGGACAGGCGCGGTAAGAAAGGGTAGTTTCTTGGAGTATTGTGCAAAGGGGAAATGCCTCTGAAGCTCGACTCACGTCCTGCAAGAACATGACACAGGGTTGGATGAAGGGCAAAAGCATTTGAGTCCAACTTGGGCAACTTATTGTTGCCCTAACCATCTTGGGTCGACCTCTCCAAAGAGGTAATGATGCTGACAGTGACAGGACTTTTTATGAATGTTAGTTCCTCCATTCAAGGGCTCAGGACCCTTTGGACCTAAAAATGCTGTGTTTTTTTGGTGGGCCCGGGCTGCTTAAAGGGTAAAACCAACCTGTAAACCTAGATCCATATTAAACCAACATGCTAAACCAAACTGTAAACCTATACCCGTATTGAACCAACCTGAAGGCTAAACTAACCTAGAAACCTCTATAACATATTGAACCAACCTGAAGGCTCAACCAACCTGTGAGCATGTTAAACCAACCTTAATGCAGTCACACTGACCTAGCCACCCCCATACACCCATATACACACCCACACCTGGCCACAACCTACTGGTTTTCACCCAGCCCATGCTCATACCATGTTTCCAAACGCATACGCACCCACCCACACCCAAACCCACACCCCATACACCTAGCCACCTATTTTCAAAGGGTTTGGTTACAGGAAATCTACAGGAAATGCCCCAAACACTGAAAATCGGCTGTGTTCCTGTATAACTTCCTGTAATCCAACGCTTTGATATTTGCTGGGTGGGGCAGAAAATGGTTTAAGAAACAACCTTTACAAGGAAGAATCATCACAACCAGTGGCTTAAAGATGTTTAAACCAAAGGGTGGCACCCTGCCTATCTGGTTTTCACCCAGGGTTCCCCTCGACCTCTCTTTGTCCGCCAGGCGGACAAGGATCTGGTCCTGGCCGCCGTGAAGCGCTGGGCCCCGGCCCTGCGATGTGCGTCCCAAAGCCTGCGGGGGGATGCAGAGGCGAGAGGAATGCGATGCTGGAGTCGGTTTGTTTTGTTTGTCTGGCTGTTTGTTATTTGAGTCGGTGTGTTTTGTTTGTCTCTCTGTTGTTTGTTATTTGAGTCGGTGTGTTTTGTTTGTCTGTCTGTTGTTTGGTATTTGAGTCGGATTGTTTTGTTTGTCTGGTTGTTTGTGATTTGAGTCGTTGTTCTTGTCTTTTTTTGTCTGTCTGTTGTTTGTTATTTGAGTCGGTGTGTTTGTTTGTCTGTTTGTTGTTTGGTATTTGAGTCGGATTGTTTTGTTCGTCTGGTTGTTTGTTATTTGAGTCGGTGTGTTTTGTTTGTCTGTCTGTTGTTTGTTATTTGAGTCGGTGTGTCTTGCTTGTCTGTCTGTTGTTTGTTATTTGAGTCGGTTTGTTTTGTTTGTCTGTCAGTTGTTTGTTATTTGAGTCGGTGTGTTTTGTTTGTCTGTCTGTTGTTTGTGATTTGAGTCGTTCTTCTTGTCTTTTTTGTCTGTCTGTTGTTTGTGTTTTGAGTCGGTTTGTTTTGTTTGCCTGTCTGTTGTTTGTTATTTGAGTCGGTTTGTTTTGTTTGTCTGTCAGTTGTTTGTTATTTGAGTCGGCTTGTTTTGTTTGTTTGTCTGTTGTTTGTGTTTTCAGTCGGTTTGTTTTGTTTGTCTGTCTGTTGTTTGTTCTGTTTGAGTCGGTTTGTTTCTTTTTGTCTGTCTGTTGTTTGTTATTTGAGTCGGTTTGTTTTGTTTGTCTGTTTGTTGTTTGTTATTTGAGTCGGTTTGTTTTGTTTGTCTGTCAGTTGTTTGTTATTTGAGTCGGTTTGTTTTGTTTGTCTTGTTGTTTGTTATTTGAGACGGTTTGTTTTATTTGTCTGTCTGTTGTTTGGTATTTTTGAGTTGGTTTGTGTTGTTTGGTTTTCTGTTGTTTGTTATTTGAGTCGGTTTGTTTTGTTTGTCTGTCAGTTGTTTGTTATTTGTGAGTCAGTGTGTTGTGTTTGTCTGTCTGTTGTTTGTTATTTGAGTGGGTTTGTTTTGTTTGTCTGGTTGTTTGTTATTTGAGTCGGTTTGTTTTGTTTGTCTCTCTGTTGTTTGTTATTTGAGTCGGTGTGTTTTGTTTGTCTGTCAGTTGTTTGTGAATTGAGTCGGTTGTTTTGTTTGTCTAGTTGTTTGTTATTTGAGTCGGTTTTTTTGTTTTTGTCTGGTTGTTTGTTATTTGAGTCGGTTTGTTTTGTTTGTCTGTCTGTTGTTTGTTATTTGAGTCGGTTTGTTTTGTTTGTCTCTCTGTTGTTTGTTATTTGAGTCGGTTTGTTTTGTTTGCCTGGTTGTTCGTTATTTGAGTCGGTGTGTTTTGTTTGTCTGTCTGTTGTTTGTGAATTGAGTCGGTTGTTTTGTTTGTCTGTCAGTTGTTTGTTATTTTTGAGTCGGTTTGTTTTGTTTGTCTGTCTGTTGTTTGTTATTTGAGTCGGTTTGTTTTGTTTGTCTGTCAGTTGTTTGTTATTTTTGAGTCGTTTTTTTTTTGGGGGTTTTCTGTCTGTTGTTTGTTATTTGAGTCGGTTTGTTTTATTTGTTTGTCAGTTGTTTGTTTTTTGAGTCGGTTTGTTGTGTTTGTCTGTCAGTTGTTTGTTATTTTTGAGTCGGTTTGTTTTGTTTGTCTGTCTGTTGTTTGTTATTTTTGAGTCGGTTTGTTTTGTTTTTCTGTCTGTTGTTTGTTATTTTTGAGTCGGTGTGTTTTGTTTGTTTGTCAGTTGTTTGTTATTTGAGTCGGTTTGTTTTGTTTGCCTGGCTGTTCGTTATTTGAGTCGGTGTGTTTTGTTTGTCTGTCAGTTGTTTGTGAATTGAGTCGGTTGTTTTGTTTGTCTAGTTGTTTGTTATTTGAGTCGGTTTTTTTGTTTTTGTCTGGTTGTTTGTTATTTGAGTCGGTTTGTTTTGTTTGTCTCTCTGTTGTTTGTGTTTTGAGTCGGTTTGTTTTGTTTGTCTGTCCGTTGTCTGTTATTTGAGTCGGTTTGTTTTGTTTGTCGGGTTGTTTGGTATTTGAGTCGGTGTGTTTTGTTTGTCTGTCTGTTGTTTGTTATTTGAGTCGGTTTGTTTTGTTTTTCTCTCTGTTGTTTGTTATTTTTGAATCGGTGTGTTTTGTTTGTCTGTCTGTTGTTTGTTATTTGAGTCGGTTTGTTTTGTTTGTCTGATTGTTTGTGACTTGAGTCGGATTGATGTGTTTGTCTGTCTGTTGTGTGTGATGTTTGAGTCGGTTTGTTTCTTGTTGTCTGTCTGTTGATTGAAATATGAGTTGATTTGTCTTGTTTGTCTGTCTGTTGTTTGGTATTTGAGTCGGTTTGTTTTGTTTGTCTGTCTGTTGTTTGTTATTTTTGAGTCGGTGTGTTTTGTTTGTCTGTCTGTTGTTTGTTATGTTTGAGTCGGTTTGTTTCTTTTTGTCTGTCTGTTGTTTGTTATTTGAGTCGGTTTGATTTGTTTGTCTGTCAGTTGTTTGCTATTTGAGTCGGTTTGTTTTGTTTGTCTGGTTGTTTGTTATTTGAGTCGCTGTGTGTTTCTTTTGTCTGTCTCTTGTTCGTGTTTGGAGTCGGTTTGTTTTGTTTGTCTTTCTGTTGTTTGTGATTTGAGTCGGTTTGTTTTGTTTGTCTGTCTGTTGTTTGTGAAGTTGAGTCGGTTTGTTTTGTTTGTCTGTCTGTTGTGTGTTATTTGAGTCGTTTTTTTTTTTTTTTTTTTTTTTTATCTGTCTATTGTTTGTTATGTTTGAGTCGGTTTGTTTTGTTTGTCTGTCTGTTGTTTGGTATTTGAGTCGGTTTGTTTTGTTTGTCTCTCTGTTGTTTTTTATTGTTGAGTCGTTTTTTTTGTCTGTCTGTTGTTTTGTTTGTCTGTTTGTTGTTTGGTATTTGAGTCGGATTGTTTTGTTCGTCTGTCTGTTGTTTGTTATTTGAGTCGGTGTGTTTTGTTTGTCTGTCTGTTGTTTGTTATTTGAGTCGGTGTGTCTTGTTTGTCTGTCTGTTGTTTGTTTTTGAGTCGGTTTGTTTTGTTTGTCTGTCAGTTGTTTGTTATTTGAGTCGGTGTGTTTTGTTTGCCTGTCTGTTGTTTGTGATTTGAGTCGGTTTGTTTTGTTTGTCTGTCAGTTGTTTGTTATTTGAGTCGGTTTGTTTGTTTGTCTGGTTGTTGTTTTTGCTACCATTTACAAAGCAATGTTTAGTTTCATAATGTAAGGATCCCCGTTAGACTGAGGATACATTTTTCATTTTATCAGTGACTCAAAGGGAAGCAAACAACATAATATACATCCTATAACTGGCCCTAAGTCTAATGTTGCATTTTGCTTGGATGTTAGGACTGAATGTTTTTTTGAACTAATAGGTTTTTCATTAAACCACTAACAGCTAACTTGTAGCAGGGGAGCAGAAAGCAAGCGAGAGTGTGTTGTTTGTCTGTTTGTTTGTCAGTTCTTTGTTATTTAAGTCTGTTTGTGTGTTATTTGAGGGTGCCAGATTTTGTCGTTTTCCCGAATGCGTATCGAAGGGTTCCCCTTCGTTTGTGTGGGGTTTGGGGGTAAGGTCTGTTTTTGTTGTTCGGTGCGTTGTATGGAGTGTTGCATCTATGTGTTTGTGGATTTATTTGACACCAGAGTGCCATGAAGGTTTTGGAACTACCCGCTGGCAGGTAGTTCCTAGGTCCCAAATGGAGGCCACTAACAGTTTAATAGCGCCTGAGGTGCCGGTTACAAAGTGTTTTGACCTCAGGGTGCCCAGATGAGTTGAGTCTGGTTGTGTGTCTGTGTGTGTGTTGTTATTGTTAGCTCTACGTAGCTTGTTTTTTGAAAAGTCCCCTTTAAGAACTGTATGGACTTGTGGACTTATGCATGTATGTGTGTATGCACTGTGTATATTTATCTAGTTAACTATGTATTTTAAGATTTGTGTATGTATTATTGCGTTGTTTTGTTCAACAAACAATGCACAATGTTTTATCTAGTTATTGATCTCTTTTTGGTTGTATCACTGTTTACCGGTTACTGTATTTACGGATTTTATCATTTAATTGCTTAGTTTGTGGTTTGGCCCACTATTTGTATGTTAACCATTTGTTGCTTCGCCTGTTTGGGTTTGCTAGTCGAGCTTGAAGGTTTGTGTGTTGATTGCCTGTCGAATTCACCGTCGTTTTGAAAGGCAGGTCCTGTGCCTGTCATACGCATTGTGCCTTCGCAGTGTGCCTTGGGATCTGTCAAAAGAGGGGACCCGGGGACCCAAAAATTGGGTGGTTTCCTCGTGGTTTCCCTGTAAATCAGTTGCGTTCTTTCTTTGATTGCCACTGGTGGGCCTTTGCCTTCTGTTTGCCGCCGGATTGGGTTTCTGAGCTTCTTTGTATGTGTACAGGTACTGCCCGCACTCTGTGCAGACTGTTGGTGTGCAACCGTTTCACTTGCTCTTAGCAATCTTCTTGCCTGACGTTTGAACACCCAGTGCCTTGGTTCCTTGAATGGTTGTCTCTCTTTTCAGGGGACCTATAAATGGTGTTTGTTCTTTCGGTTTCCCAATAGACCTACCAAGAGACAACATCAAAACAAGACGCACCCAAATCTGGTACCTCAAAGTACCTCAAAATAGCCGAGGTGGTGTTTGTTCTTTCGGTTGGTTATGAGAACCACGAAAGAGGGGTACCCTCAAAACAAGACACGCCTAATCTCAAAACAAGACGCACCCAATCCTCGTACCTCAAAAAAGCCTCCGAGAGGTGGTGCTGGAAGCTGTGAAGACCTGGGGGGTGGCGCTGCAATACGCGCTGCCTCAGGCGCACTGCTTCTGTGTCGCCCCAAATGGCACAAGGAGGGGTTGCCCCAAATCGACCTGATCAGTTCTTCAGTGGCACCTTTCTTTTTTTTTGGGTGGCTGCCCCACTAAAAATATGGCCTTCCCCAAAAAGGGCTCCCTTTTTTTCCAGGGTCACTGAACAACTGAGGATCATTGCTTGAGTTTGGTTGTTTGCCGACAGACCTGTCTGAATGTTTGCAAGCGCAACAAGACGACGCTGGTTAGGACCATTTTTTGTGATACTAAGGGAACCCCGTTGCAGTCATGGGGATTGCCTTGGTCTTAGGCGCACTTTCCACTGGGTTCGGTAGGTCTCGATAAGAAAGCAGCAAAGGTCCTCCTGTTTTAGCCAACCTGGCTTGCTCTCCAAGTTCCTCCCCCAAGGATCGGGTTCCCAAGCCTTTGTGATTCAATATGGGGCTGAGAAAATGGGCGTGGCTCCTTGCTTTCTGAAACAACGAGGTGTTGCCCTGGTCAAAGTGGAGTAAAGCAAAACCAAACACCAACCAGCGATTTTGAGTTTTGTGTGTATGCTCCGTTTGAAGACACGTCTACATGTCAAGTTTTTGAAGCAAAGGATAACCTTATGGGAGCTCCAAAATGAAATAAGAGGAAAACAAACTTTGAACCGCCGAGTTATGTCACAGCTAAGCAAAGAAGCGCCGCGTTGAAGCCACGAGTCTTGAAGTTTTTCAGTAAACATCGGTAAGGAGTATGCCCGAAAGCTCCGGAAATGGAAATGGGCTCTTCAAACATGTGGCTTGCCCTCAAAGGGCTTGAGTCTCCATCTTGCTTCCCTTCCGCCCACATCCACGGAATCTTCCACGGGAGAAAGCGGCGACTTGCTCGCGCGCAGAAAATGGGCGTCACAATGCACAAATGCACCTGTAGACCCAGAACGAATTGCTCAAAAGGGGCAATATTTAAACAAGTTTCCATGTGTGCGTTTTTTTTGGGGCACGCCGTTGGAAAGGCTTTAAACGAAATCAACAGTAAACCGAGGCCCATTTTCGGGGCAGACCCTCTGCATTTTATAGCAAGCTCACCTGGGATTATTATCCCAAAGATCCTTTACTTGGGATCAAATTTTCTTAACTCAGCTTGTGCTTTGGCGGTTTATCAATCAGTTATTCAAAAGTTTTGATCCAATTCTTACTTCAGCTTTTAGATTGTCAAGTCTGCGGTTTGGTTTTCTCCGCCGTGTCAGCTTAGAGATCCCTTGGACAGCACAGCAACGAAGCCGCAGCCGAGCAACGCGGCCTCTTCCGCAGGTCCGCGCCATGCGCGGCGTCGTGCTGGAGGCGCTCCAGTGGAAGTTTCGGGCGGTCGGAGCTGTGGTCGCGTTTTGTCCTCGTAGACCCAAAGAAAGAGCCGGGGGATCCCCAAATTTGCTTAAGGGAGAGCTAAGGAGCCACCAGGAGTTCTGTAAGGACATGTCAGGTGCTTGAAACATCTTTTGAATGAGTTGTGATGTTATGAGGTTGGACATCTCAGGAAACCTGGTAGTTGGATGCTATATGAGTATGTATCGGACAGTATTGGTGGTCTGCTGTTGGTTTGGGAAGGGGACAAAGTGAGGAGGGGACACAATCCGAATTTCCCGCTGTGAAGGGATCCAATTTGTCCATGTCTCGGCTCTGTTTGGCGCATTCGCCCCTCGCCAGTGAGTTCTTCAGGCTGTCCGGAATGATGGCCTGGCGCTGGTCTACGCAGCGGAGGCCTTGCAAGATGACGAGGAGTAGTCGAGTGACCGCAGGCAATTCGATGGCTTAAAAGGGCCCTCGAACATGTTGGATTTAGAGGGAAGCCTAGAGGAAAGCGTGTGCTAGTTGAAGAGAAGAAGAGCAATCTCCTGGCCAAAGTGGTATCCTTTCACGCTTCATTTGGTGCAGAAATGGAAATTGTACCATACAAGGATCCCTGTCTTACCAGACGGACGCCGAAAAGGCAATGTCAAGATCTAGGAAAAATGTGGCGTGGTTAGCAATCAGAGCCGTAAACCTCGCCTGAGCCTGGTAGGAATGCTAA
This sequence comes from Effrenium voratum, assembly GCA_963377175.1. Taxonomy (NCBI): domain Eukaryota; class Dinophyceae; order Suessiales; family Symbiodiniaceae; genus Effrenium; species Effrenium voratum. Next base: position 68,377 of record CAUJNA010003515.1, on the reverse strand, counting down.
CTATTCAGCTAGCCCACATCCAAGTGACTGTTGATGCCCCTTTCGAGCTGGCTTGAAGGGACACCAACAACGGAATCAAAAGCTCCATTTTAGGCCGGGTTCTTGACACGTACCCAATTTTCCAACCCAAGTTGCCCCTGTTTCTGAGGGTTGCTTCCCCATTCTTTCCAGGGATCCTTCTTTCTAGAAACCCACCCAAAACCTGGGAAAACAGCGATCGGTTTTTGAAATGAACGATGGTTGAAAAGAATGGACAAGGAATCAACCCCTAGAGTGTTCGGCGCGTTTCCCACAGAGGGGACTCCCAGGAGATCGTCCTGGAAGCGGTGCGCCTCTGGGGCTCCGCTCTGCAGAACGCCTCGCGGCGACTGAAAAGCCACCCAGGCGCGTTCGCGCGATGGCGTCTGGTTTCGAGTTTTTTTTGTTTTTTTAAGGGAAAACCAACAGATAAACCACCATTTGGGGGGGTCCCCGTTGGGTTGCTGCAAACATTGCAATTTGGGGATGGCCAACAGGTAAAACAGCCATTTGGGGGGTCCCTGAACAAAAGCACAAGCATGCGCAGGCTTGCCTTTCAGTCATTTCCCTGTTGGGTTGGTGTTATCGCATTTTGGGCCAGATAGTGCGCTTCCTTCGGTGGCACCAGTGATGTTTGACCAGGCTGGCGGGGTTTCCAGAGGTCTGAGAGTACGTTTTGTTTGGTTTCCTTTGAAGCCAAAACGCACTCTCCCCCAAAATTTGAACCACATGTCGAGACTCTCCCAGCACAAAGCCTCTTTTTGTAGGCTCCATGTGCTTTCCTCTCGAAACTCCGGAAGGAGTCCAGCTCATGTAGCTGTCTGCGTCGAACTGTCCAGACGCGCGCAAAGCAAAGGATGAGGCGCCAGCTTCACCCTGTCAGCTGCTCGATGGAGCGCACCACTCCTCTGGATGGTCGCAGCCGAGTGGAGACACAAAACTGGATCAAGCAGGATGACCGCCTGGTCGCTGAAGCTGCGGGGCTCATGAAAACATAAAATGGTACTAAACTTCTGTCTATTTTGTGGATACTCTCCACATGGAGAGGGATGACTTGCAAGACCAGTTGTTGTTTTTTTTTTTTTCGGGGCCTGGTAACTGGCAGACCGAAACTGTTTCAGCAAGACACGAGCCTTTGAAAGGCAGATCGAGTGAGCCCTGCAAAAATGGGTTGACAACTCTTTGGCTCACCTTTCTGAGGTGTTGCACCCAAACCAGATGTACTTTTGGCGACCCAAAGAAAAGGGTTCCTTGTTGCAAAAAATGCCGAGGGTTTCGCCCTAAAAGCAGAGGGGTTCGTTGCTGGAATGCGTGAACCCTTGGGTTTCTATGTAGAAGAGAGTTTGTCATGTTTTTGCACTGTGCCCTCATTTGTTCGTCCTTGTTCAGCCCACATATGGTCTTCCCTGCGCTTCAAACCAGCACATGTTTTCAGGAATGACGCCTGGTGAACCAATCTTCAAATGATGAACCAGATGAAACGATTTGATGCCAACATGATAAACAAGGATATTTAACACACCCACCCACACACACACACACACACATTTTGTATTTTTCTCAGTGTTTGGTTGCCGGAAGATCTCTCTCAACACTCAGTTCCATTGTTTCCAGGCTCACCGCATGAAAGCAACGTTTGCTTCTTGCTGGGTATGGGGTCCTCTTGGTTTTCCAGCCGTTCCCAAAATTGGGGACTGGAGCGTGCCTCCAAGGCACCCATACCTCCAGAGGTTCCTTTCGATGAGTATGTCAAATTAGCCCCCCACAGAAAACAGCAAAAAACAACAAACAGCAAAGCACATCAGAGCTTCTTGTCCTTTTAGTTTCCCTTTGCCGCCAAAAATTGGGTACCCTCAAATAAATACACACCTATTCATAAGCCTTATAGGCGGTGTGGGTGGTGAGGATCGGTGGTTTGGGGAGTTGAACCCCGGGTTTTGAGGGTAAATCCGATCCACACCAACGTTCAACTCAACCCAAAGCACTGCAGAGCTGTGCGCTTCTTGAAAGCCCGTTTTTCGGCAAGGGGAAACCAGAAGGAAAACCACCCAGCTGATCGCTTCACTCGCTTCGCTCGCTTCACTCGGCGTTTCGGGGTTTCGGTGGGAGGCATCGTGCTGGCGGCGGTGCGGCGCTGCGGCCTCGCCCTGCGCTTCGCGGAGCCTCGAGTTCGTTGGAATCACCGGCCCCCGCCGTCCTGAGGGCTGCCGTTTTGGGGCCTGGACCTTCAAGATACCGACTGAACAAATGGGTTATGGCCCCAAAATGATGGGTGAATTTCTCTTGTTTTAAGGGTGGGTTGAGGGTTTAGGTGTCTTTTTTGAGGTTGGATGTCAGTGTTCCCTTTGGTTCCTCTTTGAAACAAGCCCAAACAGGGTACCCACAAGAAAAGACAGACCTTCTGGGACAAGTTGGGGGGGGGAGGTGATGATCGCATGTGTTTTGTGTTTGAATTGGAGGTTTCACTCATTTTGAGATAGACCCACCTTGATTTCAAGGGCAACTCATGGGACATTTGGGCTTTTCCCCGTTGTCAAAAATGTCTTTCGGGGAAGCCCCTGGTGCTTCGAATGAACGGGAGACCTAGTGAGGAGAAGCATTGTGATTGAGGCTCATGAGACACACCTTGTTTTGAAGTGAACAAGACTACCACTTGGGGAAGGGCCTGAATTCCGATTCGACTGTTTTTTGACCCTCAACATTGGGAATGTGTCCAAGGGCCCAAGTAATTGTTTGATGTTCTATTTCAATATAAATATCAAGTAGAAGTCCTCTACAAACAGGTGTTCAATTGAACTGTAGCCATGTAGATGTCAAGTCAAGTTTTCGTAAGCAACAAAGTATTGTTGTGTTTTCTAATTGTAGTGTTTCCGAATTGACCCCTGCCCCTTAAAAGAGTGAACCCCTATAGAACTCAAGGAACATGCAAGTTCTGTTCTATTAAGTTAGGATCACGAATCAAAGCAATGTAACTGAGAGCTATGCCCTTATTAAAGAATATGTAGATTGTAATTCAACTATGAATGAGTTTCCTATCTGAAAGGAAGTTCCTATTTAGATCCTAATGTAAGATATAAATGTTAATCAATATTTGTCATCTTGAATATTTGAATCCTGATTGCATGTCCAATAAAACCATATTTGAACAGGCGCGTTTAATTGATTTGCTTCACATAGGTCTGATGTATTGACTTGTTTCTTTGGAACAAACTCGAGGTGTTGCGCGTTGCTTTTGTGGATTAGCCTGTTTTGAACCCCGCAATTATGGCTCCACGTCGTCAGCTGAGGAAAAGAAGAGAGAGGTGAACAAAATATCCTAATGTTGAATAAGAAATGAAGAAAAACATCCATGTTGAATCAAAGATATCCTATGTGAAAAGAGAGATGTGAACAAAAAAGATGATGTTTTTGTTTGGTTTGTAATGTTCAGGGAGTGCCGGTGAAAAATGTTAGCAGCCAGCGCGCGGGGCAAGATAATTCGAGATGCGCAAGGGACCCGGCCCCCCCGCGTTAAAAGGCTTGAGCTGTAATATGTCCATAACTCACTTTCTGACTTCCTGGAAATTTACACTTGTTGAGAACACCATTTTAGTTGTAGTTGTTCAGATGTTGTGTAGGCAATCAAAGTTTCAGTCAATGTCGTCCAAGATGAATGGACTGCGTTGATTGATAGGGGTTGCCCAAACTGCTAAGAACCCCACATGGGACACTCCCTATTCATCATCCATGGGTTTGTTCAGTCATCATGATTTGCCTACAGTGGGACCTCCAGATGGTTGTTCGGTTTAGAAGGGTCTAGCGGTGACACGTTGGACCCTTACGGCACGTCTCGATTTTGTGGCATATGCCTTGACCAGACTGGCATGACTCAGAAAAACCTCAAAGGACCCAGTCAAGCAATTCAGAGATGGCCCAGCATTTCGCCGTTTCAGTCCAGTTTTGGTTCACTGTTGCGGGAGGAAGCAAACAGCCCGGCAGTCATTGCTTCGGTAAGCTTCAACATTGTCACCAATGAAGTGGCCTCGGATAGCTTTGACGTCTGAAACAATCTGCACGCCCAACATCTGCAACTGCAAGTCATGCCTTTCTGTCTCTTGATTTGTTTCTTTTCAGGGAAACCAACTAGCAGGGATACATGTGGGAACCAAGGATACGGGAGGATTCTGCCTAAATGCAACTTGACTAAGTTTCATATGGGAAATGGCGCCAAGGGAATCCCCCCATATCCCCGCTCCCTGCGTATCCCCGCTTGTTTGCTTGTCCAATTTGTTGCGAGATCTGTTTGTTGCGTAAGCCTGAGGATCAGCAGCTTCGAGCTGACAAGGAGCCGCGAGCCGCAGGCCTTCTCGTGGGTGTTCCTTACTTGTGCAACGGCGCGCTGCTGTTATCAACCTGCTTTCCTCGGATATTCGACCAACTTAAATAAGTAGGTTGCCAGAGATATAGCTGGGGTTACTGGGGATAGGCCCCTGACCCTGATCATAAACTACACGGAAGTTTTTAACACAGCCAAGTTGGGTACCCCCTTTGAAGGGAATCAAAAACAAACTGTCTCATGGTACTTCCTGCACCAGGCGGTCAAGGCAATGGCCCCTAGGCCCTAGCATTGAGTAGGTTTTTCAGTAGTGCCCTTTCTCGCCAACTTTTTTGGGGGAGGGTTCCCCTACTAAAATAGACTACGGAAAAAGTACCCTTATTCTAACCTCTCTACTGGAGGACCTAGTTGATGTGCCAGGTGTCTCTCTTGTTTAGTCTGGGCAACTTTTCAACCTCACCTGGAAGGAACTACACCCAGCTCACCCACTGAGGCGCCATTGATGGAAGAAAATTCTCCCAGGCTGTGTTCCTATGCTGATTCGCGTACAGGATTCCAGAACTTAAACCCATGGGTATCTTTGCAAGTGACTGCCTGGATCCCCAAGTAGCCACTTTTTTCCAGCCACTTTACCCACTAGTAGCCCAAAATTTGGCAAAAGTAGCTGGACAATACAGTCAACCGGGGATCCAGGATAGGTTTTTTTTTTTGGGGGGGGACCCTCGACTTGGATGTTCTGAAGGAGTAGACAATGGACAGAAGCTTGCTGGTTCTCAGGGAATGAGAAATGGAGTGGCCTCTATTAAAAGGAAAAATCACATCCATCCCCTTATGGTTGTTTTTGTTTGGGAAATTCCCCCTTTCCGGTTGATTATTAGCAGTGGGATTCCTGGTGATTCCCTAGCTGCCTATCGCACCAGCAAGTACCCTCCCACCGATTAACGTGGAACCTGACGTTCCCTTCAAAAGGACCATGGTCCAGGACCCCTTTTTGTCAGCTTCCATGTTAGTTAATTGGTGGGTGGGTAAATCACCATCCAAGTGTTGCTGGGTAAATGATCAAAATTCAACCACCAGGAGAGAACAGGTTTTAGTCCTTGGTTCTATTTGCCAGGGCAAGCCAGGTTCTGAATGTTAATAGGGAACCCTTCCAAAGTAATTGATGAACATGGATCCCCCGGAAAATGGACCAGTGTCCACCAAAGGATCCCTGATTCAAGGGTAGCTTCCCCATTCTTTCCAGGGATCCTGCTTTCTACAAAAACCGAAAACAAAACACAAAAAACTCGGAAACAGCGATCGGTTTTCGAAAAGAGCGATGGTTGAACAGAATGGACAAGGAATCAACCCCTAGACTAATTAACACTTCAGACCCATGTTGGCACCAATGTTCCGACCCAGCCAAATTTCACCAACTCCAAGGGAGAGATATGCACGTGAGGCTCCATGCATATATTTTTTTTGCCCGTGGGACGTGCCGAGCCGCCGAGCCGCCGAGCCGCCGAGCCGCCGAGCCAGGGGGTCCCGTCAGGAGCTGGCCGCCGTGGCCTTGGCGGAAGACGGCCTGGCGCTGCCCTACGTCGCAGAGGCGCTGAGGGACGACCGGCAGCTGGTGCTGCAGGCGGTGAAAGGCGCCAAAGGGCGGGCGGGCCGGGGATGTTTTTCGACCTGCCCGGGCTTTTGAAGGGCTGCTGGTTTAGAGGGGGGGACCCGGTTTGAAGGGTTTGTGGGTTTTTTTCTGTCTGTTTTCGGGAAGCTTGATGTGTGAAGCACTTTGGGAGTGTGTTGTTGTTGCCCCAGCTGAAAGCTAGTGGATTTGGTCTTTGCCCAGATAGGGGTGGTTTTCCAGAGCATTCCAGGAGGTTACGCTGTAGGGAATCCACCCGGGCTTATTCTCTTTTCGGGACACTTGGCGTGTGTGAACCACCCACGTGGGTGTTGTTTTTGGTGAGAAATTGTGGTTTTTCTTTTGGTGTCCTTTTATAACTACACAAAAGAGGGTCACTAAGAAGAGACACGCCCATGTTGAGGCTTCCCCCATTTTAGAGACGAAGCCAGCTCCCTTCGCTTGAGAACCTGTGTTGGGTTGGACTATTGTTGGAAACACTGAGTTCTGATTTGTTCGGGCCGATCGACTCAAGAAATGGGTTAAACGGGATGCTAAATAGCCAGAATTGTTCGAAGTTCCCACAAGGAAATCAAAAACGGATAGTTTAGTTTTTCCGTTTTGTCCTGACCAGTACACTCTGTGTTGCCCAGTTTTGGGCGGTTCCAGCTTTTTCTTTGTGATGGGCGACCCGGGGGTGGTTTGATGTGAGGTCATGGCTCTGCGCTGTCCTATGCTTCCCAGCGGCTGCGTGCAGACAAGGCGAGCGACGCTGTCGTTGTGGAAGTTCGCGGCTTTGCGACGCCAAGGTCCCTCACAAGGCACCTTGATCTGTTCACGTTTTTCTTGTTGCAAGTCCAAGGTGGAATTGGGGCACTTTCGGGATGGCTGACCTCCAAATACAGGCAACATTGCATCCATCCGCTCTTTTAGTTCGTGTATTTGGGCAAAACAAGTGTTTCCTATACCTCGGCGTTTATTGCGGGGTCATTCGCTGACCTAAAAGGTATTTGGAGTGGGTAAGTTTGGGCTTCGGTTTTTGCGCTCCTGGGTCAGGCTCCCAAAGTGTTTGTTTTGCCGTTCATTGCCAGACCAAAGGTGGGGACATTCAATTGGTCTGTTTCTTTCTTTATTTTTCACGAATTTTCTAAATATAATTTTCAAAATAATGCATTTGTGGCTTTCCTTCACTTTCCCCCTTCGACCAGCAAGGTGTGTTGTTGTCTTTTACGGGGAGTCGTCCAGATCTGCGGCTGTTCCCTGACAAGCCATCAGGTGGCTTGCCAAACGAGTTTCCATTGGGATCGTAATGGGGGGAGTGTTTGGATGGGACGAATCGCTAAGTGGCAAGCAACCATGGTAAACCACCAAAGCCATGGCAAGTCCAAGTGATTTATGGCCATAATGGTACCTAAATGCTCCAAAACAACTTCAGGTTTTAGTGCATGTTTGCATTTCCCATGTGTTTTTTTTTTTTTTTTATATGTTTTTTTTTTTTTTTAAAAAAAAATAATTATTTTGGAATCCTATTTTTATCGACGCACCGTCCAGTCGCCACACTGGTGCTGCTCGCCGATTTCGCTTCAGCGCAGGCGGTGGCCCTTGCGGCGGTGAAGGCGCGCGGGGAGGCCCTGCGCTACGTGGCGCCCCAGCTGCTGGCGGACCCGGAGCTCGTGCTGCACGCCGCACGGACCGAGCCAGCAGCAAGCGAAGCTTTGGGCGAGACGGCCGGAGATTTTGGTGGAGAATCCTGAAGGGGGGTGGTACAAGGAGGTTTTTCCAGTTTTCCTTGGGGAGCCTTAGTGGAGTTTCCTTAAGGAGAGGTTTTTTCAGGGGTTCCTTAGAAAGACTTAGTGCACGACCCCCCTTTGGGACTTAAGATTTGTTTACAAGGGGGAGACACTTCATTGATGGTTGCGGACCTCGAGATTCACCAGTTTGAGTTTGCAAGATTCTTGAGAAAAGCAAACACATATCGCAGGGTCTGGGGCAATTCTTCATTCTGTCCAACCAGTCCCTTCCAAAAACAAGGATTGACACTGCCGCCCTGGAAATTACGGGGAAGATATCGCTAGACGCATGCAAGTTTAGATGGTTGGATTACCCCTCGGTTGGTCCCCCATAGAGGATGCCCCATTTTCCATGCGAGTTTCTTGGGTGGTTCGACTCACATCAGCTTTTGGACATGATTTGTTTTTTGCTGGAAGCTTTTGCGGCTGAAAACACACGGCGTATGCTTGTTGCCGATCCGATTTTTGAGTATGCGAGTTTCCCTTGAAAGCCATGCCAGCCAAAACGGGTACCCTCAACAACAGCGCTCTGAGCGCCACGTGTTTCCACTGGAAAATGGTCAAAATGAGAAGTTCACACATCTTTGTTGGGGCATGCAAATATTTGATCAGCAAACAAACAAAGCAATGACAACCGCAAACAAGGTAGGCACAAGCTCCAACCCAAATCAAGGTCATTAGGGGACAATCCCCTTTTGATGGAAGTTCCCCAAGACCCTCAGTGAGTCCAAAGTCAGGAAACCTCCATGAAAATATCCCCCCCCAAAAAAACAACAAACAAACACCCAATATGTCGGCAACTATGTCCGGGAACCGCAGCAAATCTTAAAAAACAGATCCTGAGTAAATGCAAAGTGAGCAATAAACGCAATATTGTGAAACACAACCTTTACAGTTGTTATTAAAAATTAATGACAGCAACCATTACTGGGATGATAGTTCGAAAATTCCTTAAGGAAACCAACAGTTCCTCGAAAACCTCGAGGAAATCCAAAGTTCCAAAAACAACTATCGCAGTAAATGCAACTTGCCCAAACAAAACAAAACAACAAAACACCTGTCAGCAACCATGTCATGCAGAGTTCCAAAACCACCAATGGATGTAACTTGAGTGTGCAGTCGTTTCCTATTTGTTCCCGTTTGACACTCTCTTCACGCATTGTTGAGGGCGCAAGTCATGTTACCTCCTCGGCTGAATGCCACTATGCAAAAACGTATTGACGAAACACGGGGCAGTCTCCCTAAAGAAAATTGTTGCGCTTATATGCACAATGCCATCTACTTCAGGCAGCCAAATTGCAATTTTGAGCATTGGCGCATTTAGCCAGTTCGATAAAACATACTGCCATATATCCCCAGAACCAAATAGCGGCATGCAAGCTTCGAAAGGTAGACTATAGCCTCTAGCCATCTAATGGTTGAGCTACCTCGACCACTCTTTAGACCGCTGTTGGGAGACCAGGACAGGGCCAGGCCCCAAAAATGGTTGTTCGGCAAAAAAACGGCCTAGCTACCTCGACGATTCTTATGACAGAGAAAAGAAACCGCTCGCAGGACTTGGAGTGGAGCGCTGAGTTTAGCGGCGCCCCAGCTCCGCGCAGACCAGGCGCGGAGAGTGGCGGTGCTGAATCGGCGAAATCCGTTCCACGAAATGAATCCATGGCTGATTCCACAGCGTTTGTTGGTATTTTCAAGAGAGACCCAGGGAGTATTAAACCAGCATAGGTGCCCTTTTTGGTTGTTTTGCTGGAAAGATAGATGGGTTCCCCTGGTTGACCTGGTGGTTTAATCATCTAGGGCCATCTGCTTCCCCTAAAAGGACACCTATCTAAACCATGGTCGAAACCACAACGTTTGTCGGAATGGAGTCAGAAACTCGGGGTTTCTGAACGGTGGTGCCGAGAAGAGCCATCCACAGTGAAAGGCATGGCAGGCATTTGAGCCACGTCCTCACAACCATTCGGGCAGATGATTTGAGCAAGTCTTTACATGGCTTGGGTAGACCGTTTTGATACCAGGCTTTGATTGTGTCTCTATCCTATTACTCCGACTTAGGTTGCCATACAATAATTGAGGTACCTGGGGTTGGTCGCCTTACGTCCTAAATACTTTGAACACCCACGTGGGTGTGTCTTAAAGTAGCCCAACACGACAAAAAAGGCTACCTCAACAAAACTGCACACCATTTGTCCCTACTTTTCTTGCTGGACTGACCGCGAACGACAAGACGCACTGTGCCGTTTGGGCTCCCGTCGCGTTTGGGCTCTGAATCAGAAAATTGGAGAGTTGTAGTAGGCAAGTTTGGCTTCCCCGTACTCTGCATGCCCGAGAAATAGAGGAAAACCATGCACCAAGGGTGTCCTCGGGAAAGGGGGCAAGTGAGCAGTTTGAAAAAGGTTTAAGAGTCGCTCCTTCGGCAATTTTCCCGTGGGCTTGGCCCATTTAGGAGAATCCCATAGCATGGAAATGGAAGGTACTAGACTGGTTTCCTTTTTCAGTCATTTCCGTTGTGCCAGCGTCGGTACTCGGATCATGTTGCGACTTCCAGGTTGAACGTAGCAGGTGTCCTTGTTGATTGGGATCTTTCCTCATGCATCGCGGTGATTTGGGGGGTGTCTTTCTTTTCTTTCTTTCTTTCTTTCTTTCTTTCTTTCTTTTCTTTATTTTCTTTCTTTCTTTCTTTCTTTCTTTCCTTTCTTTCTTTCTTTCCTTTCTTTCTTTCTTTCTTTCTTTTCTTTCTTTCTTTCTTTCTTTCTTTCTTTCTTTATTTCTTTCTTTCTTTCTTTCTTTCTTTCTTTCTTTCTTTCTTTTTTTCTTTCTTTCTTTCTTTCTTTCTTTCTTTCTTTATGTCTTTCTTTCTTTCTTTTCTTTCTTTTTTTCTTTCTTTCTTTCTTTCTTTCTTTTCTTTCTTTCTTTCTTTATTTTCTTTCTTTCTTTCTTTCTTTATTTCTTTCTTTTCTTTCTTTATTTCTTTCTTTCTTTCTTTCTTTCTTTTCTTTCTTTCTTTCTTTCTTTATTTTCTTTCTTTCTTTCTTTCTTTATTTCTTTCTTTCTTGTCTTTCTTTCTTTCTTTCTTTCTTTCTTTCGTTCTTTCTTTCTTTCTTTCTTTCGTTCTTTCTTTCTTTCTTTCTTTCTTTCTTTCTTTCTTTTCTTTTCAAGAGCTAAAGCAAATTGAAAGACAGTGGAACACAAGAAAAACACAATAAATCCGCGGAAACAGAGGAAGCATGTAACCAACTTGGAAACTATGGCAAGCACAGGGAAGCAACGAAAACAGAGAAAGTAATGGTGAAACCCGGGAGAAGCAAAAGACCAGCTGGCCACAAAGTTGATGGGACACCAAAGGAGGTTCTGCGATTGAAATTTGTACCCGGATGGATGTGTTTGTTTAAGACAAGAGCTTTTACGATGTGTTTCAAGGGAATCCAAAGGGATGTCCACCAATGCACCCATTTGGCATCATATGACCAATATGGCTGTGTGTCAACAGAGGGGTTTGGACCCCCAAAGTGATTGGTTCCCCTTCTGCTTCCCAACCAGCTGAAAATGGGAAGCCTCAAAAAACACATACGCGGGTGCCTTTTTTTGGGGGGCACCTCTCTTGAGATAGGTTCAAAAGGAAACGAAAAAGAAACCACATATTTGGGTTTGTCCCAAAATCGGAAAAAGAACCAAACATGTTGTCCTTTTTTTCAACAATAATAGACTGGGCAATCATATCAAAATGGGTACCCTAAAAAGACACCCACTCATTTCTGGCCGAAGATCAACGCGAACGTTCCGAGGACTTTGTGCGCCGGGCGGTGCAAGCGAACCTGGGTTCCGACGGGTCAGTGGCGCCCACCGACCCAGGCCGGAGCGGCCTGTGGTTTGGAGCGAAAAGACGTACGTTTGTGTATGTGCTTCCATTTGCTTATGTTTTTTCTTTCTAGTTGATTTTAAAAGGGGTTCTATCACTACTGGACATATTTTTTGGCAGGGGTCTTAACCAAATGGAAGTGTGTGGTCAAATAAGGGTCCCTACTAGTTCGCGGACTTCGCTAAGTTCGCCACGGTTATAGGTTCCAATATTGCTGCCTGAGTTACAACCTCGCTAAGTTCGCTTGGCCCAGTTGGCAGACTTAGATAAAGTGGCATGCGTCTGGAGAATTCTTAGGCAAAAGGTGATGTTTGCAACGGGAAACCTCGGGAGTCTTTCCTTTTTCTTGTTCCAGGACCTTTGAAGCTGGTTTCCTTGTTGAAATTAAAGTTGTCACAAGGGCCGCAGGTTTGAGACGTGCCTATATCGGGGCGGGTTTTGCTGTGGGCTTTTGTCGGGCAGTACTGTTCTTGGCAGGCGTATGAAGCTTCTGCTCTCATCATTTGCCAGCCGACCTTTTCAGCTTTCGGGCGACTTTGATCAGGCAAGCGACAGTAGGCAATCAGTTTCTTGTTTTTAAAGGCAGACTAAAATGAAAACCGCCAAAGCGCTTCTGGCTGATGTCCTATGGCACGCACTTTGCCAGGACGGAGGGCTCCAAAATGGTCCAAAAAGGGCACTCAGGGAAGTGTTTCTTGGATCACGAAGAGGGGCCATGAGTGGGTGGCACTACAGCTGTTCCCCACCCACCCTCCCACACTGGTGTACAAACTCAGGGTGGAATGGACTGAGCCTGTAAAGCGACAGGAGCAGCGTGGTCAAAGACACCAGCTTGTAGTTGTTGTGCATGAATCTCTCAAGAGCTCTCGATATGTCTTGTGCAAAGTCGCGAACCCATCCCGATGGCGCCAAAGCGCCATACATCGGCAAGAAAAAGAAGAAGCCGGAGCGTGTTGTTTGTTTGGAGTATCGATTACCCAGCGTGGTTCCTGGCTCATGGCTCCAGGCGGGAAATGCTTTTGGAGATCTCAGGTTTTTGTGAAGCAAAGCGTTGAAGGAGTCCCCAGATTCGGTCGCGCCAGACGACAAGGCGGCGTTTGCAGAAACAGAATTAGTTCTTGGGTTGTCAAACCTTTGGCCATGGCTCCCGGTGACATGGAGGCTCGACCGGGAGTCAGACACCGGCAAAACAGCGTCGCGCACAGGCACTGGGGTGGGTTGTCCTTTTGATCTAAGGGGAAATGCAGGTCCGGAAAGCTCTCAAACACCCTCCACCCTTTTCAAAGACCCTCGTTTGTGTGAGGTCTACCTGGCTGGAAAAGCTGGTAGTTTTTTGTGGACACCTTGTTTTTGAATATACGCCAACAGCAGAAATGTGGGTAGGAGGCGGGCCTCTTCCAGCTGATGCTTCAGAGGGCCCACAAAAAGCGGTTTTGTGTACTCATGGTTTTAGAAGGGCCAGCCTCATTTGGTGAGTTGCTCAGGTGAGCGGAAATTATCCCACTTGTCTCGCACCTCATGTTCCTTCTTGTCGGGTTCTGTAATGATCAACCCCAGAAATGTGTCCTTTCTGCGCACTCCCTGAGTTCATGGAATTCAGCCGTGCGCACCATGTGGCAAAACCTAATAGTCTGGGTCCAAAAAGTGCGACTGGCAACGGTCAGGCCCCATGCCCGCGGAAAGAAAAAATAGGGTTCGCTGTGAGCTTAATCTGTGCTGGATTGCCAGGAGCTGACAGGCAGCATGTTCGAGGACGCGGTTCTTGCTTTGGCACCTGGGTTCCTGAACCCTCCCCTCCAAGCATGCGTGAAAGGTATTATCCCTGACTATTTTTTTGCGGGGAAGCCTTTTTCCTCAACAAGAAACACCCCAAAAGGTGGGTATTCTGAGTATAGGGGGAGCTCTTACAAGCCGTCAGCCAGGGTAATGCATAAGGAATACCTAGCTTGGGGTGTGGCTGGCAAGCTCTGGTTGTCCTTCAACTCCACCAGATGTGTCCTTGACGCATTCCGCGAATCTTGGATCGATCCAGGATTCTGAATCCAGGGTTTCTAGAAGCTGTCCCTCCGCGTGCATCAGACAAATCTCATTCAAGAGATATGAAGGCGCCAGGGCTTGTGGCCGTGTAACCCCCCAACCTTACTTCCCCGCAAACACTTTTGGGCCCAGTACCCCCGAAAATGCAGGAGAATTGTAGCATGTAATTGGTGTGGAATGTAGGAATGCAACACTGACACTGACCCGTCCTGTGCAGACTGACGCGCTGCACACAAGTCCCATTGCGAGAAGCGCTTTCAGTATGCAAACAATGGTGTACTCGCAAAGACCAAGTCGTGGTTTGCAACTTGCTCTTTGTAGCCTTTTGCTACTTTTCGTACTTCATGGTGTTACACAGGTTTGTCTTGGTGTCAAGGCTCGTCCAGCTTTGTGAAGACGGTTTGCTCCTTTATTTGTTGTCGTGGGCCCAAACATTCTGCGTCGTGTGTGATTGGCTCTACTAGGACCCTTTGGTGCGCTATTTATTGTTCTTCAGAAAGTAGATGTGAACTGGTACTGCTTGCCATATCTTGTTGTACACTCTCCAGCTGTAGGTTGCTCCTACGTTTGCCTCTTTGTCTCTCGACGAGGCCCGTTTTGGTTTGCGTGCGCTTCCTTTTCCTATGCCGTCATCTTTCTCTGTTGTGGTTGATGCTGTAGTAGCTGGTGGAGCCGCTAGTGAGTGTCTCTTTCGTTGATGTAGCCACTGGCGATGTTGGCTCGGCTATGTTCTTCTGCTTTGTCCGCTGGCGATTCTGCTGTGTTGCGCTCCGTCTCTCACGTTCTGCTGCGGTGCTTGTTGACGAAGGTTGCTGGTTGTACTTGGGCGGTAGAGTCTGTCTCCTCATTGCCCTGCTGTGACAACATTGCTGTGTATTCTGAGGGGCTCGCCTGTAGTAGTGTCCTTGGCCAGGGGTGGCTTGGCAGGTTTCGCCTCGGCTTTCAAGAACTGTCAATATCTTTGTAGCGAACCCTGCACCCATGAAAGGAATCCTCATTGGGTGGAACGTTGAAGAGTGTGTGTGTCAAATACGCGGGTCCCTATGGTGGCATTCCTTTTGTTTTGGTGTCCCGTTTCAACCAAAAAAAAAAAACATGCCAACAGTTCACACACCCAAGATGCTCAACAAAAAACATGCCAACAGTTCAACCCAAAAGGACGCTCAAAAGTTGCGTTGGCAGGATGCTCGGACACTGTCTCAGATGAAGCGAAGTCGCATTGACCTCAACCGCAGGCTGGAAGGGCAGCGGTTTTGGAAGGCTCCAAGTATCTGTTTTGGTTGGAATACATTGAAAAAACCGGGTTTCCACACACAAAATGCCTTTTTTTTGGGTCAGGGGCTGACATTACCCCCGAAAAAGAGGCAGGTGTTTGGAATGGGCTGATTGAAGTTTATTTTTTTTGTGACTCCAACATTATTGGTGTTGGGTGTGCGAGAAGCATGCGAAGCTACCTGTGCCCCAAGTACTCCGCTGTTTGCAGGGATGATTTAGCTGCTAAACCAAAGTCGTCTTCACATGTATTTACCATGAAAAGCCGGGTTTTTCAACATCTACCCTTTCGGGCTGACGCTTTCTCCAGATGGGTCGGAGAAAGCAAAAGAGCAAGACTCATGGATGCTAGGGCTCCAGGAAGGCCGGAAAGTGGTGTTCGGTCTTTGGGTTGGACATTTAGGGTCGACATGTTTGTATGGCAAAAGAAGGCCACATGTTGGGGTCAGTCTCAATCTCGGTGAACCGTTGGAGTGTTCTTCCTGTTCTTCTTTCTTTCTTTCTTTTTGGGTTGGGAGATCCGGTTGGACGATTGTGAGGTACGTCTTCCTGTGCCCCACGGCCTTGAGCAAACACTTCGAGGCAGGGGGGTCATCCGAGCGTGTCGGAAAATCACTCACTAGATGGCGTGTCAGGTCTTGGTTCGCTTCCCGAGGGTTGCAGTGTCCGCTGGTCGTCAGAATTCACAAAATCTGAAGAGGAGTTTACTTAGTGGACTGGCCCCTGTAACCCCCCCATCCAAATGCCTTTGTTTAAGGGGTGTGAGGTCAAACCAGAGAAGCACGAGGGGTATTCGCCAGGGAACATGTTTGGGAACACCATAAATCCCATGGTTAGATACCTCCATGTTTAGTTAGGGGCTGACAAATGCCTTGAAGATTGGCATTTGGCATGGACGGGGATGCTTGCAGTATCCCAGATACCCAGTGATGCCCTTGTTCACCTTTTTGGAGGAGGGGTGGGCCCCCTTTGACCTCAACTACCAAACAAAAAGTGTGTCCTTGTTTGTCTTGGAAATTCTTTGGGGGTCGCTTTGAGGTTTGGGACAGTCGCTTCGGTAATTTTGAGTTTGCCAGAACTACGCACGCCTGGCTGGCGTCCTGGCTTCCAGACTTCCATTGGAAAAGGGAAACTCGTTTGTATCGGGCAATCTTTTCGTTAGACCCCCCCCTACACAGCAAAGAAGACAAAACACCTGCTACTTTTTCCAGATGCGTTTCCGCTAGCGTCAAAGACCTCATATTGCTGGTGTTTTTTTCTACTGCCTGCTGTTCTTTTACAGGGCTGACCTGTAGATCCTCCATCCCAATGGTCCTTGATATGCCACTCGCTCGCCACGGTCATTGAATTCTAGAAATAGTTTGGATGCGTTTTTTGGTGGATTTCACCTATTCTTCCCCCCTGTTGGTCCTTTTTTGAGGTCTTTCAATACTCTTTTAATATCCTACAGGGGTAGATCCACACACCCCCGCCACATCCAAACCGTTTTCTGATGAATCGCTTCATCGCTGCTTTGGCCAGGCTTTGCCCTTGCCGGCCAAAGAGGCGGCGCTGCTGGTGTTCAGATGCAATCGCAACTTTGCTCCTAAGCTGCAGTTGACAGTAAGCGCGGGGCCCTCCGTTTCCCTGTGTTCTCACTTCCCGAGTTCCGTTTCGGACTTGAAACCTTGTTGGGAAGACCATGTTGGTGGTAAGCACAAACAGTTCTGACTGTGGTTGGTCAATCCACGCAGGAAGTGGGTTTTGGACCTCTAAAAGTGCAACTGTTGGAAGGGGCAATTCTAGGGACCCCTGGCAAAAGCGCTCCCCGGGAAAACCGTTCTTGCCTTTTTCCTGTTTGTTTTTTTCCGGGGAAAGAAGGAAACCTGGACAGAATGGGAATGTTTGGTGAGTGAGGTGGGCTGCACGTTTTCAGCTTCCCGTGCCAAGCACCAGGTTGACGGAGACTCGACAGAATTCGTTTCCACCAGATGATTGTGCATTGGCATAGGCAGATCCGACTGTCATTGGCGTAGACTTGTTGCGTGTTCCAGGTTGGCGGCTCTTTTCATAGCTTGGGTGGCTGCAAAAGCAAGGTGTTTAAGCTCACATGCCAAGGATAAGGCCAACATTTCTCCAAGTGCTTGAGTAACGTGGACCATGGACGTGTTCACCCACCAAAAAAATCCGGGACTCAAGCGGCGGCTTAGGTCTTCAAAGACCCCCCTGCAGCCAGGAGCTCAGAAGGGGAGGTTCCATCTTTTGATTGCCCGCAGCTAGACGTAAACTCAGGGGGTTCCTTTTGTGGAAACCAATGACATGAACCACGCCTGGGTTTAAGTGCAGCTTGAAAATAACAAACTCACAGGGTCCCTTGGTACTTAAGGAGATACACTTAGACCCCCTAGCCCCTTATGGTACTTAAGGAGATGTATTCACTGAAGACGCCGAAGCCTTCCAGAAGCCATCAGGAGGTACTTTCCGGGACCCAACAAAGTTCCGCCGATGGGTTGGCTCACGCGGCGCGAGGTGCGAAAGTCTCGGCTGCAGGCGAAGGTGGAGTGCGGGAACTCGGCCGGGCCCCAATGGGAAGCCACGGCATCAGGCACCCTGTGGGTGAACGAAGTCCGCTCCTCGCACCAAGGAGAAGCCCGGGTGTCTGATGAGTCCCCTGTGAATACAATGGTTTCAACCATGGTTTCTTAGGTGGTGCAGGAGCTCGTCCATCCACAGTAGTACGTACCCATAACATGTTTCTTTTCTTTTGAAGAACGGGGTTGTCTTCAACAACAAAATCTGCTTGAAAGAAGCCACGAATCGTAGCCTGAAATGGGGGCTTGGAGTACCTGGAGTCTCTGTGACCCTGAAACCATGGGTCACTGTATCAAAGAAAGGGGTCATGACCCCTTTGAAGGGGGTCATCTCACTTCCTGACTTCGATTTTACAACAAACTTGTTGGGAAGACCATCTTAGGGGTAAACAAACAGTTTGGGTACTTGTTGGGGCCAATCCACTCGTTCGCAAGTGAGTTAAAGGGTCATGGAGACTCCAGGCTTCAATTTGCTGACATGAGTATGTTGCACTGTCCCCTGTTGAGTTTAAACGGAATCTATCACTTCATATTTTTTTCAGGGGACGTTAAGCAAATGGATGTAGGTGAGCTCAGCTTCCCAATTGGTCATTTGGCTTGGTGGCTTGGGGGGCTTGGTGGTTTGGTGGTTAGGGGGGTCTTTCTTGAACCAGGCGTTCAAATCCGAATCCACACCAATCCAAAAGACCAACCTGGATCGCCAATTGCTGCGTTTTGTCCATCTACTTTACCCCCAAAAACAGCAACAGTGACTGAAAAAGAACAGCCACTTGGCTATCTGGGAATTAAGGGTTCCCTGACGCCCTGAAACAAATCGGTCTCGGTCTCCGCCATTTGAGGCGAAGCACACCGCCCCGGCGAAGCCGGGCCTAGCGGCGCTCGGGATGCCCAGAGATTTTCGTCGGAAGCGAAGCGCGGCGGTTTCCCGCCCCTAGCCGGTCTCGGTCTCCGGCGACCTTCGCTGTTGTTGGCCAAGGCTTTGTTTTTGTTGTTTTTGTTTTTGTTTTTTTTTTTTTTGGGGGGGGGGGGGTTCTATTCAGTTGTTGTATGCAGAGACAAAGTTAGTGCTTTGGTTGTGTCTGTTCATTTTTAGAAGGCTTTCCAGAAGCAGAGTTTGCTGCTACCATAGAGGTTGTACAGATATGAATTTGCTGGACGTAAACTCCAATGACTTATATCTGATTTGGTCGGGTTTGGGATGTTTTGCCAGGGAAGCTCGAAAGTGTGTCGAATTCCTCGCGGGGCTTTACAGCTGTGGTTGTTGGTTGGAGGGTAACGATTTTGCTTTACCTTGCGAGGTGACATGTGTTAGAAACCCAAACCCTCGCCCCCGAAAGTTGCAGGTTTCAAACAATTTGGCCCCTGCAACTTGGCAACCCAACCTCTCGCTGCGACTGGAGTCCCATCCCGTGTCTTGTTGCTTGGTATCTTCCGGAGGGCAGTTTTCCAGTTCTTCCACGATCGCGCAGTTTTTTGTGCCCGAGCCAGGCTGTACAAGTCGGAGTTTTCCGATGAGTTTCTGCAGTGGGCGGGGCCCCTCAGAACTGCCGAGTCCACATGTCTTCATTGGGGAGGGCCTTGCATGGCTCGACACCTCCTATCATGTTTTTTTGGGCAGCCTGGTCCAAAAGGGCACCTACGGCTTTGGATATGGAAAACTGGGTTTGGGATTGCTACTTCTGCGATGCCAACGAGCCGACCACCCTTTAAAGTAATAGGGTAGTCATTGGCAACCATTTTGGGGTCTATTGGTCAAGCAATTCTCAGCTTGTGATCTCGGCGACTCTTCCTACGTAGTGGAACGGGAAGAAAGCGTTCTCGACCTTTTTGTGGAGGGATTCCTCGCCCCTTGAATTCAACATCCCCGGTCTTGAAAACGGATTGCCTATCCAATGCGATATGGCTTCCCCCCATTTTGTTGCTGGATGTTCCGCTTCAATGAAAGACCTAGAAAGGGGCCATGGTTTCACGGGTTTTGTTCTAAGTTGTTTGGGCATTCTTTTACAAGAGCCCTTTGGACATCGTTTAGGTTGGGATTATGTCCACCGATTCCGCTTTTGAGGTTGAACAGCCATCATGCCCAGTATGCCACCGGTGCTAGGAAACGTCTCTTTTAGGGGAGCTTCCTGGAATCGGAAGTCAGACAAACACCCCAAAAGGCCCGGCATTTCGGAAGCTCCTGAAGAATCGACTTGTTTAGGGGCATTCTTTTCAACCATCGTTCTTTTCGAAAACCGATCGCTGTTTTCCCAGGGTTTTGGGTGGTTTTCCAGAAAGATCCGGATCCCTGGAAAAATGGGGAAGCTGTTTTTTGGGGGGAAATTGGGGTATCACTCAGCTTGCGGCCGCTGAGGTGCTGAGCAAAGAGAAGGAGGGATGCGTCTTCTGGTTCAAGCCAGAGCGCGCTGCGGCCCCGGAAGCGTGGGAAACTCAACCAACTTGGGTGGCTCGTCTTTTTTTGGAGTTGGTAGCAGCTGTTTGTGGCTTTAAAGGAAAGCCAGAAGGAAAACCGCCATTTTGCGGGAACGACACCAAAATTGAGTATTTGTGGGTTTGACTTTGAGAACACCCCAGTCACACTTGAAAGGGTGACTGGTGTGAAAAGGAGATATTGTTTTTGACGTTCCTTTTGGATTTTAAAAGCTGTGTTGTTGAGCCCGAGGATTCAACCCAAACTCGCCCTGAAAACATCTGGACACATACATGTTACATGCATGACCAAACGAGCCAGTATGGTTCCAGCTGGAACACCCTGCTTTTCGCCCGGACTTGCAACCCAAAAGCCCTTAATACATGTCCTACTATATTGGGCGCCATTTTTCTGGGTGTTCCAGGCAAAACTGGCTGTCAAACAAGTCCTGGGAGGTTCAATTGTGACAAACCTTCATCGTCAGTTTACCCCGTGGATCCAGTTACCCTTAGGCAATCAGGCTCTCAGCGACTGCTTTTTGGAGAATCACTTGTGTTGACATTGAAAATTCGATTGGAGCTGGCTAAAAGAAATCGCAAGAACCATCAACCGGAGGTTAGTCCTGGGTTCCCAATCAGAAAGAAATGCATCACGTGAGCTTGAGCTCACCCTTTCAGGACAACCTGCTGTCATGGGCTTGGCTCCCTTTGCCGGCATCCCACGCAAAAATGCTTTGGTGTCTCCTTAGTTTTCCTTCAAAACGAGCTAAAAGGTGTGCCGTCACCCGCGCCACTTGGCGTTATTGTTTTTATATATTTTTTTGAAAGGGTCATTCTAGTTGGTTTTCCCTTTGAAGGTAACCGTTTTGTCTCCAGGTTCGCGCTTCTTTGCTGGTCCTTGTTCCATGAGTTGCTCGGGTTTTCCCCGGTGCCTGCGGCTTCACAAGGACCTGGAGAAGCTGTCGTCCTTCTTCGAGGAGAAGATCGACCCCATGGACGAGATGCCGTACAGGCGAGCGGACGTGGGCAGCCAGCGAAACCCGGCGAGTGGGCGGCTTTCCGGCGATTCCGTTGCTTTCCTGTCACGGTCAAGGGAAAGATGTGTTACGGGAAACTGAAGGGAAACCAAAGGGAATGAGCAGATACTTTGTTGCATGTTGCTTGGATGTTAGGACTTTAACTTTTTGCCAACTAATGGATTTTCCAGCAAACCACTAAAAGTTAGACTTTTAGCAGGGGAGCAGAAAGCAACCGAGGATAGATGGAATCCCAGGATAGATCATTGGTAATGGTTTCCTCTCATCTGCCTCCCAAGTGAGCTCTCCGGGGTTCTCAAAATTGCTCTTGGGCATTGGTTTTCTTGAAAACATGTAGAGGTCCACACCGAGGTTGCTGGGAATTGGCTTAATTATGCCAAGCCTTAGGCTCTCAAGGTTAAGTTTTCTTGTGGCCTCACGAGGGCCTTCTGCTTGCAGACGTTGAGTTGGCAATGCTCTTGAGTTCTTCTCGTTATAACCCACTTCATGTTGACCCCATAGTAATCAACCCCTGTTTAGTAATTATGGGGGGTGCCGCTGGGTTTGGTGGGGAATCACTTTTGGAGCGGAACACGTCCCCATTAAGAAACTGGGCTTGATGAATATGGGGTCAACATTAGTGTGCCTGACCCTGTTGGGCCAGGTGACTAACCACTTGTCAACGAACCCGGTAGGCCTTTGCTGCTCGACGCCATGTGGTGGCGCATCCGCTTCGACCGCACCAGTGCGAGGTGCGCGACGTGTGCACGAGGTTCGCGGGATCTTGAACGATCAAAGGCGAGAGGTGAGGCAAGTGGCAGATGGTCATCCACCAATCGCTTCTCCCCTTTCCGGAAGATGCACCACCATGCTCCCAACATTCATCCCGTGATGTCCTTAAGAAACCAAGAGGGATCCAATTTAGAATTGAAGAGGGGCGAGTGTTCTGCTCCTGGCGCCGAATATGACCGTATCTTGTTGTGCCATTGGTTCGATTTGGTTCGTCTTGCAATTTGTGGAGACAGTTGCGAAGGAGCATGCTCTGCACTCGTCGCCACTTGCAACTTGCTCCTCCGTGACACTCCATACAAGCCTGCATGTAGCTTCATGTTCCGCAACCCTTTGACTATGGACTCTGTGCGAACCAATTGTGAAGTGAGTCACCACGAAGCTCTGTCCCGCGCAACACCCTTGTTGCATCTGATGTGGGCTCCACTTGATGTTGGCTTGCAACAATTTGTGCCGCGGACAGTCGGAGTTCTCTTTTGTATGCTTTTCTATGTGCCCTTGCCAGGTTTTCCGCTTTCGATTATGCCTTTCCTCTCAGCCCGCTAGCTTTCCTTTGCCTTTTCCTGGCCTCAAGTTTGCTCCCAGGTATGTCGGCAATCCCCGCGGGATCTTGGGTGCCATCGCGGTGGCTCGGCGATTTGATTCGGGAGCTGCGATGTCTTTTCTTCCCAAGGGAGACTGGGCCAGTGAAGCAACGTTCGCCAGCTGATTTTTTTAGGATCCGAGTCCTTGGATGTATCTTTTCAGGGACTGGAGGGAAATCCAACAGCAATCGTGTCTGGACATTCACCATTCGCCGTTTGGCAATACAAGGGGGGGCGGATCTCCCTGGTCTTTGGGCTCGTGAAAATCCCGGGTTGAGCTTAAAGCCAAGGGGATCCTGTGGCTTCCGCGCCCTGCAGAGCTTTCTTTGAGCATAGAGAGGTGTCCAAGATCCAAGATAGGACCCCTTGGGCACTGGTATCCTTGGTGACGAATTGGTGCTGAGAAGGGGTCCACTTAGGGGTTCAAATATAGCCAAACGGGATCTGGTTCCCCGGTGATTTGTTTGGCTTACGACCCGTTTCCGGGGTACCTCGGCGTCTGTGCGCGAAAAATCCGCCGAGGCGTTCCACATGTCCAGCCGTCAGGAGCGGGACATCGACCTCCCCTCCCTGCAGGACGGAGGTACCGTGCAACCGTCGGACTTCCGCCAGGTCAGAATT
Source organism: Effrenium voratum (assembly GCA_963377175.1). NCBI lineage: Eukaryota > Dinophyceae > Suessiales > Symbiodiniaceae > Effrenium > Effrenium voratum. Next base: position 45,491 of record CAUJNA010003515.1, on the reverse strand, counting down.
TGTTGATTCGAGAAATCAAAATGAACTTTGAAATCTTTGAAGCAAAAGGCCGGAAAGGGGGTGGGGGTTGGTATTGGACTTGAGATCTTTGTGATTCGCAATGGGCTCAATGCATTTATGAACACTGTCCAACGACTGTTTTGGACGAATCCGATTCTCAGGGGCCATTTTTAGCAGGTTTGGTTCCTTCCTGGCTTCATCCGGGTTGTAGCAAAGCCAATACAATCCATAACATGATAGTGGAGCCAAGAGTCAATGAATTTGGAGCGATGCTCAAGCGGGTTTCTTTGGGCGGTGTTTAAATTGAACATATGTTGGATCTATTTAACCGTGCGCTTTGGGCATCATCAGGCCGCCATCCCATTTCACCAACAACCACCGGGCTCCAAGCCGCCAATGGTTGGCGGTCGGGAGCTGATCCCCAGCGCCTTTTGAATCATGGGGAAGGAAGGCCTCCCTAAGGTCCAGACCGGGCTCCAAACCGCCAATTAGAAGGAAGCTTGGAGGTGGGGGGGGGGCTGGGGGGGTGGGTTGGGGGGTTGGGGTTGGGGTGGTGGGGGGCTGGGGGGTGGGTTGAGGGGGGTTGGGGCGGTGGGGGGCTGGGGGGGTGGGTTGAGGGGGGCCGCCAGGAGCTGATCTTTCAGAGCAACCCCACGCTGGAGCCGGTGGTCAAGTGGCCACATGCTCCTTCCATGCGCTCCTCGGCTCCACTGCACGAGTCTCCCCGATATCAAGGCCAAAGGGTGGTGAAACAGATGGGGTAGGGCTCAAAAAACCTACCCCCCCCCCCAAAAAAAAAAAAAAACGACAAAACCAAGAGCACAAGTCTATTGGCTTCACTTAAAACCAAACTGAAAAGGGTACCATTCACAGAACACAAACCCACATCACCCCTTGGCAACACATTCATGTGTTTTGTGAGCGTCCTTGAATGATGTGTTTAGGTTGAAAATGCCGGGAGCCTGTCCCCCCAAAACCTCCTGGTGCAGAGCAAATCGTGGCAATCAATGTCAAGAACCTGAGGCTTTTTGCCCAGCAAAGTGGATGACATGGAGGACTTGGGTGGCGAAAAGCGGGCAGCTCTTGGCCATCTTGACACTCAAAATGGAAAGCTAAGGGAAACCAATGCTTAGCTATAAAAACCTCCAAAAGTGCAAAAGTGGCAGTTTTATGGGACACCACTCACAAATTGCAACTTCTGATTTGGGGGACTCCAGCGAACCTGTGTTTTAGGAACCCTATGCAGACAGAGTTCAATGGCAGCATTGCTTGATGTTTTTGGTTCGTATCCTCACCTGCCAGTACAAGGGCTACATCGAGAGCAACCCCAGGCGGGCGGAAGGAAAAGGAGAGGAGAACCTGGTGCAACGGTCGGAGACCTCTCTTTCACCCCCCCCCCCCCCGCAATTTCCCCACGCAAGACAAATGCCTCGGTGATTTTCCATGGCTTCCCACCGGGTCCCAAGCTGTTTCGGCTGTGTCAATACGTTTCAAGTGCCACAGCAATGGAGGGGAACCGCAGGCGCACAACCAATTGACGGAGATCCCCCCACATACTCGTCGGTCCCCCAAACTTTACCCCCTTCGCGAAGGGAGCGGGGCGTATGTCAACCAGACTGCAGCTGTTGACGTGTTGGCGACATCTGAACATCACACTCAGTACAATTTTTACCAAGGCTCTCGCTGACCTTTGAGCAACGGACCATCATGAAGATGTCACTCAGCCGACGAACGAACACGAAACGGGTGATGCACAGATCAACGGAAGGATTTTTGTCTAGGTGCCCCAGTACGGCCCTTTTACCTTTTTTGGGTTCCCCTACTAAAATAGACTACAGAAAAAAAGAAAAAATGGGTACCAACAAATTCTAACTTCTCTACTGGAGGACCTAGCCCCAACAAAAAGCCCTCCGTGTTCAGGAGGAGCAATTTACCTTCCGCTTGGCAAATGGACTGCCGGCCTTTGGCGAAGGCGGCCCGGCCTCAAGGGCGAGTCGGTGCTGGAGCGGATCCAGCGGTGGCCAGATCGGCCTCGGGCACGCGGACGCCCCAAGGGGCGCCGGTTTGGGGCTGGGTTCAAGGGACATTTGGGGCGTCCGTGCCACTTGTTTGTCCTTCTGCACTCCTATTTTCACATATTGGGTCACCCAACTGGGATTGTTCCTGTCCTTAGTGAGCAAATGCACGAATTTCAGTCTTCTATGGCGAACTATCGTCACAACGAAGAATAGCAGGTGCCCCCCTTTAGTTCTTGACTTGGATTTGGGTAAATCATGTTACCATATCCCAGAGGGTCCCTTCATACCTGAGGATGGCATCGTTTTCGAATCATTCCAAAAGCAGACTCGAACAGGGAAAAGGGAAGGGATCTGGCAATCGCAGTTGAGTCAAACACAAAACCTATACTCAGAGGGTCCCTGCACACCTAAGGAGGCAGACACTTCTCACCCCCCACATCTTTAGTCAGGACATCATTTCGGCTTGTCTAACCCACGGTTCCCCAACTCAAAGGGCACCAACCCCCCTTTGCAGGCCTTTGCAGTGCTCTTGATTCTTTATTTGAGTTGCAACCTGTAAAAGCTACCAACTTGACATTTCGAATGTTTGCAGAAGGCGCCTCCAAATGATTGGGGATGATCTGTAGAAGGCGGCACGATCAAAAAGGGCCATGCAAAGAAGCTAAATCTCGATCCTTCATGGCGATCTCATAGGAGGACTTTTAGATCTCATTTAATGGATGTATTGTCCTAAAGGGTATGTCTTGAGTAGAGTTCGAACAATGCAATGCCGGTTTGACGCAGTTCCTACATGCTCCGGAGAACTTGTCCCGGTGTTTGCACGCCCCTTGCAGTGAGGGATTCGTATGCGCCCCGTGTGCTACCTTTCGGGCGTTTTGGTTTCACAAGGTGGTTCCAAGAGCGTTTGGCGCTTCACTGAGAAACCAAGCGCATCCCGGCATCCCGGTGGCTTTGCTTTGTGTAGATTTGTGCGCAAAAAAAGTCGAGCACGTGTTTCATTGAGGGTACCCCCTTTGGGTGGTTTAACTGTAAAGCCAAAGAGAAGCAACCTATGTTGCGGGTCGCTTTTTTTTTTGCGCGTACCCATTTGCAGACTCGCCGAGGATTAGACAACCTACACCACCACTGGCAGGCAGGGCCTGCCAGTGAAGGCAGATTGCCGCTCTTCCCAATGGAAGCTGACAGGAAGGTTTTGGAAGACGATCATCTTGAAAAGGGCTATGAACCTCAGTGTGATCAGCCGCAGTCACCGTTATTTTCACTTTACCCAGAACGGAAACCAGCAGGGGATGTTGTTGTTTTTTGTTTTGATTTTTGTTTGAAAAAGGAACAGATCCCATGGCTAAATGCAGGTCTCGTGGCAACATATTTGAAAGTTGGAACCTCACAAGTGATTGGTGGACATGAACACCCACCGCATTCAGTCCGCTTTCAAACCTAAAAACATGTCATGCCCATGACCCTGCAATTTCGGGGTGTACAGAGTTACTCCAGTGCAGGGCTGGATTCCAGAAAAAATGACATGGCCACCTGTTTTCAGGGTTTCCCACACGGAGCTGGATTCCCCAACATGACATGGTCACCTTTTCGGTTTGTAGAAGAAGAATAAAGAGAAACGCCACGGAGAGCCGCAATCTTTGGCTCCAAAGTCCATCTCAACCCCATATCCGGAGGGTTCCTGCAGCCGCCAGGTGCAGGAGTTGTCCAGAAGCCGGTTGCTGACCATCGGCGCCCCGGCGAGATAAATGGATTCCGCCTTTGGTTGAAATGGACTTGTGGTGATTTCGCGACCACATGGAATCAGTGTTTTTACCCCAAAAGCTCTAAAAATGTCATACCCCAAAAAACAACACACGTTTTGTTTTTCTTTCTGGAAACACGAGGTTTTCAGATTGAGTCTCTAGGTGGCTACCTATAGTTACGACTGGGAAAGGGAGCAGTGGCGAAGTGGTCTCACCAACCGCCCGACAAGCGATGATGGCGGCGGCAAACGACCGAGCGACGGAACGAGGGCAACCCGACAGCGGCAGCAGCAGCAGACGCAAGGGTGGCTGCAAAATTGGGTGTGGCTTGAACAGGAGGGTTTACGCAGGTGTTGATCCATGTTTCCACTTACCAGGGTTCCATGTTGGTACCGGTTTTTTAAGCCACAGCCAAATGGGGTCCAAAATGGAGCCCTGGTAAATGGAAAAGTAGACTAAAACCTGCGTATCCCTGGCTTGTTCATTTGGAGCCATCCCAGCAAAACGACAACAGCGGCAATTACAATATTCAAGACTGCAACAACCAGAAGGACAACGAACCCCCCACAGCGGCAGCAGGCACACCTTCGAGAACCAATGCAGATGACAAGCACAATCACTAGCACCACCAACACCAGCATAAGCAGCAACAGCATACACACAACCAAAAAGACTATCAACGACAACTGCAAGTACTAGGCACAACGACAAGAGAGGCAAGAAAGCAAACCGTGACACGACTTCAGTAGTTGAGGCAGGCTGCATGGAGCGAATGGTTGGTGCCGAGTGTCAAGCTAAGGATCCTCGGTGATCGGATCGGGGTCGGTGACGGCAAGATGAAAGTTCATGCAGTTTCCAGCGTCTGCTGCCTGGGCCAGAGACGCTGAAGGAGTTTGCATTTAGAACGCCAGACACATGCAACCTCCAGGTTGCCTTTATAGGCTTCCCTATATGTCCGCGGTTTGAACGTCACCTGTCGGTTCGCAGTTCAAGGTGAGTTTCTTTATGTGATTTGTTTGGCAATTCAATTTAGGGAAGCCTGTCTCGAAAAGCACGGTGGTCTAAACATTGACCTGCCGTGACCATGCGACGTCGAACGTCTCACGAAAGAAGACACAAAGTGGCTTGTAGCTGGGCCGGTGCAAAGGTTAAAGAAATTTGTTTGGGGTGTTCGGGCGATTCGCCCCAAAGCGAATCGACCACTCCAAGTCTGATTGTCCGCTTTTGGTATCCCTTTAAGGTCGTTCTAAAAAAATGTGTTTCTTTGCCTGTCCTTTGGGCAGGCGTGGTCATCTCAGATGGTCCTCAAGATTGTTAGTGACAACGGGCCTTTTGCCTTGGCACTGAGCAGAAGCAAAGCGGATTACAATTTCAATTGGAAATGGCTGCGCGATTTTCCCTGGTTGTGTCGTGCATTAAATAGAGCAACATGCTCGGACATCATGCTCGTGTATGCCCCTTGTATGGCCCAGTTACCGTTGGAACGATTGAGTTGGCGACCTGATTCAAAGGGCATGTACGGTTGGGGCGCGGCAACCCCGGCCGGGGAAAAGCGCGCAGTTATTGCCCATGCGACGCTGTGCTCAAGCTGGCAAGCATAAAGGGGCCCACGAGAGCTCGCTTTCCTTTTCAGATGTGTCCATGTTTTTGTTCTTAACTTGGAACACCCCTGAGAAGTGGTTGGCGCAAATCCAGATATAGTTGACCACCAAAGCACCCGCAAAAGAAAGCAACACACACACACACACATGTCGTGCATTGTAAGATGATACGAAAACGGGCGCTCGCCATGTGACCAATACAAGGCAGGATGGAGGAGAGACCTCCGCTGGGGCGATGAGATTGCAGTTGTGCTTGTCTTTTTTCCTGAAGGGCGTGGCGCAAAAAATTGGGGCTTTAGGAGCCACGCGCATGTGTTGAAATAGTGTTCCCTATGATTTCCCTTCCAATCCAACCAGAAAAGGGTAGCCTCAAAGGAAAGGCAGACACACCCGTACGGGGGCGGGGGGAAAAGGCTTGCTATTCGACGCAGGTGCGAGCTACGCTTCGCCATGTCATGACTCTCGGCTGGAACGCTGGAAGGGCTTGCGAGTCGCCTGGAGCGCCCTTGCCTCATGGCTTCGGGGTTCTTCGAGGGGTTTTTCGGTAACGGCAGGGTGTGTTGTTGGTTTCAGGAGGGAAAATGGATTGCAGGCCTGGTTTGCCGGCCAGGCCGGGTCACGCGCCCTCCACTTCGAGAAGCCCTTCGGGTCCTCCAAAAGCAGTCCCATGCTTGAGCACAACCGCTCGAAGCGGAAAGAATGGGACCCTGGGACAAGAATGCCATGGCAGGGGTAACTTCCATGTCCATTCTTTCCAGGGATCCGGATCTTTCCAGAAAACAAAAAAAACTGGGGACATGGCGATCGATCGGTTTCTAGAAAAGAAGGATGGCTGAAAACCATGGACAAGGAATCAGCCCCTAGTGGCTGGCGGTGCGAATTTGGGGCATTCTCAGGAAATCGCCCCCGCTGGGCCAGTTCCTCTTTTGCGGTGAGCCCGGACCCCGGAGTTTTTCTTCCGCGACAGGGAAGGGGGTCGGGGTCGGCCCTGCCCCCCCAAACCCCCCCCAAAAAGAAAGAAAGAAAGTAATTCAGTGGATTCTCGCGCTCCAGGTGCCGATGTCTGGCACAGTGTTCAAATTGTGCTGACCCTTTCAGTTTTTTGGGGGGCTTATCAGTATGTACCCTGGTTGCCCATGCACGGGAGCTTACCATGGTGGTGGTAAGCGTTAACCATAAGCATGACTACGCGGCCAGGGTCCCGATGAAGACCATGAAAAAGGGCTTTCTTGCAAACGGGGCTTCCAAACCAGTCGAGCGAAAAAGCATCCCCCTTCTGCAGAAGCTGACCACGAACTGCACTTTGGGAGCTTTGACCATGGCGCTTTGTTTGGCGCAGCGCCAAGATGCGCCAAGGTTGGGCGGTCCACAGGAAGTGAATCTGCCAAAGAAGGCGGGAGTGGCAGACTGAGCTGCGCAGAATGACGACTTGTCCCTTTTTGTATGGTGCGTTCTCCGCTAAAACTGGTCGACCGGGTGGGACTTTGAGTTTATGCTGAGCTCCCCAACAGCCAACCTGAGGATCCTGGCATGGCCGTTTCACATTGTCAGACGTAGCTTTGCCAACCAGCCAAAGCTATTTGTTAGCCCGGGTGTTAGCCCGGGATCGGATTATGGCCTGGTTCAGCTTGCATTTGCCCGTGCAATGGGGATATGGGGATATCACGTCCCAGTTTCTTACTCAGACACCGCGCCGATTTGGATCCTGCAAGCTTCACCTGAAGCTCTTCTTTTAGTTTTAACGACGTTGCCCATAGGTTCACCTGCAGACACCGAGTTCCGTTTCGGACTTGAGTCGCTTTTCTGGAACAAGAGTCTTGGTGGAAAACCAAAGCTGCGACTTGATCTCTCTAACCCAACTCCAGTGAGGCAATGGGAGGTGTTCCCGAGATGTCGCCTTGCAGGTGCTACCCTCCTTGCAAAGCTTGGAGAGGCAGCTTCAGGCGAGAGCTTTAACGACAGAGCCTCCAGGGAGTTTCCCCGTGTTCATATGCTGCGTTATAAGCTGGGCCTGTGCCGATTTAAAAGCCAATGCCAAAGAAAAGAGCCCCTTTTTTTCTATTCTTCCAGCCCCATTGGGGCTGACTTGTCAATATGAATCCTCAATCCTTGCGTGAGATGGTAGTTCCAGCCGTACCTTCCCAATTCTTTTCAGGGATCCTTCTCTTCAAAACAGGAAGCTGGGTGGCTTCTAAAGCGAACGATGCGTGAAGATAACTGGGAATCAATCCCAGCAGTGGATTCTTTCCTTGTCCCACTACGGCACTGAGGACGAGAGATCTCGATCCCCAGCTTTGGCCAGTGGTCTGGCTACGTGTCATGAAGGCCCCTCTAAGATGCAAGCAGGCCCATGGTGTCCAATGAACACCCCCAAAAAAAAACACACAAGTTGGCCTTGGGTCCAGGAAGCTGCCGGAGATGTTCGGGATGTGAGAATCAAAAACACATCCGTCTCCGTACCTTTTGGGGTCTTTTCGCCAGAGCCTCTTTTTTTTGCACGCCGAGGGTTTTTGTTTCGCTTCCGGGTACAAGCAGCTGACCTGCTGTGATTATGAAGTAACAGGTCTTTTTTGTGTTGTGCTTTTTTTTGTTTACCAAGGGGAGTCATTTTTTGTGTGTGTTTTTTAGCCAGCGGACCATCTGGGATCAAGTTCAGGATGGCTTTCTCTCCTGAAGGCTGTTGCAAGTGAAGCAGCGAACAACACGACCGGCCAGGAACTGGAGCACAACCTCAGGATAAGGCGTGGCACTGGGCCGAGATCAACCCAAGAAAACGATAGATGCATGCGATGGGTTTCTTTACGTTTGGGTTTCGCCGAAGGGCAAGGGTCTTCGGAATGAGCCCAAAAAAGGGGTGATCCCCTTAAGATAGGTTGACATATGGAAGTATAACTCAGACAGTAATTTGGTCCTGGGGTTCAATCCACCATGGAAGCAATGTGAGTTCGTATAACCACCGTACAGGATTGTCCTCATCCAAGTTTGGTCCCAAGGCCATTGTTGAAATGGTGGTTGCACCTACGGTTGGGACATCAGACATGGGGATTGGTGTTCCAAGCATTGAGGGAGTTGTTCAAGATGCATATCCAGCTAGGACTAAGGCGCATGTCCGGCGATTTGCCAATGGACACCTTCTCTTAGGCTTCTCTTCATTGGTTGAAGCCGAATCGCTTTGGATGTGGATCTGAACGGGTCCCTGGTGCTTGTATTCGGTAAATGGGAAGGTTCTGCGGAACAGCAAGCCGGGAGGGAGACTGAAGAGTTGATCTCCGACAAAACTGGGGCTGGCGTGTTGGGTCAGCTCGCTGACCTCCAAACTGATGGCTTTTGGATCCTTCTCGCTTCGGGTTCCAGGAAAATGATGGCGGTGTGTTTCTGTTTTGGGAGATGGGGAGGGTACCCCGTGGTGTGATTGAAGGAGACACCAGCAGAAAAGCCGGGCACCTTTTTGAACGTCCCCCCCAAAAAACGCACCTTGCCGGATATATACATTGACGGATACTTTTTCCTTTGTTCCTCGAAAACAAACGAAAGACCTCGGGCAAAGATGGGGCTCGTTTTGATGCCGTAGTCGCCGATAAACCAAGGAGAAGCCATTGTAAATTGTAAGGTGGGTGGACCCCCCAAATGGGCTGTTCTCTTTGAATCAGGCTGAAAAGGTACCCTCAACCCAGGTGTCTTAGCTCCACGGCGACCTTTTCTCTCGTGTGGATGAGAAGCCTTGGAAGACCACGACTTCAAACAATTGAAATAGGCCTCGGGTAGAGTGTGGTGTGTGTGTGTGTGTGTGCGGAGTGGCAGAAAACCCTGCCACCAAAACCTTTTTCTGTTGCAGCAGGGGGATCAGGCTTCCAGTGACTGACCTGATCCAACGAAGCTAGGTCACTGGAAGGGAAGTAGCTGAGGACGCTCAGCTACGTACCTGCTTCCCAACAAGGTCCCCTCTTTGCCCGCGGAAATCAAGCAGATACTCATCGTACTCGAGACTCACCAGTTGTACTCGAGACTCACCAGTTGTACTCGAAAGATTAGCACTCTCCATCTGGAGTTTAAGTGTGTACACCCCATTCGTGGGGAATCCTCGGGTGTACCCATTGTGTGACCCCGGGCCGGCTCTGTCGGAAAATTTGACCTCAACGTGCTTATCATAGAACAGCGGAATTTCACATTTAACCAGGAACGAGGTTTCACTAAAGGGAAGAATGCCACCAGACCATAGTGACGTCTCACCACAGCGGCTGGCTGCCGACTTTCATTGCATTTGCTGACCATTGGTTGAACTTGTTGCTCGTATTATTGCGGTTGACGATTGCTGATTTGTATTTGCTTTGCCTTGAACATGTCGATCGACCATTGCAGCTGGGGCCGTTAACTTGCATTTGCATTGATTTGAATGTTGTCGGGTCCGATTCTCTCAAGGTGGAAGTGTGCAGATTCAGAGTCAGTTGAGTCACCATGTCTCGACGTGATGATCGTGATAGATCCAGGACTCGGCGCAGACGTGATCTGAGTCCGTCCCCTCAAGCTCACAAAGCACGCCGACGTGAGCACAATGACAACCAGGTCTCGGAGAACATGGATTGGAACAACTTGGTTTCATGGCAACACAACTCCGGCTACAACGCTGCCAACAACTTTCCGATGATGCCTACCAACTTTCAATCGACTCACAATCCCACACAACAATTCCAATACCCAGCGATCAACTACATGATGCCGATCCCTCCAGATCCCACGCCATCCAAGTTCATGCCACCAGTGATGCCACCACCGGTTACTACTTCCCAACCTACACCGTCACCCGGACCTCATGCGGCTCTACCGGTTCGTCCTCAGAAAGCCTGGCTTACTCCCTCGCCTGACTGGACACCTGGAGACGGCATGTTTGATGTCAATCAGCTCTACAACTTCAGCCTGCCCATGACTGTTGCCAACACTCCGCATGGCAACCTTCGCGACATGTCAGGCATGGATATTAGGGACGTTCGCCTGGTTCAGGTTATCCACGGGGGCCTCACCAACGGGCTACTCAGGCCGTTTGCGCACGGCCGATTCGTGACGTGGGAAGGCTTTCGCACCCGCACCGAGGCCTTACTTTGGAGTACCTGTTCCAAATTACTACGAAGATCACAGTCACTCAACCTGCTCACCCTGGAAAAGGACCTTGCCAACACGCTGGGTCTCAACATCGATGACTTCAATCAGCGCATCAAGGTCCACGACCATTTGGCCAACTTGGTGCTTCAATTTCTTCAACAGCATCACACCTCTCTCGCACCTGCCGCCCAGACCGAGGACATGGTCAAAAAGTTCAATGATCTGAATCGTGCCCACGAACTTCTCCAAGCTCAGTATTCCGCATCACTTCGCGCATCGACCTCTCCCACGATGACAAACCAGAAGGATGATGCAGAGTTGGTTACACCGCCACCGGTCAACCACACACCATCCTCGTCACCTGCCAGCTCCCTTCCCACAGCCAGCGCAGCCGCCCTGGATGGCAAGTCGTTTGATAGCGTGGTGCAACCTCGGATCATCCAGTCTCTTCACGGAGTGTCGTCACCGCCGTCCAAACCGGCGGCGTCACAATTGCTCACCATGAACAGCACGCCGGATGAAGTTGTCAAGTACTACACATGGACCAGTGACCAACCTCGCCTTTTTCTCAAGCAATCACCCACAACAACCACTTTGGCATCGCTGGTTAAGTGGGCCAATCACCCGACCCGGCTCAACGGCAACAAGTCATTAGATTCTATGGCGACGCAGCTCCTTCAGGCGCGGCAACGCATGCCGAAAGGCGACGCGCCCACGCTCGGGGCAATGGCAGCTTCGTGGGGACTAGAACCCGGCTATCTTACCAAACTCACTGAGAAGGCATTGAGTCACCTCATCGTGACGGCTCGTCTACTGTGTGGATGAGAAGGCATCATGATGACCTTCGTTCTCATATGAGCCCGGAGCGGCAACAATGTCACGGATGAGTCCAGGTGAAAACTCGTCCGTCAAGTGTCTGCGTTGCACCAGATTGATCTTGTACTTGCTCGTTCTTGCATTGTCTCTTGTGTGATTGTCTGTGATGCTTGTATTCATGTCGCCGCCTTGTGGTAGATTTCGTTGGTTGCATCTCACCATGTTGGATGAACTTCGCCGCTGCGGAATCTATGATGATGTTGCACAATGGCAGTCGCTGGACGACCTTCTGCACTCGTTGACCATATTCTCTACGTGCTGGCAGTACTGTTTTCCTGGACTACCACCACCGTCGATTCCAACTGAGGAGTACGAATCCATCACACAATTGCCGTGGCTGGGTCTCATCCTCGGTCTTAGTTGTGGTCCGGATAGCCCTTCAGATTCCGAATCACGCTATGTCAAACTCTCAGCACACCGTGGCCAACAGGTACGAGCTTCACAGATGTCGGTGCACTGCCTATTTATTGATTAGTTTCTTACAACGTCTCATTTCACAAGATCACGGCTACTTCCCACCGTTCTTTGAAGTCCTGCACTTCTACAAGACTTCTCTCTTGTGTGAAATCATGCACTCTACTTTCGCTGACACGCGGCATCTACGCTCATTGCGGGCGCGACTTCCTGACCTCTATGACTTCATACATGATCCAGGTCATCACCAACAACCGTGCGTCTACATTCGACTTTCCCCATGGCACACACCATACTATGTTGGGGCGACTGATCAGGATGTTCTACGTCGTGAACACTCACGCAGTCGCAAATTTCTACAACTACTTCGTGGACGGCATGCCTTCTTTGAACCAGCGCTTCACTACTGGAAAAGATCCAATACTTACTGGCTCTTCTGTGCTATACCAGTGGAAATCAAACTTCCAGTTTCCTCGGTGTGGGTTCAAGAAAGCAAATGGCAATACCTGCTACGCCCGCATTTGAATGCGCCCTGGGTACACAGAATCTTGCGCAAGGTGGGCTTCCGGGAACATCTTGTGGATTTTCGACGCCACTCGCTGTCGTCTCCCACTTCCCTCGGCTTGCACAAGCGCTTTCGACGACGACTACATCCGGATCTCCAACGGCAACTACGACCTGACATCCAGGATGACGTCCAAGCCCATTACTCGATTCTCTATCAGCTGGGATCGAATACAGGAGCGTCGTTCCAAGTCATGCGTGACCTACTGTCGGCGGCTTTCCCTCCCACTCAGCTGTATTACTTATTGCGGCTCGCAGTCTTTGTCAACGAGCCCTTCCGCTCCAAGGCGCAGAAACTCCTCGCCCAGGTGCTGCGCAAACGACGGCTACAACCACCCACCACTTTGACACAGCTACTCTTACCGCCGCTACATGTCCGGAATTGGAAAGCTCTACTTGGCACATGGTTACAAAGCTGGATTGCTTCTCATCGGGATTTGTTCCCTTCTCTTTTCATTCCGAAGATCAGGGTTGTGGAAACTCGCAGCGCCACATTGGGCGACAAGATGTACAACTACCGCACATGGCAGCGCAAATGGACTCCTGAAACATCCTTTCCGTGTCGCTGTCTGGACATCGATGATCACCATCTACACCGTGCACATGGTCACGCTGTAATGGTGGATGAGTTTTCTCGCATCAATGCGGACATTGACGTTGAAATCATGGCCGCCTCAATGAAGGATCAGTTTTTCGGTGATGTCGACTTATTGCATCAACGTTTCACCACACAGCTTCGCAAACTTGCTCGCCGATGGCATGTACATGGTTCCAGTCTCCTTTCAGATCTACAGCCGGTTGTGACTCAGTTAATGGACACTCATCGGATGAACCTCCAAGATCGGGCTTATTGGTCATCGTCATCGTTGCAACGCACTGTGGCTTCTTTGTCTTCGTGGGTTGTTATCCCAGCAGATCATTTTCCCTCCCGCGCACATGTGATGTGCCCGTCCTTGTTTGCCATACTGATGCGAAAGACATTCTGCTCGGGGGACGTCTTCTCACTTTGCCGCGAATCCGCAGCATCCTTTCGCTCTGAGGTGGTAACCACGGTACCTTCTCTCCTACGTCAACGATATGCATGGGGACTTCGACTTCAAGCACCGTTGCCCACAGCACGCATCCTCCCAAAGCCGACCAAGGACTGGCAGAAAGCTCGACCCATCATTTCATTCTTTCGCACATGGGCAGCTCCCTTCCTCACGGTCTTCGGTGCACTCATATTTGAACTTACCAAGGCTGCCTTCCCCGACATTGCAGGTCAACTTTCAGTACAAGAACTTATCCAGCAGCTGTGGGAAGCACTGTCAAAAGCAGATCCTGATGAGTACATCCACCTGGTGTCGCAAGACCTGTCAGGCTTCTTCACGTCCATTCCTACGGAACGATTCCACCAGGCGCTTCAAGTGCTTCTCCATCGATACGATCAAGTTGTTGGCCTTCGCAGTTCCTCACAATGGTCCGTGTACGAAGTCAAGTCAGATCATCGACGCCGTATGTTCAAAGGAAAGTGGCGCCGTCAAACCAAGATCCCTCGAATTTTTCGTGAACAAGATCTCCGGCACCTTCTGGACTTTGTCATTGACAACAGTCACTTCGAGATCAACGGATACTTGTTCCGCCAAGAACGAGGAGTCGCTATGGGATCACCAGCCGCGCCACCGTTGTGCAATTTGGTCGCTACGGTTGAGGATTTCTTCTGGCACCAAACCATGAGTTCTTTGCGGTTCTGCATGCCCGACATTGGTGTGATTTGGCATGAGCGCTACGTAGATAATCGTTTCATTCTCCTTCGAGACTCAGCTCCACACTCACCCGTGCTCATGAACTTTCTTTCCCTGGAATTTTATCGCCCACCAGTAATGCTTGAGGTCCAACATGATGACAAAGTACTGGGTTACCGATGTGATTCTTCCTCCAGAACTATTACACCACAGCTACCTGATCATCCCTCCCAAATCAAAGGAATTCGGAGTGCCAATGATCAGATGTTCACTTATTCTTCTTGGTCTTCTCGCTCGTGGCTCATCATACGCGGTGCACAACCGGCGGTTCAGCAACAACATGGGCTCGACGCTCTCAAACGCCTTTATGAGGCCAAAGGTTTTGAATCCCACCTTCTGCGTGACGTTCGGCGTCGACTCGGGACAAAATCTGCATGTGAGCTTGTCATTCTGTCTCTTCTTGTGCATGCTTGAGACAGTTGTTGTTGCATTGTGCTTTGTTTGCATGTAGCTGGCTCAGAACCATGGCGGAATATAAGGTCACCAGCCTTCTGCGTGCTGACGGATCAGTACAAACCACGAGCCGCGTGACGCTCGAGCACCTCCCCAACTTCATCAACGGCAATGAGATCCAAATGTTCATTCGGACTCACGGCTTAGCACACCAGCAAAGTGTGCAATCCCACGGCCCGTCACGTGACGTACCAGCACTCACAGGGCAGCCCCGATCGCGTTCCCCCCGATCACGAGTTCCGCGGATCCAGCTCACACCGGGCCCGCAAGGGCATTCGGATGAGGAGGAGGATTGGGGTGAATGGAGGAGTAGTGGTAGACGCGCCCATAGTGATCAAAGGAGGCCACGCTCGCCTCCGTTTCCTCCTGCTCATGGCAGTCCTTCTGAGAACCGCATCGCGCTGGTGCCTCTCTCAGTTCGTCGGCAGGTGCCTGATTTGGGGATTCATCGCTTCAAGCTGCGCACTGGGTGCCGGATCGAGGAGATTGCCATCGAAGTGAATGATGTCCTCTACTACACCTTGCCCTCGATTGCCGCCTTGGTATTTCCTGAACCAGAGCTGTTGAAGAAATCATGGGAGTCGGTCTACAGGAGCCTCATGCCGCACCGACGCAGTATCATCGAAGATGAACAGCGGGTCAAATCCATTTCGGAGTTTCCGTTTGCTCAGCCACCACATGGGGTTCCGGGACGCTGGACGGATCAAGTGGTCAAAGACATTTCGGACTACTTCCAGATCTCATGGCGGTCACTACCGCAGCAACTCATCGTCCAGCTCGGCATTTGCGAGGAGAAGTGGCCATATATCAGCAGAACCACACGGACGTTTCACCACTTCTCCGCGGACAAAAAGAACTCGCAGAAGAACCTCTTTGGGATCATCTTCTCATTTGAGCCACGCCGATCGTTGCCGGACAAGCATCGCACTCAATCGCAGTCCACATTTTTCTGGTCCCATAACACCAATATGCAGGCTGCCATGCAAATCCTGCGCGATGAGGAACTGATCCGACCTTCGAAGTGGCAAGAACATCCTTCCCCCAATCGTGAATGCTCCAACTGGAACGAAGTCTGGTTGCCTCCGATGGGATTCTACTGCAGGGGCAGCCTCCATTCTCAGGAAGCGGCAATCCAATCTGCAGCGCAGTTCGGTGGAATTCGGACGGACCGCCCGGTATGCATTGGTGGCTCTGCTCGTCTCCGGCAACAGCATTGCACTATACCCCGCGGCGGCGTGTACGCGGACATAGCAGCCTCCCAGTACTATGATTGCATTCACGCCAAAGATGGCAGGTGCAAACTCCGATCTTCGATTGCAGTGCCCAGCTACATGGGCATGTTCTGGTGAACCATGGTGGCATGCCAGTACAATAGCGTTGCTACTGACCCGACGTGGTGTGCGCTTTGTTTTCATGATGTGCATCATGACGCTCCTCTTCCGGAAAATGCATAGAGTTGTCCGCGGCTCATGGCTTCACTTTGATGTTTCCTTTTATGGTGTTGCTTGCACACATGTACACGTTTGGTTGCATGCCTTGTGTTGCTTTCCGTCGCCGCTTTTAGTCATCACTGGTTGATTTGGCCCTGGTTGTCTCATCTTTCCGGGAGTGTGATGGATCATGGGGATTTGCTACGCGATTGCCGGCACATGCTACTCGCTATGTCATCGCAGATCAGTTTACTCCTGGCTGGACTGCAGCGTCTTGAGGGCCAGCAGCGGCATCCACTGCCGCCCCCGCCGCCACCGATTCCTGACGGTCATCCTCCGCCGCTGCCTCCGCCGTCCACGGCGCCGCCGCACTTGCCGGCAACATCGGTCAGATCTGACCACATGGCAGCGCCGGTCACTCTCGTGGCCACCTCGGATAACCGTGCGGAACACCCTGCTCACGTACGCACGGTGAGTGTCAGCACCTCCTGGGAGCACAGACGAAGGCGAAGATCTAGGCATCGAGAGCCGCACCGGAGACGATCCCGCAGCCATCACCGACGGCTCCCGGACCGCCCAGCTGATGCGGTTCCCATGGCCCGCCGCTATGCTCACACTCCTAAGTATCCACCGGCGGTCAAAGCCATGCCAGCTTGCCGACCATCAGGTCTGTCTTATGAACGGTGACAGAGCAACAGCGACAAAAGTACCTCAGCGTTTGCTACATTCATGTTTGCATGCACCATATCTTTGCCATGCCGCAGCGTTATAGCTTTGCAGATTTGCTTGAGTTGACCTTGTTGTTTGATCGGTTGCCATGCAGTTGTCTGTCGAGTTTGTGAATAACCTGGTGGCTGTACTCAATGTCCTTGCATCCCAAGTTGCGACAGCTCTGGACACCCTGAACTTTGCCTTGATGACGGAGCGTGGTCGTCCGTCAGACACGGTGGTGATCCCGAGAGCACCAAGAAACTCCAGACATGGGTTGCGGCCCCGCATCATAACGGAGCGCGCCTCGTCTGACAGATCCCGATCCCCCACACGAATTCGGGCTCGACCGGTGGACACGTCATCTACCTGGTACATACCGGCTTTGTCCCCGCCTCGAGCGGCACATCGTGATGCTAGTGACCACAACCCTGGTACTCGGCCCGAATCTATGTTGGATCGACTGCCACCACCTCGTCCACTTGCTCCCTTCGCTGCACACGGTGGCCGAGAGCCAGGACAAACGACGCCTACGACACCTGATTCGGATTCTGATGGTTCGGTACGTCCGCATCCAGGTGCCTCGTCGTTCCGGCCGTCACCTACGGTGGTTCATGGTCCTAGGGAACTTCTACAAGAATTCACCATTGCACTTCGCAATGCATACCGTGAACCTTTCACGGCATGGACACAGGGTGAGCTGGATGAAATGGTGAGACGGAAGAAAGACAAGGATTCCAGGCCCACCTATAAGACCATAGCTCGGTTTCTTCAGAAGCCGATTGAAGAAGTCAAGCAGGCATGGAAGGTCTATCAACAACTTGAGTCTCGCGGCTAGGAACACGGTCGTCAAATGCAGCCGCGACCATCGGAGGACTAAATGGTAAGCTGCGGCGGTGGGTACGGTTCGAGTTGTTGATCACATGATATTTGCTTGCTTGCACGTGACTTAATCTTGCTTGTCGTTTTGGGAGATGTCGTTGCCATGCAGTGAAGTCATGCCTGAGTTGCTCAAATCATGTCGGAACAAGTTGTACAGACGTACATTACCTGGACCCATGGAGCGCAGCCGACGTGGTTACAATTTCATGGACCCGGGGCTTTACTCGACAGACCCATTCGGCTGACTACGTCGCCTCCGCCCCCGCCAAGTCTGCCATTGCTTCTTCCACCTCCTCCTCCACCACCACCACCACCGGTGATTCTACACCCACAGTTTATGCCCTCGGTACGCAGCCCCTCGATCTCAGCCCCTCGCGGACAATCCTGCCCTACCTCTTCGAAATCGCAGCGCACACGCCGCTCGATCTACAGCACTGACCCTTCCCGCGATGAAGAACCACGCAGTCCAGGGCGCTCGTCCAAACGATCTCGGACAGCATCAGCTTCAGCGCCGCGGCGATCTCGACGGCCCTTTACAGTGTTTTCTTCCAAACGTGCTGGCCGTCCATCGAGGTCCCCATCGGCAACTTGCAAGCATTACTGTCATGCCATCCTGCGCCATGGGCGGAAATGTCTTTCCCCTTGTGCTCGCAGACGACCAGGACACTATCATTGCAGGTGTGCGCGACATCAACGACAGTGAAACCTAGGAGTTGGACATTTCAGACCTCGTTGCAGTGTTTCACCTTGAGTTTGAAAAGTTGCCTCACTCTCCAGCGGATGTGTGCAGTTTGCATTGCATGTGTGTCCTTGCCGCAGACTAGGTTAGCAGTCGTGCGAGCCTGTATTGCTGCTATGAACCCCCAGTATTTCGAGTACCAGATCGATAGAGGAGTGGAATGGATTCGAATTTACTCTCCGGGCATTTGGAGACCCGTTCCCGATGAGGCGCCAGTTCCTGATCCACTTCACGCTTCCACGTATCGGGAGTGGCGCAGATCATATCACTTCCAAGTGTATTGGTCTGAAGACAGCACAGGAGGCACCACAATGGATCCCACAGTCACGCCCACTTCCTATGTGTCCTACCACGTGTGGGAGTACCGAGACTGGCAAACACGAGGGTATCAACGGCTTGGACCTCCTGTACAATCCATCGGATTCGCGATGCTCGTGAACGCAGACGTCGAGTCCTCGGTGGGCTCGTCGGTACCGGATGGGGCGTGGCGGGAACCGTCACCGCCACCATTCCATGACCCTTGGAATGATTCGGATTGACACTTGAGTAGCATGTTGGATAAAGAAGCGGTTGTGCTTGCTTTGTAAGTGAGTACACATTGGGTTGTCTTGCTTGGTGGTGCGCATGCCGTCTCCATGTGTCCGCCGCTTTCCTTGATAACTTTGAGCAGCTTGTCGGGTTGAAATGTTCAATAGTACAGTGCAGGGTGCAGCACGATGGGTCCTACCTCGCTATTTTGACTATGACATCGTCAATGGGCCAGCAGGAACGAGTGTGGAATGGATTCGGATCTATGTACCGGGTCCGTGGCATCCAGTAGCCACTGACACCCTGGGACCGGCCCCGGATGACCCGACCACCTATCGGGAATGGCGCAAGGTCCACCACTTCGAAGTGTATTGGCCCACGGAAAGCACAGGCGGCACAACCACAGGCACGGTTTTGCAACCGGTATCCTACGCCACCTTCTACACTTGGTATTACAGGGACTGGGTCACCAGGGGGTACCAACGCCTGGGACGTCCACATCCCAGCATAGCGAGGCCGGTTTTCGCTTCGGGTGCACCGGACCTCATGTATGCTGGATTGACCTCCTCCTCGGCATCATCTTTCTCACAAGATGGCTGATGCCCGTCCTCGCCTTCTTGGAGAGTCTGTTCAGTTCAGTTCGATTCGGGAGATTGACTTCAATGCTGGAGCCGCGCAGTGCTACAAAAGTGGTCTTTTGCATTATGATAGTTGTTTCGCTTTCACTCGTTGTTGTCCGCAGCCGTACACCTATCAACTTGTCTTTCCGTGGTTGCGTTGTCATGGCGTGGCTGGAATGGTGCCCGGATCCTCAACAACCTGATGCCCAGCGGGTCAAGATCTTTCATCCAGGACCATGGACGCCACAAGAAGAACATGATGCTCCACCTCCTCCGCATACTTTTAGAGAATGGAGGGAGTTCTATGCTCCCAACCAGGACTCAGTCGGTGGGCAGGTCCAAGTCACTATGTGGTACAAACGAGACTGGGCCACAGAGGGCTATCGGAGAGTCGCTGCCCCTCACGCTGGTCATGAATTTGATTCCATGTATCACCCTGATCATCACAGCGTGGCCACGCAGTCTGCGGCATTGAGTATGTCGCCGGAGCTGTTAGACGCGATTCTCAGGTCCTCGGATGCGGCTGATTTCTCTACTGAAGACCTGACTCGTCTCCAGGAGGGGATTTCTCAACAACTGACGGCTCGCGCACGTCTAGCTTCCCATCCTCATCAACCAGTACGTGCATCGCGTGGAAACACACCATCGGAGACGATTGGGGTCTCCGACCCCTACCGGCCCGCGAATCCTTCCGACAGTGGCGGAAACAAGATGAGTCCCGTCTTCGAGCTGACTCAGGACTAGACTCACATGAGCAGCGCAGCGTACAAAATAAGGGTGGTCTCTACACTTGCATGATCTTGCTTGGTTGTTGTTTGAACATGGTTGTGCGTGGTGCCTGTTCATCTATTAGCTGGATCGGAGCCCGCGACAATCCTTGCCTCTTGCTTCGACATGGACATCGATGATTCGAAGCAGCACCCATGGCTCGAATATTCGGTCTGGCAGGATCAGGAGTGGGTGCGGATATACACTCCAGGACAGCCTCAACGATGGCACCGCGGTGACGCCGTACCTGATCTACCTGAAAATTCCTTTCGGGAATGGCAGCGGGTGACTGATCCCAATGCGCCAGTCCAGGCATGGGACATCCGTGACTGGCAACATAAAGGGTACCAGCGCATTCTGTCTCGGATTGAGTCCTTCGCAACTCACTATCCACATGATCCAGCTCTTGGTCAAGTTCAAAACTCCGATGCCGTTCCAGTTGAGGAGACCTTCACCTACGCCACTCCATTTTCTCATGGTGATCGCCCGGCTGCTTCGCAAATCGCTTCAGTCCTCTATGGCGACACTCGCAACGCTCAACGTGGTGATCTCTCGTTCCCGTCTTCTGAGCGGTTTAGGGCGGTGTCTCGCTCCCCTCGCCGTGGAGGATATTTTGGTCAACGATAGAGATTCGAGTTTGAGCATGTGATCTTCCTGCAGGAGAAAAGAGAAACCTCGCCCCTCGTAGAGGG
The DNA here is from genome assembly GCA_963377175.1 of Effrenium voratum. Classification (NCBI taxonomy): domain Eukaryota; class Dinophyceae; order Suessiales; family Symbiodiniaceae; genus Effrenium; species Effrenium voratum. The sequence goes on along the minus strand of CAUJNA010003515.1, from coordinate 24,575 downwards.
GCGTGTGTGTGCGGAGTGGCAGAAAACCCTGCCACCAAAACCTTTTTCTGTTGCAGCAGGGGGATCAGGCTTCCAGTGACTGACCTGATCCAACGAAGCTAGGTCACTGGAAGGGAAGTAGCTGAGGACGCTCAGCTACGTACCTGCTTCCCAACAAGGTCCCCTCTTTGCCCGCGGAAATCAAGCAGATACTCATCGTACTCGAGACTCACCAGTTGTACTCGAGACTCACCAGTTGTACTCGAAAGATTAGCACTCTCCATCTGGAGTTTAAGTGTGTTCCCCTCCAGGAACCTCCAGGAAGATGTCGGGGCATTCTGAATATTTCGAAGACGGAGTTAACCGCGGAAAACCGAATCATCCCTCCAATTGGTTGTTCAAAGACCCGACACAAAATACGATAGACCCGGATTGAATTTCGGGATTGACCTATGAAAGAAAGGCCTTGATTTTCGGTTGCCGTGTCCCATTGCACAGGAACTCAGGATCACTTTTTCAGGGGTAAACCCCAAAGTTTTTTGTCGACAGTCCGCACTTGTCAAAGGGGAACCCCGCAATTGGTTCCCTCAACAACCCGGTACAATCAAAACAAGACACACCCAGTGTGTGTGTGTGTGTGTGTGCGTTTTTGTGTTGGAATCGTTTGGAACCCTCAAATCGGTTTTGGTTGTCCTTTTGGCTTCCCTTAAAACACCCACCCAACAAAGGGGTACCAACTCCAAAAGAAGACGAGCCCTCCCCTACCTTTGAAATCCTGCACCACCTCAGAAACCCGGTTGCTGATGATGTTTTATAAAAAAAAAACACCAAGCAACAACAGTTTCAACCATCGTTTCATTTCGTGGTGCAAGATTGCGTCCATCCACAGTTCGGGGAATTCAAGCTCATTTCCATCTATTTGACCCTCAGAATTGAGGTTCAAGCCATTGAAACCAAAGGGGCTTTGCGTCCATCCACAGGGGGCGAACCAAAAGACCGGCAGCCCCACTTCATGGTTGCTGTTGGGAAACATTTTGCGTATTTTTGCTTATGGTGGTTAGTGGGAAATTCCCACTTAACGGCCAACATTTAAATTTTGCTCCCCTTCCAACGTCAACCAAGGCACTTGGATCCCTCGCCCGAGGCAAGTGCGTTCTACACCTCAGTTGCGGGCCGCGGCCTTAGGCAGAGAAAGAAAAAGGTGTGGCGTGTTGGCGAGAACCACCTGCTTCAGGGGTCCTTAAACTGGTCAATGTAAAATATATATATATATGTGTTAACATATAAAACGATATAGCATATATATATATATATACATATAAACATATTTATGTATTTATATATTTATTTATTTATTTATTTATTTATTTATTTATTTGTTTATTTATGTTTATATATATATATATATTATTATTATACACATGTTTTTGGGCAGTCCTTTTTGCGGGCACCCTTTTCGGGGTTGCTATGGGAAACCTGCGGGTTCCATATGGCGACTTCCGTCCCATAGAGAGCGAATATCAAGTCCTTTGTTTTTTTCATTGTTCCTTGTGGCGCGAGATGTTTCCGCCCAATAGGCAATACTACCCAGAGGCTCCTGGAGCTTTCAATGGAAGACCCGACCATTAGACACCCCGGATTGCGGGGTCTCAAAACCTGGCTGTTTGAGGGCCCAAAATCAATCGGGAGCGTCTGGGTAGTTGCTATTGGCCCCTATCTATTGGGAGGGGCCCTATTGGAGGAGACCCTATCGGGGGTTGAGAAGCATAGGAGTTTCAAGACAGGTCTCATTCAAAGTTGGGGGCACCCATGTTGTGTTGAAACTCCTACCTTCCCTGGCTTTGCAACTCGACCCGCTTTGACTCTAGCCCCAACCGGAGAAACTCTCTGGGGCGATTCCCGGAGCCAAGAATCCCTAGCGATAGGACCAACCAGGTGATTTCAATTCAAGCCACTTTTCCTTTCAAGGCCAAGACACTAAACGCGTGTTTTTTTGTTTGTCGGGAGAACTCAGCAGGCTGTGGGTCAAAACCAATGGTGCCATTTTGGGGTAGGTGCACCACCCATTTTAGTCTATTTCCAGTGGGAATTGAGACGTTCACTGGGGGTACGATTTGGATTTTGACCCATGGCTAACAGACGGCGTAGCTTGCAAGCCAGATCCCAGCCGAGCCTACGGGAGCATTGACCAAGCGTTGCACGCTTTCCTAAGCGCGACGGTCACTTCGAAGGCTCGCGGCCGATTTTTTGAATCCTTGGCCTCAATCCAGGAAAGAGGGCGGAGGGTGGGTGTAAGGTTTCTGCAAGGTTGTTTTCGGGATATTGTTGTTTGCTAGGTTTCTGGTGGGTTTAGGGTTTGTTTGCTACCAGTACCCTCAACAAAAAAGGGTTCTTCGGGTTCCTTTAATCAGGACAGTCTCAAACAACAAGCGTGTTTTTTCCTTTCTCTGTGGATTCCACTTTCCAGCATAGTAGGTCATCGGATATTTTCCTTTTAGTCTTGAAAAGTGTGGGAAAGTGGATACCCTTGTGTTGCCAACTATACCGACTCTAAATTTAATTGCCGCAGAGGGGTTGGTGCCCCCTCTCAAAGAGCCCAAAACAACAGTTGTTTAAAGGGGCTCAATACTTACACACCTTATCTCATGATACATGTAGTTTGAGTTTGCTTTTCACGTCCCCAACCCCCCAAGTGTATCATCTAGGCCCTGATACAAACTCCCGCACCAGGCAGTGGTTTCTAAAGTATTCCAAATATTTCATCCATTCCAACCAGTGCCTGGGTGTTGGTCCACTGGGAACCCGGCTGAAGCCCATCCTTCGCGGGGGCCCAAGAAAACATCTATCTGGATTCCCACTAAACGGGGGCACCCCCATTGCTCAGGCAGGGTTGGTCTAATCCACCCGGGTCATGCTTTGAATGCAGACCCCTATACCTCCAATGGAGAACCCACGGCGACCAATTCCTCAGCCCCTGGAAACAATCTGTGGTCCAAGAAGGTGTGTCCATGTGTTAGAAACCCCAAAATGGGTTTCCTTCAAAAACCAAAAAAACAACGCCCCCCAACACAGGTTACCAATATATACCAAAAAAGAAAGAAAGAAAGAAACGCGTGCGGGATGGGGAGCCGTTGGTTTCATGGCCGCCCAGGTGCCCAGCTTGCCGGCTCTCAAGCCCAAGGCTCCGGCACGGGACCTCGGACCAAAGGCGACCGGAGGGATCCATTTACGAAGCAGAAGCCAGGGTGAAGCCCTCAAAGCAGCCAACCAACTGATACAGGGCTCCTTAAAAGAAATCTCCAGTTTGCAACCAATTGAAACATGGCTTTTTCAACACCAAAACAAAGGGAAACGGCTCCTGAAAAGAAAAATATCCATTTTGCAACCAATTGAGACATGGGGCTTTTTCAACACCAAGAGAAAGTGGGAAACCACCATGTAGGGAGGTCTCCTTGGAATATGGGGAGAAAATTTAGCACTTTGTTGGGTGTGGCTCAAAGTTTTAGAGCTAGGGTTACGCAGATGTTGGTCTTTGCTTCCATTTACCTCCGCTTTCCAAAATGGGGCCATTTTGGGTACATTTTTTTGAGCCACAGCCAGTTCACTTCAAGGAGTTGTATCATATGACATGTTTCTACCGGGTCCTTGAATTCCATCCTCTTGAAAAGGGGCTTCGGACACGGCCCCAGGGAAACCAAAGGAAAAGCAGAAGGGACAATAAAATACGACGGCGCTGGTTTGCTTTTCGGGGCTCCAATTCGGATGTCAGGTTTTAGAATTGTAATAAGGCAGACAACTTGCTATATCACAGAAACTCCAAGGCAAAGGGTGAGTTCCGGGTTCAGGTGCAAATGCGCATGGGGCTGTGATGTGTCAAAATAGGGAGAGATCCCTGGAAATTGTGTTTTTGTCCTTGGGTTTCCCTTCAAACAACCCACAAAGGGAGTCTCAACAATCAGAGCAACAACGTGGAACTTGAGGGGGGAGTGCAGCATCTTTCAAGCCGCGTGAATCCATTTTCAGGGTAGGACTTTGTGATTGGAAAAGAGCATGGTGTCCGTTTTTCACAAAGGTGTGCAACACGCGGATGCGAACAAAAAGTCCCGTATCTCACTGTTCGAAGTCCTGGAGTTTCTACTTTTTGGAAGGACCCCACTTGTGGCCTTTTAACAACCCATGGCCGACTGTTCCGGGGAATTTCTCGGGAGCCATCGGAGCCAGGGCTCATGTCTAGGGGGTCAGTACATGGGAGCATCGGAATAGGAGAAAATGAAAAACGTTCCGGTTGTACGGGCAAAGAGCAACCGGCTTGATCTATGAGACTTCCGTTCATTGGACTTGTGACTTGTTGAGATCGATGTTTTCTTTAGTCGAATAGTCAAATAAGTTTAGCAGATGGTTGACTCACACTTCGGAATATGGAATAGTTTTTGGCTGCTGGCCATCCCAAAACCGAGGGCGGTCCTTTCTGACTCAGGGTTTATTGGAAGAATAGGTGTTCCCAACGAGTTTATCCTGATTTCCAACCATTTCCGGGCCTTCCCCAGCTAGGTTTGGAGACCCAAAGCCCTCTGTCCAGGAAACGCTGGGTCTTCCACCAGATGGCTTTGCCCGGACTCAGGTTTTTCCAGGGAAGGAGGCTCCGAAGGAGGCTCCCAAGGCTCGAGCATGGACCGCGTTACCTGTTGGTCTTGTCCCATGGGAGGTGTTGATACCCGCGGTGTAGGATTTTTTTGGGCGGTTCTTCCCCAACCAGGCTCCAAGCCAATTGGGAAGATTTGGCGGTTTGGCTCGGTGGTTTTGGGCGGTATGGGAAAATACCTAATCACCAAGATCACCGGGCTCCAAACCACTTGGAGCTGATGCCAAAAGTCCAAGCGGCACCGGGAGCGAAAGCCACGGGACAACAATGTCGCGATGCAGCGTTCTCATTCGTTGAAACTTCAGGTTTCAAGCAAGACAGAATGGCTATAAGCAGATAGCTATTCCTTTTCCTTTTCTGCTTGCAAAGACAGAATGGCTCCATGTTTCGCTCGAAATCGAATCCGGGTGTTGCCACAGGCAAAACTGCCCGCGCTGAGGCCGGGAGACGGAAAGTGCAAAGCGAGCGTTTCCGATGCACTGGGGGGGGGGGACATCAAGTGGCCCCCCTAAGAGGGCACTTAGATCCATGTTTTTGGGGTAACACTGGTTAGATAAAGGTCCCAAGAAGTAGTCGGCTTCTTTAGTTTGGATGGACTTGTACGCGAGGTGTGTCCAAGGGTTCTTTTGCATGACGCCCTGGGATTAATTACTCCCGAGCATACCTGGACCAACCAAGGGCACTTTTTTTGCGAATCCGTGCATTTCCTTGAAATCCATACATTTGAGCAAAAACTGTACTTTTCTCGCAGGCTCAACGCAAGACACAGGAGCATTCAGCTACTTTTTTCTATAAGAATCTCACGTTCAGCTCCGGTCCTGGCACTGGAGATTGTCATGCTCATGGGCCAAGAGAAATTATTTGAAGGTGTGCAATTCACCAAGGACAACACGTGCGCATTTCCCCAAGCAAATGTTCCGCTGAGTTCCGTACTTTTTTTCCGCAGATTTCCGTACTTTTCCCACCGATTTCCGTGCATTTCCCGCCGATTTCCGTGCATTTCCGGTTTCTGCATTTTGGCTGAGAAAACTGCAAACTCGCAAAAGCGGCAAGGAAGCTGTCACACGTTGCCCCACGGCAATAGGAGACGAATGACCTGAAACGGAATTAAGTATGACGGGCCATGTAAATTGCAATCTGTGTTCATGTGCATCCATGTGCACCACAAACGCTCACAGCGTGCTAAAAACGATTTCCGTCAAATGTCCTCAAAAGTGTACATATATTTTTTCTGCATGTGCGGAAATGTCAGTACTTTTGGAGGGTTCAGGTATATATATATATATACACCTTTCTGGACGTGCATGGTGGATAGCCCCTAAGGATGAGTGTAACTCATTGAGAGCCCAAAACACCTGTTGGCCAATTAGGTGATTTCTACCTGGTGTCATGGTAGTAGAACCTATAAACCTTTAGAACCATTTGGGTAACCTGGTAGACCCGCAATGGGTTTTGATCGAAGGGCGCCTTTCACCAACCAGTGCAGGCTGAATGACGCGCTCTTTAGCTTTCCCGAAGCGAATCGACGCTTGCTTTGTGTTTATTTACCCCTTGTGTGGCAAAGGTTGACCAATTGTATCCCTTACAACTGAGATGAGGTTTATTAAAATAGGAGACCCCCTCCAAGAAAAAAAGCTGTGCTTTTGGTGTTCCTTTGAACCAACCCCAAGGTGGCCGAAAAGGACAGACCCTTTATTGGACTTCCTCCCAGGGCCCAGCCGAGCCGAGGCGCGAGCGAATCCGGGGAATCCATGTTCGTATGTGTCGAAGGGCAGTGGTGGTACCTGGACCCAAAACTATGGTAGGTGAATTTTCCTTTTTGAAAGGGTAGTTGACCCTCAAAATACCTCAAATGGGTCGTAGCCCCAAAACTATGGTTGGTGAATTCCCTTGTTTAAGGGTAGTTTGAGGGTTCAGGTACTCCCTTTTGGTTTTTCCCCAGCTGAAAGCTATGGATGTAGTCTCTGCCTAGATAGGCGAGAGGTGGTTTGGGACAGCTTTCAGGGAGGGTTCAAAAAGTTTGGGGCATGGGAGGGTTCAAGAAAGTTCCAGGGATGATGGGGATACTACCTGGGCTTATTTCGTAAACCCATCCCACAAATGAAGCGATGCATTAAGTGGGAGCGGTCCAAGGATTGTTTGACGCATGTTCTATGTGACCAGGTCACGAGAGAGTTCAACGTTTTTGCGTTTTGTTTAAAAGATGAGCCAGGATTCGCCGATCATCTGTTTTTTAAGTGCTCCTTGATTGATGGTTTGGATTGGTTTGTAGATTTAAACTCCTAGTTCTTGTGGAAATGGGAAGCCACCCTTAGCCTCCAAACCAGCGATTTGGCTCCAAACCAGCAATGAAAAGGGGAGTCTGATGTTTCTTCCCACGCCTTGGCAAGGCGTCCCGGAGCAGCCGGAGGCGGGGAGAGCGCCATTTTTTTGGCGCCGAGTGGCAAGTGATTCCTGGGACCTGCGGATGTTCCATGGGAATGAAAGAGAGAGAGAGAAAACCAGAGGGAACCCAACCATAACTAGGTGCCCCAGGATCGTGCCCGTTTACCGTTTCCTTTTTGGGGGAGGGTTCACCTACTAAAATAGACTACAGAAAAAAGAATCAGGTACCCTTATTCCAACCTCTCTACTGGAGGACCTACTCTTTCTCCAACCATGGAAGTGGACCGAGCCTCGGTTCCCCAAAAGGAAAGTATCCAGAACCGGTTCGATGGTCAGCTTCCATTGGAGGGTAAGCAGAAACCAAAGGGCAATGGGAGACACGGGAAACCTTTCGAGCCGAAGTGGAGGCCTCGCTCGGTGTTTCGGCATGTTGCAGACCCATGTGATTTGACAGGTATATGGAGCTTGGGTCCGTTTCCCTGCCGTCCGTTTCCTCAGGTTAGTGGGTATTTAGTTGGCTGAGCGGTTGGGTTTCAGGATTTCGCCCGCCAAAAGTGAGAGCTTGTTGATGCGTCCTGTATATTATAGGTCTTGGCGACATAAGGATCTGCCTTTAGGGATCTGAAAACGGACAGCCCGGAAACCCTGACGCATTGGGCAGTTGGCCCCAGATTCGCAGGTCCGGCGATCCGCGAGGCCCCGACAGGAGGTGAGCCGGACAAAACCCGCTGAGAGAATCAGGGCAAGTGGCTCCCGAAGGCCATCCGGTTCCTTGGCTGTTTAGGCGGTTAGTTGGTTTAAACTGGCCGTTTCCGAATTTTTCACCCACGAGTTCGTCACTTTGAGCAGGGATCTGAGGGCAGCTCCTCTTTTTTCACCTGGTGCGAGAGATGGGCAGAAATGGAATGAGCCCGAAATACACCACCCATGGTGGTTTTCTGGTTGTTTCCCCTTCAAAGCCACGCAGAAATAAGTACCGACTCCAGAAACAGACACCCAAATGGCTGGTGTTTGGTTCAGAAGGATGGGGAAAAGAATAGAACTCAGGGGTTCCCTGCTTTGTTGCCAACACATACCCGTGGATGCAAGTCACTTGAGTGGTCAACCCCAAACGCATCCTCTTTTACCAGGAATTCTGGTGACAGGGTTCCAACAATGAAACCCTCGTGCATCAGATGATGTTTTCCGGCTGGGAACACTGGAAGCCAACAGCGACCCCCAGAGCCATGTTGCAGGTGTGCCTTGGTTGTAGGGGTTGCAACGTAGTGTTTGTTGCTTTCTGCTCGACCCTCCTTCCCGCAAACCAGCCACTTCTTGTGGGTCTGTTTTGTCTTTGGCAAGAAGGACCCTGAAAAGAATGGGAAAGTCACTAGACCATAGAGAGTAACAATCAGTTGGCTCTAGACCTCCAATTCAGGCCCTTGGCAAAATCTCCAAGACATGCGAACTTGTTCTTATCAGGGTATGCCAACTGAACATCTCACTCACCAACCAGTTGGTATACCACCATTTTCTTGACTGCTACTGGGTTGGATCTTTAGACTTTAACTTTTTGGTTGAAATCAAGTTGGGTTTTCCACTACACCCCCAAACAGTGAAGAACAAAAACACTTTTGCAGGGGGGTCAACAGCAACCAAGTTTTTTGGTTGTGTGCCCAAGCCATCTGGCCGTGGCTCAACAATCGGAATCCCCAAATGGGTTGCCCTGGCAAGTGGAAACATGGACCAAGACCTGCAGCTTGCCCCTCCTGTTTAATTTTGAGTCATACCCATGTTTTGAGCCACACCCTTGCGTCTGCTGCTGCTGCTGTCTATCAACCCTATCCGTGGTCACCAACCACAAAACCCCAAAAACCGATCGATGGATCCTCCAGGGCCGGCCGGCTCCAGCCGTTCCAAAGGCTCGCGGGCCTCGCGGGGCTCGGTGCGACGCCGTTCCGGGCCCGGGCGTCTGCAAACCAACGGGACGTTGCATGGATTTGCCTCAAAATTACGGATTTGCCTTTACAAAATCGGATTTGAACCCCCCGCTTGGTTTCCAACTCGAAGACCAACCCCAAAGGAGGCTCAAGAAAGAACACCCCCCCGCCATGTTTTTGCATGGCGATTCGGTCTTTCGAGTCACACCGAATCACCACAAAACACCTTTTGGAGATTTGTTACAAACGTCGCTTTTCCACTAACCCCACTTAAAATATACCTTTTGCTGGTTGGGAGCTGGGGACTTCAGTGGTCCACCCACAGAGCTGTCCATGATGGCAGAAACTCGGATCAGCTGCACATCGAGCGGCTGTGAAGTCACATATCAGTCAATCAGCCCCTTATGAACTTGCAGTCAGCTAGTCACAGACTAGGAATGCTTGTTTGTGGCCGGCCTTCTTGTCGCTTTCTGTGTTTGCCTTTGCAACTTGAGGCGTGGTTGCTATTTGTTCATTATATTCGGGTCTCACCGCGGTGACGATGCACCTGCTTGATCCATGCATCAAAGACTTGAAGCGAATCATCCTCAGCTCGCTGCATTTCTCAAAACTTGGGGCCTCAACAGTAAAACCGTTAAACCGAGCACCCTTACAAGGCCCCCCCGAACAACTTTTCTCATTCTTCAACCATGTCCAAAATCCCCTTGGTACTGTCCAACAAGCAGTTGTTGGGGGTGCTGGTCAGGTGGATTTCTTCTATTGTAGGAGTCCAATCTTCGGGAGGAAGCAGGAAGACCTCGACAATGGTTCACCCAGAGGTGGTCAGTCGATTCACCGATCTTTCGTCGCCAACTGTTCCATGAATTTCACGTCACCCGATGTCCAATTCAACTAACTTATGCTCCCACCAATTCACATGGAACCTGACAGGGGTCCATCCAAAAGGAACATGGTCATCCAGGACTCCCCTGCCAGGTTCCATGTTGATTTGTGAGAGGCCAGGAGTTTCCACAGGCTTCAAGCAACCCCAGCAAGCTCCAGCAAACTCCAGACAATGCCGCATGCCCCTTGGTCCTCAGAGTTCATAAAAGTGATCATGCGGGGGGAAGTCTTCAAATTATGTTGATCCTCTGAGGTTCATGTTCACGATTCAAGATGCAATCTGGTGAAATGCAATCAAATGAGCATCGCCCCAAACCCTTCGGTCACCTTACAAAGAGGATCTTAGACTTGGGGGGCCTGCCCTTTGTAGTGGACCCAATAGTGACAATCTGCTCCGAGTTTCGAATGGGTCAAAACACAGCGGGGCGTCGTACGGGCTTGAACGAACCCACTCTGCTACTGGTCTGAAGGGGTTGAATTCCGGGTCTCTAAGGCAAATGTCTGGCTCACGTGGCAGGCTTCGCCGGAGCTCAAGAAGCGTGAACGGAGACAGGCGAAAAGGGGGAACATGTCTTGTGCAAGGCATGGATGCTCGCCCCATGGGCAGTTATGGCAACACCTCCCATGGGTGATTTAACCACTTCTCTCCTGAACCAGTTTTTTTTCCCGAAAACCACCGGGGTTTTCGAGCTTCGTGTGGCTTGGAAGGATTGCAAGGCCAAAAGAAAGCCCCAATGACTATCACTCGGCTTGAACCTGTACCCATCGAAACGCACAGTTTTGGAGTTTCCAAAACTGGACTCGTGCGCACCGAAGCGGCAACTTGGGTCCAACAGTCGTAAAGCCGAGCTCTCAAGGGCTCAAAGCCACCCACCATGGTTTAACCTCAGTTCAGTGACCCTGGGGAAAAAAAACACTTTTTGGGGAAGACCATTTCTAGTGGGGCAGGCACCAAAAACAAGGGAAAAAGGGTGCCACTGAACAACTGAGTTTTGCTAGAACCCCCCCCAGAATTGGGGACCACTTGGACTTGACCCAGATGAAAGAGTTATCCAAAGGTTGATGCTTTCAATTTTGTTGTGCTGTGTCCCTTTGGTTCCTAGCGACAGCGAACATTTCCGCAACCCGCTGAACCCACCTCGAAACGTATCGTTTCGAAGCTCGACTTTGGTGATTATCACCATGTTACATGCTTGGTAGGTGTGTCATGTTTGAGGGTACTAGCGTTTGTTTAATGGTCTCAATCGGAAACCAAAAGGAACAACTACAGTTTTTGGTGCCTTAACAAAAAGACGCACCGATTCACCCCCTTCCTGGTTGTGGAAGTCCTCTTAGAACATGGATGATACATCTCAAACAAATATCATAAGTTTGCTGCGAACCCCCTTCCTTTTGATATCCCGTAGAAGTCACTGATTCATTATGGTTGTTTTGGGGACACACAAATCAACATCTCCGTGTTCTTTCTCTAGCGTGCCTCTGAGGGCCCGAATCAGTAATCGACACGCGGGCTTGGAATCAAGTTGGGTTAAACTTAAAATCGCTTGAGTGGACTCAAGATAATCCTGATGGAGAAACCAGCTATGCAACTTACCCAAGATAATCCAAGAAGTTTTGCCCTTCTGCCCCTAATGGGAGGGGTGGGGTATGCTCAAAGGTATCCCGTACTCGTGTATGAAGAAGGCCGGTTTTCCACGGTAAATACCTCCTCTTCGGTTCTTGGAAAGGCTAGACTCGCCGACTGGCTTTCACTCCGTTTCACCAGTTCCAAGGGTCCGCAAGGCGGTCCTTCAACGGCTGACTGTACCAAAGCGAAATACACCCCCAACTATGGCAAACATATAGGATGAACAAGGGCGGATGGCAGGTGGCTATGAATTTTGGCTTACACCCATCAAAGGTGGTGGGCATAAATTACCAAATGTTCGCAAAAAAGGTCCGCACATGTTGAATACGTGCCCATGTGCGTGTGTGCGTGAGGTTCTCGGAAGGGTCCAGGGCCGTGGAACATGGGAAGCGAGCAGATCGGCCAGGACCCAGCTAGATGTGAAACGGAACCCCAAGGGAAGGTGGTCATTTTAGGGATCGAAATCCACGATTTTTTTTCCAACCATGTCTCCAGTTCCAGAGGTGTTAAAAGGTCCAACATCCCAATTTTGAGGCCTATTTCTCTCTTGTTCCGGAGGTGAAGCCCTCCACAGCTTCCAGCCTCTAAAAAGCCAGGCTGAGAAGCAAAAGGAAAAGGAGCGACTGGGAAATGCAGCAGGGTCAAGTTGGGCCGTTGAAATCACCCCCCAAACACACCCCCTTGAAAAAAAGACTAAGATATACTACTTTTGGAGATGTGTTTGGGGGGTGGTGTGTATTGAAAGATGTTGAAACCACTACCCTCCCTGAAATCATGGATGAACGGGGAGTGGAAAACTTGGGAAGTCCCATGTCCACTTTGATTGGAAAGAGGGTATCGTTCATAAATGTCAAACACTGTTTGTTGACTTCCCGATAAGCAGGGCACTTACGCGCCTGGGTGACGTGTCTTCGGGAAAAGCACATGCGCAAAAGCACGTGTCTTTGGTCAATGTTCACGCCTTGTGCGGAAAGGAACCGTACCCGGCCTCTGGGTACATGCATTGGGGGGAACTTCTCTCGTCATTATCCAGTTGGATCTGACCTTGCAAAGCCCATTTTCTTGTGGTTCAGATTTTATGCCTGATTTGTGCGTGTGTGTCTCAGTTGCCCAAAGCCGACCGTTTGACCTTTTGGTTTGCCCGGTTTTTGCATTTTTAGTCACCCCAAGGATCGCCTTTTATCTCTGGGTGCCTAAAGGGCAACTGACGTGTGTGTGTGTGTGTGTGTGTGTGCGCGTGCGTGTGTGCATGTATGTTTTTCTTTGAGAGTGTCTTTGGGGAAGCCAAAGGGGATCCACCAGTTTGCTTTGGCGGTTCCCTTAGTGTTTGGCTTGTTTTCAGTTAGTTTTGTGGTTGGGTTTCCGAATTTAACCCAAAAGTCAATAGTTTACCCTTTGTTCCACTAACAGAAGGCATCTGGAAACCACCTGGAAGCTCATTTTCCGCCAGGGAGCTGTCAAGTGCCTGGAAAGGTAGGGCACCCCAGGGTTCTGGATGATGGTAAACAATGGTGGTTATATGAGCCCCCATTGTTTTAATGGTTTGAATCCCAAAAGACAGGGGAGCTGAAAACGCACCCTGCCAATTTGGAGCCCCCCCGACGCGACGCGGCTTGAGCCGCGACAGGAGGTGGGCCTTCAGGACGGGATAGTCGGAACGGCAGTGACCCCAACCACTCGTAGGTGGTTCGTTTTCAGGTTGGACCCCACCCAAAACTGGGTCAACGGTTGGGACCATCTTACATCTTTGCCCTTGACATCCCTTGACTAAATGATGAGCAAGAAAAATATAAATCCTAGGTTTAGGTCTGAATGTTGACCAAGAAAAAGGCGCCATGGTGTTTTTGCTTGTTTTCGTTTTTCTCTTGGTGTCCCTTTAAAACCACAAGGGGTATTGCAACTCCAACTTAAAGCCACTGATGTCCAAGTTGAAAACTCTCTATGAACATTTACGTCAAGATGAACAATGATGATTAGAACAACCGCCTGACTGGGCAAAAAGTAAGCTCAGGTGATATCCAAAAAGCATGTGGTGCTCTTTTTAGTGCTCGCACCACCCCGCAGCCCTCGTGGAACCCTCGTGGAACCCTCGTGGAACCCTCGTGGAACCCTCGTGGAACCCTCGTGAAACCCTCCTGGAACCCTGGTGGAACCCTCGTGGAACCCTCGTGAAACCCTCCTGGAACCCTGGTGGAATCCTCGTGGAACCCTGGTGGAATCCTCGTGGAACCTTACCTCAGGGCCGCCCCGGACCACCCCGGAGCCTATCTGGGCTGAGACCCCAAAGCTTTCAGCTGTTGGGGGAAAACAACCCTTGTTTCGCACTGCCAGAAACACCATTAACAATCCGGATTTGTTCAGCTTCCCTCATAGAAGAAAGCGCAGCGCCAAGCTCGCGCAGGAGGTGTTCAAACTGCTGGAGAGTGTAAATCGCAAGGCTGGGACGCGGTTGCCCAATGGGCTCCAGCTGAATTTGCGCAGATGTCCAGTCTTTGTCTGGGTTAGACTTAGGATACATTTTACATTTTACGAGCGACTCAAAGGGAAGCAACCCATAGAAAATGCATTCTACTGGGCCTAAGGTCTAGTCATGTTGTCATTGGATAAATTTTTGTCTGCAAATGGTCCACTACAATCCGGGCCTTGAGCTTGCGAAGGCAGAGCCGGTGAAGTCGAACCGAAAGTCCAAGGACTTTGCACGCGCGAAGAGCTGAAGACGAAATCCTCATAGGCACCACCTAAAAACACCGGGAAGAATGATTCCCCTGTAAGGACCAACGAACACGGGTTTCTGAGGGGTTTCAGAGTGGTGCAGGATTTCGTCCAACAGTATGAAGCTCCCTTGCTTGGGGAATTCCTTGCGCGAATGCAACATGGCATCCCGCGGTTGGAGGGGAATCGGTTCGACATCCGCAGCAATTGCTTGGCATTGGGCTAGTGGCATTTGGCTCGTGCGTTCAATGAAACGATTCAAGGAATGATACTGAAGGATTCAATGAAACCATTTATATCCCTTCAGCTAAATCCTTGTACTGGAGGATTCAATGAAACCCCAAGGAAGATTTAGGCCAAGGCTGAGAACAGGATCATTCCCGTGGCGCCACGGCGACATGGCAGCGCTAAGCGGCAGGAGCCCAAGAAAGCCTTGGAGAGCGCTCAAACGCCGATTCAGGCGGGCGTCGATGTGTGCAATGTGCCGTGTTGTTGCCCCAACTGCAAACGGGGGTACGGCAGAAGGTAAGACTAGGAACTAACAACTAATATTGCCAATTACTCAATCTGACCAAGCAAGAAGGCATGTATTGAGTCGGAGCTGTGATCACTGACACACTGTATGTCTTTACCAGCCGTCAACCAGGGGAACTGCGAACGAGCAGGGGTAAGTTGGGGGAATGTCAAGTGCGCCTTGAAAATACTCAGACTCAGTGGCAGCTGTTTTGGTTCTTGGATGCAATTTGCGCAGGCGCAAAAGGTTCTGGATGAAGTGCCACCGATAGCCGATCCATCCAACGAGGCGCTTGAACAATGGGTTTTGCGCTATGTTTGGACAAGAGGTTGCAGAGAGAAGAGCGAGAAATTGGGACGAAGTAGGAGGATGGATGCAAGCAAGCCTCTGTGCTTGCTGCAGGCTGAGCTGATCAAGTCGGATGCAACAAGCTCGGAGGCCTGTTGTTCGAGCGAAGCATGATGACTTTGGCAGAGTGGTTCAAAAAGACGGCACGACACCATGACAGCACCATGAGAGCGTTTCAGAGTCGAGAAAGCTGCAGGAGCCGAAGAAAGCGTTGGAGGAGAGCCGATTGAGCAGATCAAGTGCAGCGGTGTTGCCCCAACACAATCAGAAATGCGGCAATTGGTAATAGGTAAAGCCGCAAAACGTTCAATGGGACCAAGTAAGAGGCAGGTCAGAGCTGTTTTGCTTGCGTTTTGCCAGGCGTCACCTAGCGAGGGTGCTCCTACATCGGAGGCGGGCAGGATTGCGCAGGGCGTGCCAAGTGCGGATTGCGGCAAGAGTTGATTCAATGGAAGCTGCTTTCGTTCTTAGATGCGATTTGCACTGGCGCACAAGGTTCCGGATGACGTGCCACCAGAAGCCGATTCATCCAACGAGGCACTTGAACAAGGGTCCGTCTTGCAGCACGGCTCTACTACAATAGACATTCGCAGAGAGAAAAGCGGGGAATTGAGACGAAGGTAGGAGGATGTTGAGCAAGGTGTTGCCGCTGCAGGCAGAGCCGGTCGAGCCAGACCTGGCAGAGGCCGCAGAGGCCGCAGAGGCGTGTGTTGGCGTGGGGGAGGCATGATGACACTGTGGGATAGCCGAGCGTGTTCACGTCTTGGTAAGAAGTAAGACGATGTAAGAAGCTTCGGACGTCTTTGGCATCTGGAAAGACGGTATCACTTATGCTCTCGCATGCTGGGCGAGGGGAATCGATAACACGGAGAGAAGCAGATCTAACAATGCCACAGCAGCACAATGACAGCAACATGACAACGCCATGACAGCAGCACGACAGCATGCGCTTGAGAGTCGAGAAAGCTGCAGGAGCCAAAGAAAGCGTTGGAGGAGAGCGCTCAAACGCCGGTTGAGGCGGGCGTCGATCTGCGCAGAGCAAGTGCTGAAGTGGTGTTGTTTTAACTCGAATAGAAGAGCGGCAGGAGGGAATAGGTAAAGCCGCAAAACGTTCAATGGGACCAAGTAAGAAGGCAGGTCAGAGCTGTTGTGTTTGCGTTTTGCCAGGCGTCACCTAGCGAGGGTGCACCTACATCGGAGGCGGGCAGGATTGCGCAGGGCGTGCCAAGTGCGGATTGCGGCAAGAGTTGATTCAATGGAAGCTGCTTTCGTTCTTAGATGCGATTTGCACTGGCGCACAAGGTTCCGGATGACGTGCCACCAGAAGCCGATTCATCCAACGAGGCACTTGAACAAGGGTCCGTCTTGCAGCACGGCTCTACTACAATAGACATTCGCAGAGAGAAAAGCGGGGAATTGAGACGAAGGTAGGAGGATGTTGAGCAAGGTGTTGCCGCTGCAGGCAGAGCCGGTCGAGCCAGACCTGGCAGAGGCCGCAGAGGCCGCAGAGGCGTGTGTTGGCGTGGGGGAGGCATGATGACACTGTGGGATAGCCGAGCGTGTTCACGTCTTGGTAAGAAGTAAGACGATGTAAGAAGCTTCGGACGTCTTTGGCATCTGGAAAGACGGTATCACTTATGCTCTCGCATGCTGGGCGAGGGGAATCGATAACACGGAGAGAAGCAGATCTAAAAATGCCACAGCAGCACAATGACAGCAACATGACAACGCCATGACAGCAGCACGACAGCATGCGCTTGAGACTCGACAAAGCTGCAGGAGCCCAAGAAAGCGTTGGAGGAGAGCGCTCAAGCGCCGGTTGAGGCGGGCGTCGATCTGCGCAGAGCAAGTGCTGAAGTGGTGTTGTTTCAACTCGAATAGAAGAGCGGCAGGAGGGAATAGGTAAAGCCGCAAAACGTTCAATGGGACCAAGTAAGAAGGCAGGTCAGAGCTGTTGTGTTTGCGTTTTGCCAGGCGTCACCTAGCGAGGGTGCACCTACATCGGAGGCGGGCAGGATTGTTCAGGGCGTGTCAAGTGCGGATTGCGCCAAGAGTTGATTCAATGCAAGCTGCTTTCGTCCTGAGATTCGATTTGGACTTGCTTGCAAGGTTCCGGATGACGTGCCACCAGAAGCCGATTCATCCAACGAGGCACTTGAACAAGGGTCCGTCTTGCAGCACGGCTCTACTACAATAGACATTCGCAGAGAGAAAAGCGGGGAATTGAGACGAAGGTAGGAGGATGTTGAGCAAGGTGTTGCCGCTGCAGGCAGAGCCGGTCGAGCCAGACCTGGCAGAGGCCGCAGAGGCCGCAGAGGCGTGTGTTGGCGTGGGCGAGGCATGATGACACTGTGGGATAGCCGAGCGTGCTCAAGTCCTTGTAAGAAGTTTGGACGCCTTTGGCATTTGGAAAGACGGTATCACTTGTGCTCTCGCATGCTGGGCGAGGGGAATCGATGACACGGAGAGAACCGGGAGAACTGTTTCATTAGCACGCCACGACAGCACCCTGTCAGCATGCAGCTTGAGAGTCGAGAAAGCAGCAGGAGCCCAAGAAAGTGTTGGAGGAGAGCGGTCAAACGCTGGTTGAGGCGGGTATCGATCTGCTCGGAACAAGTCCTGCCGTTTTTTTTCTCGCTAGCTGCACTTCGGAGTATGGCAGAAGGGCAAGCTTTTGTTTTGCAAGGTATTGAATATGACACAGCAAGAAGGGGCTATATCCTGGAGCATGAATCGTGAAAGATTCCGCATGCCAGTGGTTAATGAGGTTTGTGCTTGTTGTTTTCTACCTCTTGCCAGGCATCGCCCGGCGAGGGTATAGCAACAGCGGACGAGGCGCGCAGTTAGGCCATGTCGAGTGCGCCAAGAAAGGTTTTTTCGGCTTCAGCGGATCCGCTGCTTCTATTCTTGGACACACGCACTGGCGTGCAAGGGTTCTGGATGACGTGCCACCAGCCGAATCATGCAAGGCGCTCAAAAGCCGCTGTTGCGCACAGAGCATCTCTATAGTTGCCAAAGCCCACAGCAGCGTCCTGATGTCCGAATCCTGTACAGGCAAGCCCGTCCATCGCCATCACGCCTCCTGATTCGTCCATGGCTCAATGGTTGCAGGCTATGTGACCAGGCGCATTTTTTGCCAAAGGCCCATGAGGCGATACAACACCCAGTTGCCCAGTGAGCCCTTTTTTCCTCTTTTTTTTGTGCGAAGGGCTTCCCTTTAAAGTCAACCAACCACAACAGGATGCCTTTGTTTTTTCCATGGCCACTGGGCATCTGGGACTCGCAGTGTTGGCCTTGAGTACGGGTTTTTATTGCGACCACGTTGCCAACCCAGAATGATTGTTGCTTTTCCTGCCTCGATGCCTGGCAGTTCTGTGGCTTTTTGTTCCTGGCATTCTTACGCGGCGGCCTTTCGGGACCCCTCATGGGGAGGCCTTCCGATTCCTCCTTCGCGTGTCTCGAGCATGGCAAATAGGCGGTTTTCTTCCTGGTTCCAAGGCTCGAAACACCCCAAAGAGGGCAGTCTCATCGCTGGGATTTTCCACAAATATCAAGGGTGCTTTGCCGTCTGGATATACCTGACATGGGTGTCCCGGACGGTGTTTCTCTGAGTTTCGAGTCGACCATGATTTGCTTGGAGTTGGGTCTCAATTTGGATGGTTTGTGCCGAAGAAACCAAAGAAAACCACCTGAGGGATGGCCCCCAATTTGTAGAAACGTCTATTTGTGAGATGTTTTTTGTGTCATTTGTTCCTGCTTGTGAGCAAAAAACCAATCAGTCGATAGGCAACTGACAATATTCTTAGTAGTCTACCGTCAGCTTGGGGAGCAGCACCGACAAGCCCATAATGCTTACCCCATATTAATCAACCCCAGTTTATCAATAGGGGGTGTGCTTGGGTTTAGTGGGGAATCAGATCACTATTGGAGGGAAACACCCCCCGAACTTTTTAAACACGGGTTGATTCAACATTATCCTTCAGGGTCTCAGATTCGTGTTGGTGTGCTGTGGTGAAGTTCCGATGGCTGTCGCACCAAGGTATCAAGATGAGGCGAGCCCGTTGTGTTGTTGACAGGGCACTTTGAAAATTTAGGTCCTGTTGGGTGGTTTCAGAGGGAAGCCCTTTTTGGGTCACATAATGTTGACCCGACAGTAATCAACCCCTGTTTATAAGTAGGGGGTGTCCATTTCTGGGGGATCCGATCACTGTCGGAGGGGAAAACCCCCAACCCCCGAACTTAATAAGCCGGGGTTGATTATGTTGGGGTCAACCTAATGCACTCCTGAAAAACCATGGCCCATCGGGTTTGGAAAACACTGGGGAAACCATGGCAAATACCTATTTCAGTTCTGTGGGTCAACATTTAAAAGGGGGAGACCAGCTTAAATGTAAGCGACTTTGCCTCACAAAACCCGGTTCGCATGTTCGCTGCTCGAGCTTTTCAGGCTCCGTTGTGCAAGGTATCTCATCAGGTTGTCGAAGCCAAGGAGGGAAAAAAGGGGCAACCTAAACCATCAAACTACCCTTAAATGTTGGAATTCACCCCATATCTTTGGCCATGACCCTTTGTTTGAGGGTATTTTGAGGCCTAAGACGCCGAATGAACGCGCCAGACCGGACCGTTTCTCACTTCTTTGAATCAACCTGTGACCTGATTCGTGGCACCTGGCACCCAGCGAGCAGAACCCCGAAAGAGGTCCGATCCGCATGGTTTTGAGGGGTACAATTTGAGCCACAACCAAGACTAAAACCCGGGTAGATGCAAGGGTAAGGGATGGTCCCAACCATAAATGGGTGCCGCCGTTTTTGGGACTCTTTTCGTGGCTTTTAGTCATTCTGGGTAGACTATGTTGATACCAAGCTCTGAAATTCGGACGTCGTGTGGGGTTCGGGAGTTGTTCCAAGGGTTTTACGAAGGTTGGGGAAGCCGACCCTTTTCTGGGGTCCGGGAGTGCAGCGAAGGCTAAGAAGCCACAGTCCAAAGGGCCATCCCCTCGGCTTTGGGGTTTAGAGGGGGGTTTCCCACTAACAACTTCTAGCAGGGGATCTGAGGGCAGCCCAGCTTAGTGGTGATTCTTTGGCTTTTGAGCACTTTCATAAATTCAGCCCAACTGCGAAGGAAGCATGATCGCCCGAAGTTGGAATACGGGAGCTCGCGCCAAGAACCGGAATCCAGTCACTAGTTGTTCTTGGGCGCCCGCTCCGCGCGAAGCCGGCACTTCCTTGCCATTTGAGTGGGTGGAACCAGCCCAGTTTCCTCGTTTGCTTCACCAGCTGCTCCCCTGCTCAGTCCGACGGTGGTTTCCTTGGCCGATGCGTTCATCGGCCCTTTTTCCTTCGTAGCCAAGAGACAAGCACGGGTTTTAGACTTCCTGCTCTCAAGAAACCAAAGCTTTTTCCACGAAGCCGACGAATGGCCAAAAGCGCATGGCAAAAAGCTTGGCCTTCGTGGTTGCATTTGAGAGGTTATCCCGGTTTTCATCACTTTGGGGACCCGCGGGTTGCATCACTTGAGGGACCCGCTGATTTCCCCGGCCGCCTTTGCAGCACTTCTGAGGGCGTTTGACTCAGCCATCCTTCTTTTCAGAAACCGATCGCCATTTCCCCAGTGTTTTTGGTCTAGAAAGATCCGGATCCCTGGAAAGAATGGAAATGGAAGTTACCCCTAGGAAATAGATCCAGACAACGGCTTCGTCAAGTCGAAGCCGCATGAGTCACGTGCGCTCCGAGGACTTCTACTCCGAGTCTTTCGCATCCTTCTCCGAGCATTTTGAGGCTGGGGACGCTTGTATTTGGGCTGCATAGTGATGTGTATGTTCTACCTGTAAGACTCAATTTTGCGGCTTTTGGAGCCTCCCTGATACTTATGAGTCCTTTTTCGGGTGGCGTAAACTTTGCACTGCTGCCAATCTTGACTTTCCGTTGAGGGCGATGCCAGGTGGTTTTTACTGAAGATTCCGGGGCCCTACCTCCCTGTGTTGCAAACCTCAACTTTTGGAAAGGCTTGAACGAAATTCCTTGAAGGCATGATTTTGGCCTGGTAAGAATCCCCAGGACCCCAAAAGGTTCTTTTGGGAGCTTCAAGATCCGACTTCTTGGAGCTCTTGACGTCCTTGCCAGTTTCATTTTTATGTGGCTGCGGCGCGCTCTGAACATTTTCTGGAGGGTAAGGGCCAGCAGAAGAGAACCATTTTGAGGGTTCCCGCAGGAATCCGTCGTGAAATTCGGTAGACCTTCGACCCTTGGAAAGTGTGGAGGGTACCCCCGAAAGGGGACCACATGCTAAGCCCATGAATGTTCATCCCCATGGAAAGCCAAAAGGGGATGGTCCGTGTTTTTTTTTTCCAAACCCCCTATTTAGCACCCAGCCTCGTGTGTAAATGATGACCAACGCGTCCCCAAGTCCAGTTGCTATCCAAATGGACAAGAAGCTCACTGCCATCCTGAGACTGCTTTTTCAATCAGTTGTGGTTGCTCGGGGTTTCTGGACGGGTTGGGAGTTTCCTGACTCACGCCTTCTGTCTTTGGGTCAGAACCCTGCACTGGTGAACATCGAAATAGGTGGCAAATGGATGTTCATCCACCCCAAAATGGAGCCATAGGTTATGCCCCACGGCCTTTTCAGCCCCCGAAGGGCCCCAAACGTTGCGCGCCCTTTCGCGTCGAAGGCTGCGGAGGATTCCGCGGCCGAGGAGCGATTCATGGGGTGGGCACAACCGCCCGTAAATGCCCCATGTTGGGTAGCTTGGGTATGATGTCCACCCCTGCCAAATGAGGCGGTTTGCCTTTCTCTGAATATGTTGGGCCTTCTTCCTTGTTTCAATCGTGAGTTTGAAGTGCTTTGACACTCCCACACGCGCCTTTGTGGCCGATCTTCTTCTTGATAAGGCAACAAGACAGCGTGCAAGTATCTTATTTGGAGAACCGGCCCACATGGTGGGTATGTTTGTTTTGGCGTTTTTGTTCAAGTATCACCACATGCCCTGAAAGACCAGGTGACCAGGCCCCTTGTATTTTGGTCGGATTTTGGTCAAAATTTGGTTTGTGCCAAAGCCACCTTGGCAGCTTTAGCCAGGATTTCCTACTGTGGATGGACAAAATCCTGCACCACCTAAGAAACCCTGGAATGAATGATTCCCCTGTAAATACCAACAAAGAATGGCTTCCCATGGTTTCAAAGTGGTGCAGGATTTCGTCCATCCACAGTATCGAAACTGCCAAACCAACGAAAAAGCTGAAGACCTAAGGTACCGGATGCCTGGGAACCAAGATTCACCTGCCATGAGTCAGAGTCAGGCTCAAGTCCGAAGCCCAAAGTCGCTTCCATGAGTCCAAGCCGGAAAGGGCATTGATCAGGGAAACCAAGTAGCAGGGATACAGGGGGAACCATTTGGGGCTGGCTGTTTTTTGTTTTTGTTGGTTGTTTTTCCTCTCTGGTGGGAAATTTACATTTGTGTGTAGTTGGATACGGCTGAGGATTCCCCCGTTTGATGCACCTTGACTAAGTTTGGTATGGGACATGGGAAATGGCGACAGGGAGTCATATCCCCGCTCCCTCCGTATCCCCGCTTGTTTGTTTGTCCAATTTGATTGGACACGAACTCCTGGTGTTTCGTGGGTGTTTGGCAAATGTTGGTGGAAAAAACAAACAACTCAGACACACGACCCAACAAACTTTTACAAGCAAACAACAAATCCATCATGATGAAACTACCCCGAAGAAGGCAAACAAGTCTGCAGCCCTTTTGAATTCCAGGCCCTCCGGGTCCTCGAATATTGGGTCCTTCAGGAATCCTACGCGACCCCATCGGAGGGTACTGGGGAGGTCTCGGTCGCAACGCCAGCCCGGAGACCCAGAGTTTTGCCGTAAGGGTCGAGGGCCAGTCGCGGGTTCCATTTTCTGCCATTTGCGGTTTCCCCCGTTTCCCCCTGGATTTCAAGGGAATCTATCACTGGAAATATGAACAGTTCCATCGTTCTCTGCTGTTTTTGGTTAGTGTTTTCCGTTGTTGTCTAGTAAAGGGCTATCACTATACTGGAAAGAAGCATGTATGTTTTCCGGACTGAAGCAAATGGAAGTTTTGGGTTCCATGTTTTGGTTTCCATGCCAAGGGGTCCCGAACAATAGGGTTTTCATGCCTGGTTTGTTTTGACCCCAGGACTTTCCAACATTTGTACACAAAGGGCTTACACCCGAAGTGTGATATCTAAATGAGCCAAACGGACTGAAACTTATGGTTCATTGCTTGTGCGCATCCCCGGCGTTTTAAAACGGGTGTTTGGGGGGGGGGGGGGGGGTAACCAGCAATATTTGGGACCCTGACCAGCAAAGGCCCCCATACACAGGCCGCATAAACTTTGGGCCACTCAAAAGATATTCTTTTCTAAACAAGCACGCCGCCATATTGGGACCAGTACTGTGCAGGTTTGGGTAGACTCGGATTTTGAGTGCCTCACACTTTAGCTCTTCCGAAGCGTGTGGGTATTTTTAGACACCCGGGTTCAATCGGATGAGGAGCTGTCCCTCGTTTCTTCAAGGGATTTTCTGAAAGATTGGGGGCTGGGGTCGACTCGGGTCGTTGCGATTCCTATGAGATGCAGCCTTTTCAACTCTTTGGAGAGAGTCTCCCTTGAACCTCCAAAAGCGGTTGCGCTGTTTGGCAAGCAATCCGGATGGTCCCAGATCCTGGGGAACGGGTCCCCCAAAATGGTCACTTTTGAGGGAACCTCCCCGTCCGCGGGGGTTTAATCCGGAACACGGGCGTGTCTTTTTTTGTTGGAGGGTAATTATTTGGTTGGTTTCAAGAGGAACATCGAAGAAAACTTGCTGGTGCTCAGCAGGGAATGAACCAGAAGGGGATGTCCTTAAAGAAAACTACATCGGAAATGGATGTTTTTTTTTGTGTGTTTTTTTTGGGGTCATTCCATTTCTCAGGCACCAGCAAGGAAAACCCCCCCCAACAATTGTACGGGGGTCCACTAAAAAACAGGGACAAGGTTTGTCCAAGCACCAAGCCGTTTGTTCGACCTCCAGTTTCCCTTTTGGTTGATGGGTCCAATCAACAGCCGTGTGTCTAGTGCTACCTTCCCCATTCTTTGCAGGGATCCTTCTTTCTAGACCTGCGGAGACCCAGGGAAACGGATCCGGTTTTCGAAAAGAACGATGGTTGGAAAGAATGGACAAGGAATCAACCCTTTGTTGTTGGAAGAACCGGGTCCCCCATAACCAGCAACAAGACCAACCCCCCCTCTCGCTCACTGAGGTGAGCGCCAGAAGCTCGGAAAGCTCCAGGAAGCGACTCGATTGCTCGCCTTCGATCCGAAAAAATAAATTAAACCACCAGGAAGTGGACCGCAGGTTTTTCGTCTGCTTCTCCACTTAGGGCTCCATTTTGAGTACCTATTTTCGACCCACAGCCAAATCACCGGCGTTTTTTTTTCTTCCCGGTTTCGGGGTCGGGAGACCCCAGGTACCACAGAAAAGACCAATGTGTCACGGGTGCCTCACAGAGTCGCTGCGAGGTTCAGCGAGTCTCCTTCTTACCCTTGAAAAATGGGGTAACCC